>OU342744.1:319079673-319156178 GCA_910589775.1 Avena eriantha
ATGACATCTAGTGGATCCATGTGGTCTATGAAAAGAACACACATGCTATTACATCTTGTGGATCCATGTGGTTTATGAAAAACACACATGCTATGACATCTAGTGGATCCATGTGGTTTATGAAAAGAACACACATGCAATGACATCAGTGTATGAATGTGGTATATGAAAAGAACACACATGCAATGGCATCTAGTGGATCCACGTGGTCTAGGAAAATAACACGCATGCAATGACATCTAATGGATCCATGTGGTCTAGGAAAAGAACACACATGCAGTGACATCTAGTTGATCCATATGGTTTATGAAAAGAAAACACATGCAATGACATCTAGTGGATCCATGTGGTTTATGAAAAAAACAAATGCGATGACATCTAGTGGATCCATGTGGTCTATGAATGGAACACACATTTAATGACATATACTGGATCCATGTGGTTAATGAAAATAAAACCACATGAAATGACATGTAGTGGATCCATGTGGTTTTTGTAAAATAACACACAGGCAATGACATTAGTGGATCCATGTGGTCTATGAAAAGAACACATATGCAATGACATAAGTGGATCCATGTGGTTTATAAAAAGAAGACACATGAACTGACTCTAGTGGATCCGTGTGGTTTAGGAAAAGAACACACATTTAACCACATCTAGTGGATCCATGTGGTTTATGCAAAGGACACAAATGCAATGACATCTACTGGATCCGTGTGGTTTATGAAAAGGACACACATGCAACCACAGCTAGTGGATCAATGTCATTTAAGATGAGAACACACATGCAATGACATCTAGTGGATCCATGTGGTTTAGGAAAAGAACACACATGCAGCCACATCTAGTGGATCCATGTGGTTTTAAAAAAGAACACACCTGCAACCACATCTACTTGATCCTTGAGGTTTATGAAAAGAACACACAAGCTATGTCATCTACTAGATCCATGTGGTTTTGGAAAAGAACACAAATGCAATGACACATAGTAGATACATGTGGTCTATGAAAAGAACACGCATGCAAGGACATCTAGTGGATCATGTGGTTTTTTGAAAAGAACACACATGCAATGACATCTAGTGGATCCATCTGGTCTAGTAAAATAACCCATGCAATGACATCTAGTGGATACATATGTGCCATACCTAGGTCCCAGAGACCAAAAACAGACAAGAAAGCAGCTTTCACATTGCATGTTGCACTAGTGTGGCAGAAGTTGCATAGTAGAATCCACCGGAGTGTGTGTTTTCATGTGGATCCATGTGGTTTATGAAATGAACACACATGCAATGACATCTTGTGGATCCATGTGGTTTTGGAAAAGAACACACATGTAATGACGTCAAGTGGATCCATGTGGTTTATGAATAGAACACACATGCAATGACATCTAGTGTATCCATGTGGTTTACGAAAATAAGACACATGAAATGACTCCAGTGGATCCATGTGGTCTAGGAAAAGAACACACATGCAACCACATCTAGTTGATCTTTGTGGTTTATGAAAAGAACACGCATACAATGACATCTAGTGGAACCATGTGGTGTATGAAAGGAACACACATGCAATGACATCTAGTGGATCCAGTGGTCTATGAAACGACACACATGCTATGACATCTAGTGAATCCATGTGGTTTACGAAAAGAACACCACATGCAATGACATGTAGTTGATCCTTGTGGTTTTTGGAAAAGAACACACATGCAATGACATCATTGGATCCATGTGGTTTATGAAAAGAACACACATGCAATGACATCAGTAGATCCATGTGGTTTATGAAAATAAGACACGTGAAATGACTATAGTGGATCCCTATGGTTTAGGAAAAGAACACACATGCAACCACATCTAGTGGATCCATGTGGTTTATGAAAAGGACACACATGCAATGACATCTACTGGATCCATTTGGTTTATGAAAAGGACACACATGCAAACACATCTAGTGGCTCAATGTGCTTTACGATGACAACACACACGCAATGACATCTAGTGGATCCATGTGGTTTAGGAAAAGAACACACATGCAACCACATCTAGTGGATCCATGTGGTTTTAAAAAAGAAGACACCTGCAACCACATCTAGTGGATCCTTGAGGTGTATGAAAAGAACACACAAGCTATGTCATCTACTGGATCCATGTGGTTTTGGAAAAGAACACAAATGCAATGACAAATAGTAGATACATGTGTCCTATGAAAGAACACGCATGCAAGGACATCTAGTGGATCATGTGGTTTTTTGAAAAGAACACACATGCAATGACATCTAGTGGATCCATGTGGTCTAGTAAAATAACCCATGCAATGACATCTAGTCGATACATATGTGCCATACCTAGCTCCCACAGACCAAAAACAGACAAGAACGCAGCTTTCACATTGCATGTTGCACTAGCGTGGCAGAAGTTGCATCGTAGAATCCACCGGAGTGTGTGTTTTTATGTGGATCCATGTGGTTTATGAAACGAACACACATGCAATGACATCTTGTGGATCCATGTGGTTTTGGAAAAGAACACACATGTAATGACGTCAAGTGGATCCATGTGGTTTATGAATAGAACAAGCATGCAATGACATCTAGTATATCCATGTGGTATTGGAAAAGAACACACATACAATGGCATCTAGTGGATCCATGTGTATCGAACCTAGGTCACAGAGACCAAAAACAAATAGGAAAGCAGCTTCCACATTGCATGTTGCACGAGTGTGGCAGAAGTTGCATCATAGAATCCACCGGAGTGTGTGTTTTCATGTGGATCAATGTGGTTTATGAAATGAACACACATGCAATGACATCTTGTGGATCCATGTGGTTTTGGAAAATAACACACACGTAATGACGTCAAGTGGATCCATGTGGTTTATGAAATGAACAGACATGCAATGACATCTAGTGTATCCATGTGGTATTGGACAAGAACACACATACAATGACATCTAGTGGATCCATGTGGTCTAGGAAAAGAACATACATGCAATAACATCTAGTTAATCCATGTGGTTTATGAAAATAACACGCATGCAATGACATCTAGTGGATCCATGTGGTTTATGAAAATAACACACATGCAATGACATCTAGTAGATCCATGTGGTCTATTGAACGACACACATGAAATTACATGTAGTGAATCCATGTGGTTTATGAAAATAACACCACATGCAATGACATGTAGTAGATCCTTGTGGTTTTTGGAAAAGAACACATATGCAATGACATTAGTGGATCCATGTGGTTTATGAAAATAAGACACATGAAATGACTCTAGTGGATCCATATGGTTTAGGAAAATAACACACATGCAACCACATCTAGTGTATCCATGTGGTTTATGAAAAGGACACACATGCAATGACATATAGTAGATCCAAGTGGTCTATGAAAAAAACATGCATGCAAGGGCATCTAGTGGATCCATGTGGTTAAGTAGAAGAACACACATGCAACCACATCTAGTGGATCCATGTGGTTTTTGAAAAGAACACACATGCAACCACATCTAGTGGATCCATGAGGTTTGTGAAAAGAACACTCAAGCTATGTCATCTACTGGATCCATGTGGTTTTGGAAAAGAACACAAATGCAATGACATCTAGTAGATCCATGTGGTCTATGAAAAGGACACGCATGCAAGGACATCTGGTGGATCCATGTGGTTTTTTGAAAACAACACACATGCAATGACATCTAGTGGATCCATATGTGCCATACCTAGGTCCTAGAGACCAAAAATAGATAGGAAAGCAGCTTTCACATTGCATGTTGCACTAGTGTGGCAGATGTTGCATCATAGAATCCACCAGAGTGTGTGTTTTCATGTGGATCCATGTGGTTTATGAAATGAACACACATGCAATGACATATTGTGGATCCATGTGGTTTTGGAAAAGAACACACACGTAATGACGTTAAGTGGATCCATGTGGTTTATGAAAAGAACACACATGCAATGACATCTAGTGTATCCATGTGGTATTGGAAAAGAACACACATACAATGGCATCTAGTGGATCCATGTGGTCTAGGAAAAGAACATACATGCAATGACATCTAGTTGATCCATGTGGTTTATGAAAAGAACACGCATGCAACCACATCTAGTGGATCCATGTGGTTTATGAAAAGGACATAGATGCAATGAAATCAACTGGATCCATGTGGTTTATGAAAAGGACACACATGCAACCACATCTAGTGGATCAATGTGGTATATGATGAGAACACACATGCAATGATATCTAGTGGATCCATGTGGTTTAGGAGAAGAACACACATGCAACCACATCTAGTGGATCCATGTAGTTTTTGAAAAGAACACACATGCAACCACATCTAGTGGATCCATGTGGTCTATGAAAAGAACACACATGCAAGGACATCTAGTGGATCCATGTGGTTTTTGGAAAAGAACACACATGCAATGACAATTAGTGGATCCATGTGGTCTAGCAAAATAACCCATGCAATGACGTCTAGTGGATCCATATATGCCATACCTAGGTCCCAGAGACCAAAAACAGGTAGGAAAGCAGCTTTCACATTGCATGTTGCACTAGTGTGGTAGAAGTTGCATCATATAATCCACCAGAGTGTGTGTTTTCATGTGGATCCATGTGGTGTATGAAATGAACACACATGCAATGACATCTTGTGGATCTATGTGGTTTTGGAAAAGAACACACATGCAATGACGTCAAGTGGATCCATGTGGTTTATGAAAAGAACACACATGCAATGACATCTAGCGGATCCATGTGGTTTATGAAAATAACACACATGTAATGACAACTAGTAGATCCATGTGGTCTATGAAAAGAACACACATGCAATAAAATATAGTGGATCCATGTGGTCTATGAAAAGAACACACATGCTATGACATCTTGTGGATCCATGTGGTTTATGAAAACACACATGCTATGACATCTAGTTGATCCAGGATGTCTATGAAAAGGACACACATGCAATGACATCAATTGATCAATGGGGTATATGAGAATAACACACATGCAATGACATCTAATGGACCATATGGTCTAGGAAAATAACACACATGCATTGACATCTAGTGGATCCATGTGGTCTAGGAAAACAACAAACATCCAGCAATGACATATAGTTGATCCATGTGGTTTATGAAAAGAACACACATGCAATGACATCTAGTGGATCCATGTGGGTTATGAAAAGAACACACATGTAATGACATCTAGTGGATGCATGTGTTCTATGAAACGAACACACATGTAATGACATGTAGTGGATCCATGTGGTTTATGAAAAGAACACCACATACAATGACATGTAGTGGATCCATGTTGTTTTTGTAAAAGAACACACATGCAATGACATCATTGGATCCATGTGGTCTATGAAAAGAACACACAGGCAATGACATCAGTGGATCCTGGTTGCTTGTGAAAAGAAGACACATGAAATGACTCTAGCGGATCCATGTGATTTAGGAAAAGAACACACACGCAACCACATCTAGTGGATCCATGTGGTTTATGAAAAGGACACACATGCAATGACATCTAGTGGATCCATGTGGTTTATGAAAAGGACACACATGCAACTACAACTAGTGGATCAATGTGGTTTATGATGAGAACACACATGTAATGACATCTAGTGGATCCATGTGGTTGAGGAAAAGAACAAACATGCAACCACATCTAGTGCATCCATGTGGTTTTTGAAAAGAACAAACATGCAACCACATCTAGTGGGTACATGTGTTTATGAAAAGAACACACAAGCAATGGCATCTAGTGGATCCATGTGGTTTTGGAAAAGAACACAAATGCAATGACATATATTAGATCCATGTCGTCTATGAAAAGAACATGCATGCAATGACTTCTAGTGGAGCCATGTGGTTTTTGGAAAAGAACACACATGCAATGACATCTAGTGTATCCATGTGTGTCATACCTAGGTCCCAGAGACGAAAAACAGATAGGAAAGTGGCTCCCACATTGCATGTTGCACCAGTGTGGTAGAAGTTGCATCACAGAATCCACCGGAGTGTGTGTTTTCACGTGGATCCATGTGGTTTATTAAAATAACACACATTCAATAACATGTTGTAGATCCACGTGGCTTTGGAAATGAACACAAATGGAATGACATCAAGTTGATCCATGTGGTTTATGAAAAGAATACACATGCAATGACACCTAGTGGATCCATCTGGTTTATGAAAAGAATAAACATGCAATGACATCTAGTGTAAGCATGTGGTCTATGAAAAGAACACACATGCTATGACATCTCGTGGATCCATGCGGTTTATGAAAAAAACTCATGTAATGACATATAGTGGATCCATGTGGTCTATGAAACGAACATACATGGAATGACATCAGTGGATCAATGTGGTCTATGAAAAGAACACACATGCAATGACATCAAGTTGATCCATGTGGTATAGGAAAAGAACAAACATGCAATGAAAGCTAGTGGATCCATGTGGTATAGGAAAAGAACAAACATGCAATGAAATCTAGTGGATCCATGTGGTTGATGAAAAGAACACGCATGCAATGACATCAGTAGATCCATGTGGTTTATGAAAAGAAGACACATGAAATGACTCTAGTGGATCCATGTGGTTTAGGGAAAGAACACACATGCAACCACATCTAGTGGATCAATGTGGTTTGATGAAAAGGACACACATGCAATGACATCTACTGGATCCATGTGGTTTATGATGAGAACGCACATATCCAACCACAGCTAGTGGATCAATGTGGTTTATGATGAGAACGCACATGCAATGACATCTAGTGGATCCATTTGGTTTAGCAAAAGAACACACATGCAACCACATATAGTGGATCCATGTGGTTTTTAAAAAGAACACACATGCAACCATATCTAGTGGATCCATGTGGTTTTGGAAAAGAACACAAATGCAATGACATATAGTATATCCATGTGTTCTATGAAAAGAACATCCATGCAATGCCATCTAGTGGATCCATATGATTTTTGGAAAAGAACACACATGCAATGACATCTAGTGGATCCATGTTGTCTAGGAAAATAACCCATGGAATGACATCTAGTGGATCCATGTGTGTCATACCTAGGTCCTAGAGAACAAAAACAGATAGCAAAGCAGCTTCCACATTGCATGTTGCACCAGTGTGGCAGAAGTTGCATCATAGAATCCACCGGGGTGTGTGTTTTCATGTTGATCCATTTGGTTTATGAAAAGAACAAACATGCAATGACATCTTGTGGATCCATGTGGTTTTGGAAAAGAACACACATGCAATGACATCAAGTGGATCCATGTGGTTTATGAAAAGAACACACATGCAATGACATCTAGTGGATACATGTGGTTTCTAAAAAGAACACACATGCAATGACAACTTGTGGATCCATGTGGTCTATGAAAAGAACACACATGCAATGACATCTAGTGGATCCATGTGGTCTATGAAAAGAACACACACGCTATGACATCTTGTGGATCCATGTGGTTTATGAAGAACACACATGCTATGACATCTAGTGGATCCATGTGGTTTAGAAAAGAACCCACATGCAATGACGTCAGTGTATGAATGTGGTATATGAAAAGAACACACATGCAATGGCATCTAGTGGATCCACGTGCACACATGCAATGACATCTAATGGATCCATGTGGTCTAGGAAAAGAACACACATGCAATGACATCTAGTTGATCCATATGGTTTATGAAAAGAACACACATGCAATGACATCTAGTGGATCCATGTGGTTTATGAAAAAAACAAATGCAATGACATCTAGTGGATCCATGTGGTCTATGAAACGAACACACATGTAATGACATATACTGGATCCATGTGGTTAATGAAAAGAAAACCACATGAAATGACATGTAGTGGATCCATGTGGTTTTTGTAAAATAACACACAGGCAATGACATTAGTGGATCCATGTGGTCTGTGAAAATAACACACATGCAATGACATAAGTGGATCCATGTGGTTTATAAAAAGAAGACACATGAAATGACTCTAGTGGATCCGTGTGGTTTAGGAAAAGAACACACATGCAACCACATCTACTGGATCCATGTGGTTAATGCAAAGGACACAAATGCAATGACATCTAGTGGATCCGTGTGGTTTCTGAAAAGGACACACATGCAACCATAGCTAGTGGATCAATGTCGTTTATGATGAGAACACACATGAAATGACATCTAGTGGGTACATGTGGTTTAGGAAAAGAACACACATGCAACCACATATAATGGATCCATGTGGTTCTTGAAACGAACACCCATGAAACCACATCTAGTGGATCCATGTGTTGATGAAAAGAACACACAAGCAATGAAATCTAGTGGATCCATGCGGTTTTGGAAAAGAACACAACTGCAATGACATATAGTAGCTCCATGTGGTCTACGAAAAGAACACACATGCAATGACATCTAGTGGATCCTTGTGGTTTTTGGAAAAGAACAAAGATGCACTGACATCTATTGGTCCATTTGGTCTAGGAAAATAACCCATGCAATGAAATCTAGTGGATCCATGTGTGTCATACCCAGGTCCCATAGACCAAAACAGATAGGAAAGCAGCTTCTACATTGCATGTTGCACCAGTGTGGTAGAAGTTGCATCACATAATCAAATATAGTGTGTATTATCATGTGGATCCATGTGGTTTATAAAAAGAACACACATGCAATGACATCTTGTGGATCCATGTGGTTTTGGAAAATAAAACACATGCAATGACATCAAGTGGATCCATGTGGTTTATGAAAAGAACACATATGTAGTGACATCTAGTCGATCCACGTGGTCTATGAAAAGAACACACATGCAATGACATCTAGTGGATCCATGTGGTCTATGAAAAGAACACACATGCTATGAAATTTTGTGGATCCATGTGGTTTATGAAAAACACACATGCAACGACATATAGTGGATCCATGTGGTCTATGAAAAGAACACACATGCAATGACATCAGGGATCAATGTGGTCTATGAAAAGAACACACATGCAATGACATCTAGTGGATCCATGTGGTATAGGAAAAGAACACACATGCAATGAAATCTAGTGGATCCATGTGGTTTATGAAAAGAACACACATGCAATGACATCTAGTTTATCCACATGGTTTATGAAAATAACACACATGCAATGAAATCTAGTGGGTCCATGTGGTTTATGAAAAGAACGCACATGCAATGACATGTAGTGGATCCATGTGGTCCATGAAATGACACACATGAAATGACATCTAGTGGATCCATGTGGTTTATGAAAAGAACACCACATGCAATGACATGTAGTGGATCCATGTGGTTTGTGGAAAAGAACACACATGCAATGACATAAGTGGATCCATGTGGTTTATGAAAAGAACACACATGCAATGGCATCAGGGGATCCATGTGGTTTATGAAAACAAGACACATGAAATGAGTCTAGTGGATCCATGTGGTTTATAAAAATAACACACATGCAACCACATCTAGTGGATCCATGTGGTTTATGAAAAAGACCCACATGCAATGACATCTACTGGATCAACGTGGGTTATGAAAAGGACACACATGCAACCAAAACTACTGGATCAATGAGGTTTATGATGATAACTCACATGCAATAACATATAGTGGATCCATGTGGTTTCGCAAAAGAAAACACATGCAACCACATCTAGTGGATCCATGTGGTTTTTAAAAAGAACGCACATGCAACCACATCTTTTGGATCCATGTGGTTTATGAAAAGAACACACACGCAATGGCATATAGTGGATCGATGTGGTTTTGGAAAAGAACACAAATGCAATGACATATAGTAGATCCATGTGGTCTATGAAAAGAACACACATGCAATGACATCTATTTGATCCATGTGGTTTTTGGAAAAGAACACACATGCAATGACATATAGTGGATCCATGTGGTCTAGGAAAATATCCCATGCAATGACATCTAGTGGCTCCATGTGTGTCATAACTAGGTCCCATAGACCAAAAACAGATAGGAAAGTAGCTTGCACATTGCATGTTGCACTAGTGTGACAGAAGTTGTATCAAAGAATCCACTAGTGAGCCATGTGGTTTATGAAAAGAACACACTTGAAATGACATCTGGTGAATCCATGTGGTTTTGGAAAAACAAACATGCAATGACATAGTGTGGATCCATGTGGTTTATGAAAATAACACACATGCAATTACATCTAGTCAATCCATTTGGTGTATGAAAAGAACACACATGAAATGATATCTAGTGGATCCATGTGGTCTATGAAAAAAAAACACGTGTAATGACATGTAGTGATTCCATGTGGTCTATATAAAAAGAACACACATGCAATGTCATCTGGTGGGTCCATGTGGTTTATGAAAAACAAACATGCAATGACATCTAGTGGATCCATGTGGTCTATGAAAATAACACACATGCAATGACATCAGTGGATCAATGTGCTCTATGAAAAGAACACACATGCAATGACATGTAGTGGATCCATGTGGTCTAGGAAAATAACACAGAGGCAATGACATCTAGTGGATCCATGTGGTCTAGGAAAAGAACACACATGCAATGACATCTAGTTGATCCATGTGGTTTATGAAAAGAGCACACATGCAATGCCATCTAGTGGATCCATGTGTTTTATGAAAAGAACACACATGCAATGACATCTAGTGGATCCATGTGGTCTATGAAAGGAACACACATGTAATGACACCTAGTGGATCCATGTGGTTTATGAAAAGAACACCACATGCAATGACATGTAGTGGATCCATGTGGTTTTTGGAAAAGAACACACATGCAATGGCATCAGTGGATCCATGTGGTTTATGAAAAAAAATACATGCAATTACATCAGTGGATCCATGTGGTTTATGAAAAGAAGACACATGAAATGACTCTAGTGGATCCATGGGGTTTAGGAAAAGAACACACATGCAAGCACATCTAGTGGATCCATGTGGTTTATGAAAAGGACACACATGCAAATACATCTAGTGGATCCATGTGATATATGAAAAGGACACACATCCAACCACACCTAGTGGATCAATGTTATTTATGATGAGAACATACATGCAATGACATCTAGTATATACATGTGGTTTAGGAAAAGAACACACATGCAGCCACATCTAGTGGATCCATGTGGTTTTTGAAAAGAACACAGATGCAACCACATCTAGTGGATACATGTGGTTTATGAAAAGAACACACAAGCAATGGAATCTAGTGGATCTATGTGGTTTTGGAAAAGAACACAAATGCAATGACATATAGTAGATCCATGTGGTCTATGAAAAGAACATGCATGCAATGACATCTAGTGTATCCTTGTGGTTTTCGGAAAAGAACACACATGCAATGACATCTAGTGGATCCTTGTGGTCTAGGAAAATAACCCATGCAATGACATCTAGTGGATCCATGTGTGTCATACCTAGGTCCCAGAGACCAAAAATAGATAGGAAAGAAGCATCCACATTGATACGTTGCAAACGTATCTATAATTTTTGAAGTTCCATGCTCGGTTTATATCTACTTTCTTATGTTTTGTCAACACTTTGGAGTACTTTTTATGAACTTTCCTAGACTAACCTATTAACAAGATGCCACGGTGCCAGCTGCCTGTTTTCTGTTGTTTTTGGTTCCAGGAAAGTGAGAAAATGAATATTCTCGGAATTGGACGGGACAAAAGCCAAAGTCAATATTTCACCGAGGGGGACATGGAGCCAGAATAAGAGACGGAGAGGGGCTAGGGGACTACCACACCACCTGGCCGCACGGACAGGCCTTACCCGCGTGAGGGGGTGGTGCGACTAACTAGGGCACCCCTTCGGCCTCCCCTTTGACCTATAAGATGCCTCCGATACAGAAACCCTAAGTACCCGATCAAAATTCCACGAAAGTGTCTGTAGCCGCTATCATCTCCATCCCAAGATCGGGAGGGATTTGAACCTCTTCTTGGCACCCTTCCGGAGGGTAGAATTCAACCTAGAGTCCTTTTTCATCACCATGCAAGCCTTCGGTGTGATGCGTGAGTAGTTCATCCTTGGACTACGGGTCCATGTAGTAGCTAGATGGTTGGTTCTTCTCCTGTGTGCTATCATGTTTAGATCTTGTGAGCTCCGTTCATGATCAAGATCATCTATTTGTAATCATACATGTTGTGTTTGCGGGGATCTGATGGATATTGAGATGCTATTTCAGATTGATTATTGATTATGTTATTTGTGATCTTGCATGCTCTCTGTTGTTAGTAGATATCTTGGCCGAGTAGATGCTAGCAACTCCAAGAGGGAGTATTTATGCTTGATAGTGGGTTCATGCCTCTAGTAATCTGGGGTAGTGATATAAATCTCTAAGGTACTAGATGTGATGTTGCTACTAGGTAAAAAACAACAATCATTTGTTCATAGAACAATCGTATTGTTTACTTTACACGCAATGCCTAATGCAATTATCCGTTGCTTGCAACTTAATACTGGAGGGGGTTCGGATGATAACCTCAAGGTGGATTATTAATCATAGATGCAGTTGAATTACGGTCTATGTATAATGTTGTAATGCCCAATCAAATCTCATAGGAGTCAAGATGATTAGTATATGCATGTATGCTTTCTCGATGTTTGTCAATTGCCCTGCTATAATTTGTTCACCCAACAAGTCATCTATCTTAAGGAGAATCGCCACAACTGAACTATGGACCCCAGTCCTTTCTTTTACCATCAATCTACAACTGTTTACTGCTTTCTATTTACTTTCTGCAAGCTATTACTTTCATCCACACAATACGTTTAATCCTTTGTTTTCAGCAAAACCGCTGAGATTGACAACCTCACTGTAAGTTGGGGGAAAAGTTCTGTGGTTGTGTTGTGTAGGATTCCAAGTTGGAAACAACACCTTGGAGGTGTTTCCTTGCTCCTACGTGTTCGATAACCTTGTTTTCATAACTGAGGGAAACTTACTACTGTGCTCATCATACCTTCCTCTTGGGGTTTCCCAATGATCTCGATATCAACCACGAGCCAGCAAGTATTTTTCTGGTGCCGTTACCGGGGAGTGAAGGACATCTTTTCCAAATTTAAAATGAAAGCATTCATATATGTGTGCATTTAAAATAGGAGTTGTTTGAATTGCCATGATTGAGTGATCCAATGCTTGTAAAATGTTTCTTAGGTGATTTGACCATCATCTACTTCATTCCCAAACTTTTCCTAAAGAAAATCCACTACACTACTTTGAGTGTTCTTAGCACTCATTTCTTAACAGAAAAAATTCTTGATCTTTGTACCCCTTGCAAGTACACATAATGAGGTACCAAGGCCCACCTTTTGATCTGCTAAAAACATTCTTTTACTTATTTTAAATAGCATTGAAAATTGAATCTAATGCATATGCATAGATCACCCCTATTTCAAAACCCCTCTATTTGAGCTCCACTTTCAAAACCCTTGTAACTAGAGACTACCTAGCACTAGTGGAGATCAGTCAAATATTTTGAAACCAAAATTCAAAACTTTTTCTCTATCGGCCATTTTGTCAAACACCTTGCTGGCAAGAACATTATGGCCTAACTAATACTGTTTTGGGCTGATTTTGTCTAGCAATTTTGAAGTGCTTTGATCATCTTGTCCCCCCTCAAGCCTGACCAGACCCACACCAGCATGTCCCCTACCTCCTAGCTGCACTACATAGCCATGCCGAGCCACCTCTCGCCGACCGACCGTGCACTCACCGCAGCAGCCCTCTCCTGCCTCTCTCTCCATGTCTAGGAGGTAGCTCACACCTCACCGCCACCCTCTGTCCCCTGGCCGAGCCCAGCCCTGCCGTGGACCACCGAGGAAAACACGCGCCAGTGCCACCGCACCATGCCGGTGCCGCCCATAGAGCGCGTTTTGTCCCTGCTCGCACAGACCGCCCCTTGGCCACAGCCCGCGCCCGCCGCTCCGCCACGACCTGGAGAACACCACAGACACCCCCGCTGGCCGCCCAACGCCTCATAGCCACCGTTCTCCGTGGACACCGCCGCCTCTGCCGCTCAGAGCGCCACCTCGCCCAGACCGCATGCCACCGTCCCTATGGCCGCATTCAATGCCTAGAGCACCGCCAGGGAACCGCACGTCGATCGCCACCCGCAACCATGCCTCTACCCTACCGTAGTCATGTCGCCACCGTCGTCTACCCATCCCGCTCGGTCTCACCGTCGGGCCTATAAAAGGAGGCCTCCCCAGCCTCTTCTCTCCACACCACTCCACTCCCCTCACCTCTCTGAACCTCACCCACCTCTAGACGGAGCAAGGCGATCTCTGCCTCTCCGGAATTGGAGCCGGAGCAGCCGCAGCAGGAGGACAAGGGCGCCGCTGATTGCGACCACCCGAAGCTCCGCCGCAACCGTGCCTCGCCTCGTCGTCGTCTTCCACTTTGTTTGCCCACCTCGCCGATCCCGCTGAAGCCCTCGTACGTCCCCAGCAGACCCCCACCGAGCCGCTAGGGTTCGAGCTCGCCGGCGACCTGTTCGTCGTCGACGACAACCCTCTGCCATAGATTTCCCTTCTAATCCTACGGCCCACAACGCGTGTACCGTTTCGCGTGTTAAGTGCCGCTGACAAGCGGGACCCCCTGTCAATTGAGCCCCGTGCCGCGGAGCGGCACTGGGCCGGCCCAAGTCTTTTCCCGCGCTAGCCCAGCCATTCAAATATGGATATTTTCTTTTTAGTTAAATCTAGTTTCTGTCCAGTATTTTAAAATTCAATTCTAGGAGTTTGAAAAATCCAAATTGCATGAAACAAATTTTTCCTGAAAGGTATTAAGATGATCTATCCAAGACCGTTGAATTTAATTCAATTAGAGTTATAGATCTCTCGTACTAAAAATAAGAAGACAGAAGCATTTGCAACTTGCAACATTTTTATAAAATCAACCAAGTTAGCTTTTGAGTTGATTCCAACTCTCAAAAATCACATTTCATCATATCTATTTAAATATGTAATAATATTAAGGTTTACATGCAATGACTTTGGACTAGTACCAAAATAATGCTATATAGGCATTTCTAGTCACTTGAAATCATTAAATAATGAACTTAAACCAAAGTAATATTGATCCAACCTTTAATTCTCATTCCCATGTGTTAAGATATGTGGTGATGACATTTTTCCACATGATCCCATATCTTAAGTGGTGAATATTAAATCTTAGTTAATTTTTCAATGAGTAGAAATTACTTTTCTAAAATAAAAAGAATGAAACTATGGAATTAAACTTGTGATGCTTGTGATGATATTAGATCATCAAATGTGTGTCTTAGAATGCTACTTAGCCTTGTTAAGTATTGTTTGGTGATTTTGCACTCCCTATGTATTTATAGATGATAGTACCAACCAAGCTTTCGAGGAGGAGGAGTTCTACCAAGAAGAAGAAGAAAACTTCAACCACTGCACCAAGCAAGGCAAGCTACTATTAGCAAGCTAGCACTATCTAAGGGCAAGCCACCATTAACAGTGCAAGCTAACACTTGCAAGTTTAGTGCTTAGAAAGTTAGGATCAAACTAGATGGTTTAGCAAAGATGCCTTAAGCATGCCTTGATCACACTCCCTTTTGACTATTAGTACCCCAAGTCTTAGTTACAAGTTTTACTCCCTTAGTTTACACCAAGTTCTTTACTTAGTTTGAAGGTAGCATAAAAAGTATATAACTTGACCTAATTAGAATCCTTTAGATGTCATTCTATGGCATGAGATTGAACCCATATTTTCCACCTTAGTGAACACTCTTAACTTAGTAGTTAGAGTAGATCAAAAACTTGAGTCACTTTAGATGGGAACACTTGGTGAAAATGAATTATGAAAACCTTGGAATGATGAGTCATTCTATTGAGATGTTTTGACATGTGTTGAGAAAACACAAATGATTGATGATGATGAAAATGTTGAGGCATGAGCCTTAACCCTTTTATAAAACTGATGGTTGGATTCGGATGCGATACCATTCCAAATTTACCGTACAACCACACTACATCAATTGGGTAAGGCTTAGCTGGAAATTTATATGCATTAGTATTAGTTCCCACACGGGAGAGGTCTGAGCTGAGGGTACCTCTCATGATGTCCACCTATGCAGTGCCCAAGATGACTGATGGTCATGGTTGGGAGGCCATGCTCATAGGAGAGGTCCTTATAGTAGGGTGTGTAAAGGGAAGGTTATGTTTGATTATCTGCATACCAAGTATGATGATTCAGGGTTATCCCTGACAGATGTATCGAATCTTGTGGTGAAAGTGTACCACCTCTACAGAGTGTCAAACTATTCGAATAGCCGCGTCCGCGGTTATGGACAGTTGGAATGGCCATACTGTTTCGTTGTCATATGTTTTCTAAATACTTTGAAAAGAATGATGAATCTTGACTTGACCACAATAGGGTTGTGTTATGACAATAGCTTCCGAACTTAAATGATTCTAGGACTTTATCTTCTTTGCTTCTGAACTCAGCTTAGGTTTCAAACTTAACTTTATAGTTAAACTTAGAGTTAGCACTTTAACTTAGAAGTTTATACTTGTTAGTGGTAGTTTGCAAGTACTTAAAGAGTACTCATGGCTTTTGTCCCTGGCTATTATCATGGCCAGACTATGAAGGAAACTCTCAAGATGATGGCCAATAGGATGGCTATGATAACTAGGACCATCTGCCTTCGTCAACATTGCTTGTGCCCCTGAAGATGGACCGCATCGCTATGCTTATCTTTTATTTCCGCTGCTTGTTGTATTAAGACTGGATCATAAGATCCTTATTTGTATAAGATCTTATGTATGGTTTGTAATGGATGATGTACTGTGATATCCAATCCATTATGTCTCGCAAAAATGGTAATCCTGGGATTGCGAGGTATGGCATAACGGGCATCTAGGATTAAAAATCCGGGTGTTGACAAGTTGGTATCAGAGCCATCCTGACCATAGGAGACCCTAGTTAGAATGGACGTCAAACAAAAACTTAGTTTCAAAACCAAAATGAGTATTTATGAAAAACTATCTCCTCTCTTACCCTTGTGGATTCTTTCTCAAAAATGCACGATACTCAAAATTCTTACACTACTACTTAATATTTGACACATATGATCACTTCACTAACTTCCTCATCCTTAATTCTTGTAGATGGAGACTCAGTTCACCAAGTTTTACCAGTTGGGAAACGGAGGTCAACTGATCTTCGAGAGTGATCTGGATTCACTGTCAGAGTTACTGGGACGCCTGCACCCGGAGTTTCTTGGAGCTCAACTTCCAGGACCACCAGGAGGAGACCGACAGTGGCTAGTCACCGCAGATCTTAGAGGAAGCATCGAAGCACCAACTTTTGGGAGAATTCAGTTCTCCGTGAGAGAGAACAACTGGCTAGATGGATTAGCCAGGGAAATGCATGAAGCTCTCGCACGTCTATGTGCCCTCAGCGTCAACAAGACCCAAGGAACCCGTTTTGCCCACTATGCAAGACGTGATTTCATGGGAATGCCAATGGAGATGCCAGGCCACCCCAAGTTGAGGCGTCAAGTGGAGAACCTTGACTTCTTGCTTCACGACAGATAGCAGGAACTAGACAATGCCAGAGAGTTAGCCAACCAGAACCGTGCCATTGCCGACCAGCAGGCCCAGACTTTCGCACTGCTTTCCCAAGACCGTCAGTCTCTTCGCCGCCAGCGTGCCAAGAAGGATCGTACCATCGCCCGTCTTCACAAGAAGGTGGCCGACCTCGAGAAGACCGTCAAGGAGCAGGAAGCTCAGCTTGCCGCCAAGGAAGAAGAAGATGAGGGTGAACACATCCAGGGAGACATGGATTCTTACCTCAGCAATGATGATGATTTTCTGGCGGAGGATGCCGTGGACTTCTACACTGATGATGAGGACTCCTACTTCATCGACGATGAGTAGATGCACTAGAGCATTATCGTAGCATGAGATGTATCGATCTCACTATATCTTAGCTTGCAAATAGTTCTTCAAACCATCTGTTTTCCCTTTGATTGTTGTGGTGTGTGTTGTATCGTGTGCTTGCTTGCATGAATGAAAATGAAGTTAGTTGAAAAGCCTGAGTCTAACTCAAAGTTTTAGATTTGAAAAGCCCAAAACCATGAACCTTGGAAATTTCCCTCTTACCCCTATATCTCAATCTTCAGATGACTCGTGGAAACCAAGGAGGGAGAAGCTCGTCGCAAGACCCAATGCTGCAGATCTTGCAGAATCTCATAGCGGACCGTGAAGCAAGCCGGGCAGAACACCAAGCCAACTTAGCAACACTTCAACAGATCGCCCAGATGGCTCTCAACACCCAAGGGCATGGAAATCAGGATCACTAGGGATCCAAACTCCAAAACTTTCAGAACACTAATCCCCCAATCTTCAATCAATCTGAGAACCCATTAGATACTGATGACTGGTTACAGACCATGGAAAAAAACTTAGAAGTTGCCCGAGTTGATGAAAATGAGAAAGTTCTCTTCGCCACCCACTATCTGGCTAGAGATGCAAGAGCTTGGTGGAATAGCATCCGCAATATGAACCATGGTCAAGTGATGACATGGGAAGCATTCAAAGTCAAGTTCAGTCGCACCCACGTGCCGCAAGGTCTAGTCAACAGAATGAGAGATGAGTTCCGCGAATTGAAGCAAGGAAGAATGACTGTGGTGGAGTACCGTGACAGATTCCTATCACTTGCCAGATATGCACCTGATGAGATCAACACGGAGGCCAATAAGAAGGAGAGATTCTTGAACGGACTGCATGATGAGATGCAGACTATCCTCGTCAACATCCGTTTGCAGGATCTCGAAGAGCTAGTCGATTCTGCCATTCAGATGGAAGGGAAGATTAACCAGGCAAACGACAACCGCAAGCGTCGTATGATGCAGCAGTCCGGATCCAACAGTCACCAGAAGTACTGTCCCAATCCTTCACCAGGATATGCACCTAGGAATAACCGACCCCCAAATTCTCACCCAAGCTACCCCAACCGTAGCGGAAGCAATGTCAAGTCCGGAGGAAACAATCACAACTCCGGTAATGCCAAGAATTTCAACTGTGCACCTCCCAAGAACCACAACAACAATAACAACAACAACATCAACACTTCACCCATAACTGGCAACAATGCTGTACCTGTCGCAGTCAAGGACAAGTCCTAGATCACTTGTTTCGAGTGTGGAGTGAAAGGTCACTACTCCAATTAGTGTCCCAAGAAGACTGCAGCCAATGCCAATGTGAATGCCCCAGCTCAGCAGCAGCGTGGTGTTCAACCGGGAAGGAGATTTGCCACAGGGAACCCTCACAACCGCAATGGCCGTCTCTTCCACATGAATGCAGAAGAAGCCCAGGAAGCGCCAGATGTAGTGATGGGTATGTTTTCTGTCAACTCAGTTTTAGCAAGAGTATTGTTTGATTCGGGAGCATCGCATTCATTTGTCACCGAAGAATTTGCATGCACTAGTAAGATTCGTCCAACCAACCCGAAGCATGTCATGATAGTTCAAATCCCTGGTTCAACAACCAAAGCTAGAAAAATTTGCAAAGCTGTACCTATCAGAATACATGGGATAGATTTTTATGCCAACCTAATTGTACTTGGAACCAAAGGATTGGAAGTAGTACTAGGTATGGACTGGATGTCAAGGCATAAAGGATTGATAGACTGTGCTAAGAAAGCCATCACCATGACCAATAGTTCTGGAGTCACAGTAGAGCATATCTCTGAAACCTTACCCCGACAATTCAAGTGCAACCAGAGTGTAGCCTTGCCCACCAAAGACCAAGTTAGAGTAGTCTGTGAATACCCCGACGTATTCCCAGATGAATTGCCAAGTATGCCCCCGGATAGGGATATTGAGTTCATTATCGAACTAATCCCCGGAACCGGACCCATAGCCCAGAGACCCTATAGCATGAAACCCTCAAAACTAGTGGAACCGAAGAAGCAATTGAATGCTATGCTAGCCAAAGGCTTGATTCAACCAAGTGCATCGCCATGGAGATCACCAGTGTTATTCGTTGACAAGAAAGATGGAGGCAATCGTCTATGCACAGATTACAGAAAGTTGAATGATGTCACCATCAAGAACAAGTACCCCTTGCCAAAGATAGAGGATCTATTTGATCAGTTGACCGGAGCTCAGGTATTCTCAAAGATTGATCTTAGGACTGGTTATCACCAACTTAAGATCCGAGCAACGGATATTCCGAAGACCTCCTTTACTACTCGCTATGGTTTATACGAGTATACGGTTATGTCTTTTGGATTAACCAATGCCCCTGCTTATTTCATGAATATCATGAATAAGATATTTATGAATTTCCTAGATAAGTTTGTAGTTGTGTTTATCGACGACATCCTTATCTACTCCAAGTCCGAAGAAGAGCATGAGCAACATCCGAGAGTTATCCTAGAAACCCTAAGAGAGCATCAGTTACATGCCAAGTTCTGCAAGTGTGAGTTTTGGTTGAAAGACGTAGGATTCCTAGGACATATTGTGTCTTCCGGAGGAGTCTCTGTTGATCCCGCCAAGATCAAAGATGTCGAAGAATGGGAAGCCCCAACCACTTAAACCCAAGTCTGTGCATTTCTCGGATTAGCGGGATATTACCGTACGTTCGTAGAAGGATTCTCGAGCATAGCCCGACCAATGACCCAATTATTGAAGAAGGACAAGAAGTTTGAATGGACAGACAAATGTGAAGCCAGTTTCCAGGAGCTGAAGAGGAGATTGATATCAGCTCCAATTTTGTTCATGCCAGACATCAAGAAGCCCTTTGATGTGTATTGCGACACATCCAAGATTGGTCTAGGATGTGTATTGATGCAAGAAGGCAAGGTCATTGCTTATCTGTCTCGACAACTAAAGCAGCATGAGCAGAACTATCCAACCCATGATCTTGAGCTAGCAGTTGTAGTTCTAGCACTGAAGACATGGCGTCATTATTTATGGGTAATCGTTGTGAGATTTACTCAGATCATAAGAGCTTGAAGTATATCTTCACTCAGAAGGAGCTGAATATGAGGCAAAGAAGATGGATAGAGTTAATCAAGGATTATGACCTTGACATTCACTATCACCCTGGCAAAGCCAATGCGGTAGCGGATGCTCTTAGTAGATTGCCGTGTAGGCTTAACACCATGATCAAGGAGAAGCAACCTAGTTTGTATGAAGAATTAGAGCAGTTCAAAACTGAATTAGTTAGCAAAGTATTCTTAGCTAGCATTGAACTTCAACCCACTTTGATTAGCCAAATCAAGGAAGCCCAGAAGGGAAATGAAAGTATTGATGGAATCAAACGTCGTATTGGTACAGGAAAGGTACCTGGATTCACCAAAGACAAAGAAGGAGTACTGTGGTACAAAGGACGTATCTTTGTGCCAGCAGATTCGGAGCTGAAGGAGGTTATCATGAAGGAAGCTCATGATACTCTTTATTCTATCCACCCCGGAGGAACAAATATTTATCAAGATTTGAAAGAGGAATTTTGGTGGGACAAGATGAAGAGAGAGATCGGAAGCTACATCACCAGATGTGACATCTGTCAAAGAGTCAAGGCAGAGCACCAGAGACCTGCAGGACTGTTGCAACCATTACAGATTCCAGAATGGAAGTGGGATTCCGTCGAAATGGACTTTATCACTGGTTTACCTACTTCTAGTAGGGGAAATGACTCAATCTGTGTCATAGTTGATAGACTGTCCAAGGTAGCCCACTTTATACCGGTCAAGACCACTTACCGGAGTGCAAAGTTAGCAGAGCTGTACATTGCTAGAATTGTTAGTCTACATGGAACCCTCAAGACCATTGTATCAGATCCAGGAACCCAGTTTACCTCGAGATTTTGGCAGAAACTCCAAGAAGGATTAGGAACCAAGTTGAACTTCAGCACAGCATATCACCCGCAAACAGATGGACAGACTGAGAGAGTCAACCAGATCCTAGAGGATATGCTTAGAGCTTGTATGTTAGAATATGGATCAAAATAGGAAGACTGCCTGCCTTTCGCAGAATTCTCATATAACAACAGTTATCAAGCTAGTTTGCAAATGGCACCGTTTGAATTCCTATATGGAAGAAAGTGTCGTACCCCTTTGAATTGGTCGCAAGTAGGAGAGAGTTAGATCTTCGGACCCGACATTCTCCACGAAGCAGAAGAGAAAATTCACAAAGTCCGTGAGCACCTCAAGACCGCCTAGTCCAGACAGAAGAGTTATGCTGACAAGAGAAGAAGAGACCTGACTTTCAATGTCGGAGATTTTGTATATCTCAAGGTTTCACCATTGAAAGGAACTCAATGCTTTAGTCTGAAGGGAAAGTTAGCCCCCAGATATATTGGACCTTTCAAGATTCTGAACCGTTGAGGAGAAGTATCATATCAACTGGACCTTCCTGAAGAGATGTCAGCCATCCACAATGTGTTCCATATCTCGTTACTTCGCAAATGTCTGGAAGTGCCGGAGAAGACTGAAGTTTTCAAGAACATCGATCACAGAGCTGTGGAAATCAACAATGACTTGACCTATCGAGAAATACCCATCCGTATCTTAGAAGAAGCCTACAAAACCAACATGACCAGGAGTATCAAGTTTCTCAAGATTCAGTGGAGCAACCATACCGAGGAGGAAGCTAGTTGGGAGCGAGAAGATTACACTAGGACAGAGTTCCCAGATCTCTTTAGTTCCTAGTTTTCTTTGTAAATCTCGGGACGAGATTTTGTTTAAGGGGGGAAGGTTTGTAACATCCCAAAACTTCAATCCAAGCTTATTAAGATCAAATCAACCAAAATGTGGTTAAGAAAAACTTTTCCAAATTTAAAATGAAAGCATTCATATATGTGTGCATTTAAAATAGGAGTTGTTTGAATTGCCATGATTGAGGGATCCAATGCTCGTAAAATGTTTCTTAGGTGATTTAAACATCATCTACTTCATTCCCAAACTTTTCCTAAAGAAAATCAAATAAAAAAGAATTAAAAAGGAGGAATGGTCATTTTGGCCATTTTAATCCACTACACTACTTTGAGTGTTCCTAGCACTCATTTCTTAATAGAAACAATTCTTGATCTTTGTACCCCTTGCTAGTACACACAATGAGGTACCAAGGCCCACCTTTTGATCTGCTAAAAACATTCTTTTACTTATTTTAAACAGCATTTGAAAATTGAATCTAATGCATATGCATAGATCACCCCTATTTCAAAACTCCTCTATTTGAGCTCCACTTTCAAAACCCTTGTAACCAGAGACTACCTAGCAGTAGTGGAGATCACTCAAAAAATTTGAAACCAAAATTCAAAACTTTTTCTCTTTCGGCCATTTTGTGAAACACCTTGCTGGCAAGATCATTGTGGCCTAACTAATACTGTTTTGGGCTGATTTTGTCTAGCAATTTTGAAGTGCTTTGATCATCTTGTCCCCCCTCAAGCCTGACCAGACCCACACCAGCATATTCCCTACCTCCTAGCTGCACTGCACAGCCATGCCGAGCCACCTCTCGCCGGCTGACCGTGCACTCACCGCAGCAGCCCTCTCCCGCCTCTCTCTCCATGTCTAGGAGGTAGATCACACCTCACTGCCACCCTCTGTCCCCTGCCCGAGCCCAGACCTGCCGTGGACCACCGAGGAAAACACACGCCCAGTGCCACCACACCATGCCGGTGCCGCCCCTAGAGCGCGCTCTGTCCCCGCTCGCACATGCCGCCCCTTGGCCGCAGCCCGCGCCCGCCGCTCCGCCACGACCTGGAGAACACCCCAGACACCCTCGCTGGCCGCCCAAAGCCTCACAGCCACCGCTCGCCGTGGACACCGCCGCCTCTGCCGCTTAGAGCGCCACCTCGCCCAGACCGCATGCCACCGTCCCTATGGCCGCATTCAATGCCTAGAGCACCGCCAGGGAACCGCACGTCGATCACCACCCGCAGCTATGCCTCTACCCCGCCGTAGCCATATCGCCACCGTCGCATGCCCATCCCGCTCGGTCTCACCGTCGGGCCTATAAAAGGAGGCCTCCCTAGTTTCTGTCCAGTATTTTAAAATTCAATTATGGGAGTTTGAAAAATCCAAATTGCATGAAACAAATTTTTCCTGAAAGGTATTAAGATGATCTATCCAAGCCCGTTGGATTTAATTCAATAAGAGTTATAGATCTCTCCTACTAAAAATAAGAAGACAGAAGCATTTGCAAATTGCAACATTTTTATAAAATTAACCAAGTTAGCTTTTGAGTTGATTCGAACTCTCAAAAATCACATTTCATCATTTATATCTAAATATGTAATAATATTAAGGTTTACATGCAGTGACTTTGGACTAGTACCAAAATAATTCTATATAGGCATTTATAGTCACTTTAAATCATTAAATAATGAACTTAAACCAAAGTAATATTGATCCAACCTTTATTTCTCATTCCCATGTGTTAAGATATGTGGTGATGACATGGGACCACATGATCCCATATCTTAAGTGGTGAATATTAAATCTTAGTTAATTTTTCAATGAGTAGAAATTACTTTTCTAAAATAAAAAGAATGAAACTATGGAATTAAACTTGTGATGCTTGTGATGATATAAGATCATCAAATGTGTGTCTTAGAATGCTACTTAGCCTAGTTAAGTATTGTTTGGTGATTGCGCACTCCCTATGTATTTATAGACGATAGTACCAACCAAGCTTTCGAGGAGGAGGAGTTCTACCAAGAAGAAGAAGAAAACTTCAACCACTACACCAACCAAGGCAAGCTACTATTAGCAAGCTAGCACTATCTAAGTGCAAGAAACCATTAACAGTGCAAGCTAACACTTGCAAGTTTAGTGCTTAGCAAGTTAGGATCAAACTAGATGGTTTAGCAAAGATGCCTTAAGCATGCCTTGATCACACTCCCTTTTGACTATTAGTACCCCAAGTATTAGTTACAAGTTTTACTCCCTTAGTTTACACCAAGTTATTTACTTAGTTTTAAGGTAGCATAAAAAGTATAAAAATTGACCTAATTAGAACCCTTTAGATGTCATTCTATGGCATGAGATTGAACCCATCTTTTCCACCTTAGTGAACACTCTTAACTTAGTAGTTAAAGTAGATGAAAAACTTGAGTCACTTTAGATGGGAACACTTGGTGAAAATGAATTATGAAAACCTTGGAATGATGAGTCATTCTATTGAGATGTTTTGACATGTGTTGAGAAAACACAAATGATTGATGATGATGAAAATGTTGAGGCATGAGCCTTAACCCTTTTATAAAACTGATGGTTGGATTCGGATGCGATACAATTCCAAATTTACCGTACAACCACACTACCTCAATTGGGTAAGGCTTAGCTGGAAATTTATATGCATTAGTATTAGTTCCCACACGGGAGAGGTATGAGCTGAGGGTACCTCTCATGATGTCCACCTATGCAGTGCCCAAGATGACTGATGGTCATGGTTGGGAGTCCATGCTCATAGGAGAGGTCCTTATAGTAGGGTGTGTAAAGGGAAGGTTATGTTTGATTATCTGCATACCAAGTATGATGATTCAGGGTTATCCCTGACAGATGTATCGAATCTTGTGGTGAAAGTGTACCACCTCTACAGAGTGTCAAACTATTCGAATAGCCGCGTCCGCGGTTATGGACAGTTGGAATGGCCATACTGTTTCGTTGTCATATGTTTTCTAAATACTTTGAAAAGAATGATGAATCTTGACTTGACCACAACAGGGTTGATTACTTTTATGTTGAGTCTCCATCTTTTATGTTGAGTCTCCATCTTCTATCTTTATCCACCTATTGAGAGAGCTTAGTGGCCATTCTTAGTTTAATGTGCATTGTCCCAAGACTTGTTGATTAATGCATAACTTTGATATTGCTTGTTCTTAAACTATTTGTATCTAGTCACCCTGATTAACTTTGAAGGTGTCCTATGCATTTACGTTTGCTACTCTATGAGGGACAAGCTGAATGCCACTATGCTATGTTTTCTTTATGTGAAACAAACAAACGTCTTACAAAGCATTGTTATTCATGAATCTTTTTCTTGTGCCTTTTCATGTTACGACATAGTTGCTATGTCTTATTGTTAGAACTTTATCTTTCATGCTATGTTGAAGTACTATGATCCCAGCTCATAGTACATGTTTTATCTTACATGTTTTAGAAATACTTTGATCAAGTTATGATGGTGCATGTCACCTTAAAAATTATTCTTTCTTTTTATAACTTACCTACTTGAGGACGAGCGTGAGTTAAGCTTGGGGATGTTGATACGTTGCAAACGTATCTATAATTTTTGATGTTCCATGCTTGGTTTATATCCACTTTCTTATGTTTTGTCCACACTTTGGAGTACTTTTTATACACTTTCTTGGACTAACCTATTAACAAGATGCCACAGTGCTAGCAGCCTGTTTTCTGCTGTTTTTGGTTCCAGGAAAGTTAGAAAAAGAATATTATCGGAATTGGACGGGACAAAAGCCAAAGTCAATATTTCACCGAGGAGGACACAAAGCCAAAATACGAGACGGAGAGGGGCCAGGGGCCGGCCACACCACCTGGCCGAGCGACCAGGCTTGACCCGCGCCAAGGGGTGGTGCGACCACCTAGGGCATGCCCTCGGCCTCCCCTTTCTCCTATAAGATGCATCCGATACAGAAACCCTAAGTACCAATCAAAATTCCATGAAAGAGTCTGTAGCTGCCATCATCTCCATCCCTCGATCGGGAGGGATCTGAAGCTCTTCCCGGCACCCTGTCGGAGGAGGGGAGAATTCACCCTGGAGGCCTTCTTCATCACCATGCAAGCCTCCGGTGTGATGCGTGAGTAGTTCATCCTTGGACTACGGGTCCATGTAGTAGCTAGATGGTTGGTTCTTCTCCTTTGTTCTATCATGTTTAGATATTGTGAGCTCCATTCATAATCAAGATCATCTACTTGTAATCATACATGTTGTGTTTGGGGGGATCCCATGGATATTGAGATGCTATTTCATATTGATTATTGATTCTATCATGTCTTTGTTATTTGTGATGTTGCATTCTCTCCGTTGTTAGTAGATATCTTGGCCGAGTAGATGCTAGCAACTCCAAGAGGGAGTATTTATGCTCGATAGTGGGTTCATGCCTCTAGTAATCTGTGGAAGTGATAGAAATCTCTAAGGTACTAGATGTGTTGTTGCTACTAGGGAGAAAACAGTAATCCTTTGTTCATAAAACAATCGTATTGTTTACTTTACACGCAATGCTTAATGCAATTATCTATTGCTTGCAACTAAATACTGGAGGGGGTTTGGATGATAACCTGAAGGTGTATTATTATTCATAGATGAAGTTGGATTACGGTCTATGTATAATGTTGTAATGTCCAATCAAATCTCATAGGAGTCAAGATGATTAGTATATGCATGTATGCTTTCTCGATGTTTGTAAATTGCACCGCTGAAATTTGTTCACCCAACATGTCATTTATCTTAAGGAGAATCACCACTAGTGAACTATGGACCCTTTCTTTTGCCATCAATCTACAACTATTTACTGTTTTCTATTTACTTTCTTCAAGCTATTACTATCATCCACACAATACGTTTAATCCTTTGTTTTCAGCAAAACAGGTGAGATTGACAACCTCACTGTAAGTTGGGGGCAAAGTTCTGTGGTTGTGTTGTGCAGGATTCCAAGTTGGAAACAACACCTTGGAGGTGTTTCCTTGCTCCTACTCGTTCGATAACCTTGGTTTCATAACTGAGGGAAAATTACTACTGTGCTCATCATACCTTCCTCTTGGGGTTCCCCAACGAGCTCGATATCAACCACGGGCCAGCAAGTATTTTTCTAGCGCAGTGACGGGGAGTCAAGGACATCTTCACAAGGGGAGTTCCCCAACGAGCTTAATATCAACCACGAGCCAGCACACACTACATGTTGCACCAGTGTGTTATAAGTTGCATCACGTAATCCACCGAAGTGTGTGTTTTCATGTGGTTCCATGTGGTTTATGAAAACAACACACAAGCAATGACATCTTGTGGATTCATGTGGTTTTGGAAAATAGCACACATGTAGTGACATCAAGTGGATCCATGTGGTTTATGAAAAGAACACACATGCAATGATATCTAGTGGATCCATGTGGTTTATGAAAAGAACACACACGGAATGACAACTAGTTGATCAATGTGGTCTATAAAAAGAACACACATGAATGACATCTAGTGGATCCATGTGGTATATGAAAAGAACACACATGCTATGACATCTTGTGGATCCATCTGGTTTATGAAAAACACACATGCTATGCCATCTAGTGGATCCATGTGGTCTGTGGAAAGAACACACATGCAATGACATCAGTGGATCCATGTGGTCTAGGAAAAGAACACACATGCAATGACATCTAGTTGATCCACGGGGTTTATGGAAAGAACACACATGCAATGAAATCCAGTGGATCAATGTGGTTTAGGAAAAGAACACACATGCAACCACATCTAGTGGATCCATGTGGTTTTTGAAAAGAACACACATGCAACCACATCTAGTGGATCCATGTGGTTTATGAAAAGAACACAAAAGAAATGGCATCTAGGGATCCATGTGGTTTTTGAAAAGAAAACACATGCAATGACATCTAGTGGATCCATGTGGGATAGGAAAATAACACACATGCAATGACATCTAGTGGATCCATGTGGTCTATGCAAAGAACGCACATGCAATGACATATAGTTGATCCATGGGATTTATGAAAAGAACACACATGCAACGAAATCTAGTGGATCCATGTGGATTAGGAAAAGAACACACATGCAATGACATCTAGTGGATCCATCTGGTCTATGAAACGAACACACATGTAATGACATCTAGTGGATCCATGTGGTTTATGAAAAGAACACCACATGCAATGACATGTAGTGGATCCATGTGGTTTTTGGAGAAGAACACACAGGCAATGACATCAGTGGATCCATGTCGTCTATGAAAAGAAGACACATGAAATGACTCTAGTGGATCCATGTGGTTTCGGAAAACAACACACATGCAACCACATCTACTGGATCCATGTGGTTTATGAAAAGGACACACATGCAACCACAACTAGTGGATCAATGTGTTTTATGATGAGAATACACATGCAACCATATCTAGTGGATCCATGTGGTTTTTGAAAAGAACACACATGCAACCATATCAAGTGGATCAATGTGTTGACGAGAATAACACACAAGAAATGGCATCTAGTCGATCTGTGTGGTATCTGAAAAGAACACGCATGCAATGACATCTAGTGGATCCATGTGGTTTTAGGAAAAGAACACACATGCAATGACATCTAGTGGATCCATGTGGTCTAGGAAAATAACCCGTGCAACGACATCTAGTGGATCCATGTGTGTCATACCTAGGTCCTAGAGACCAAAAACATATAGGAAAGCAGCTTCCACATTGCATATTGCACCAGTGTGGAAGAACTTGCATCACAGAATCAACCGGAGTGTGTGGTTTCATGTGGATCCATGTGGTTTATGAAAAGAACACACATGCAATTACATCTTGTGGATCCATGTGGTTTTGGAAAAGGACACACAATGACATCAAGTGAATCCATGTGGTTTATGAAAAGAACACACATGCAATGATATATAGTGGATCCATGTGGTTTATGAAAAGAACACACATGGAATGACAACTAGTGGATCCATGTGGTCTATGAAAAGAACACACATGCATGACATCTAGTGGATCCATGTGGTCTATGAAAATAACACATATGCTATGACATCTTGTGGATCCATCTGGTTTATGAAAAACACACATCCAATGACATCTATTGGATCCATGTGGTCTATGAAAACAACATACATGCAATGACATCAGTGGATCAATGTGGTATATAAAAAGAACACACATGCAATGACATCTACTGGTTCCATGTGGTATAGGAAAATAACACACATACAATGACATCTAGTGGATCCATGTGGTCTAGGAAAAGAACACACATGCAATGACATTTAGGTTATCCATGGGGTTTATGAAAAGAACACACATGCAATGACTTCTATTGGATCCATGTGGTTTAGGAAAAGAACACACATGCAACCACATCTAGAGGATCCATGTGGTTTTTGAAAAGAACACACATGTAACCACATCTAGTGGATCCATGTGGTTTATGAAAAGTACACAAAAGCAATGGCATCTAGTGGATCCATGTGGTTTTGGAGAAGAACACAAATGCAATGACATATAGTAGATCCATGTGGTCTATGAAATGAACACGTATGCAATGACATCTAGTGGATCCATGTGGTTTTTGGAAAAGAACACACATGCAATGACATATAGTGGATCTATGTGGTCTAGGAAAATAACCCATGCAATGACATCTAGTGGATCTAGGTGTGTCATAATTAGGTCCCACAGACCAAAAATAGATAGGAAAGCAGCTTCCACATTGCAGGTTGCACTAGTGTGACAGAAGTTGCATCACATAATCCACCTGAGTGTGTGTTTAATGTGGATCCATGTGGTTTATGAAAAGAACACACATGCAATGACATGTTGTGGATCCATCTGGTTTTGGAAAAGAACACAAATGCAACGACATCTAATGGATCCATGTGGTTTATGAAAAGAACACACATGCAATGACATCTATTGGATCCATGTGGTGTATGAAAAGAACACACTTGCAATGACATCTAGTGGATCCATGTGGTCTATGAAAAGAACACACGTGCAATGACATCTATTGAATCCATGTGGTCTATGAAAAAAAACACACATGCTATGAGAGCTGGTGGATACATGTGGTTTATGAAAAACACACATGCATTGACATCTAGTGGATCCATGCGGTATATGAAAATAACACACATGCAATGACATCAGTGGATCAATGTGGTCTATGAAAAGAAAACACATGCAATGACATGTAGTGGATCCATGTGGTCTAGGAAAAGAACATACATGCAATGACATCTAGTGCATCCATGTGGTCTAGGAAAAGAACACACATGCAATGACATCTAGTTGATCCATGTGGTTTATGAAAAGAACACACATGCAATGACATCTAGTGGATCTATGTGGTTTTTGAAAAGAACACACATGCAATGACATCTAGTTGATCCATCTGGTCTATGAAAGGAACACACATGTAATGGCATCTATTGGATCCATGTGGTTTATGAAAAGAACACCACATGCAATGGCATCAGTGGATCCATGTGGTTTATGAAAAGAACACACATGCAATGACATCAGTGGATCCATGTGGTTTATGAAAAGAAGACACATGAAATGACTCTAGTGGATCCATGTAGTTTAGGAAAAGAACACACATGCAACCACATCTAGTGGATCCATGTGGTTTATGAAAAGGACACGCATGCAAAGACATCTAGTGGATCCATGTGATATATGAAAAGGACACACATGCAACCACCCCTAGTGGATCAATATGGTTTATGATGAGAACACACATGCAATTACGGTTGGGTTCGCATCATAGAAGACAAAAAATTTCCTACGATGAGAACTATACGCCAAGATCTATCTACTAGATACAATCAATGGGTGGATATACATCCAGAGAGAACTTACCCTTGAAGACAACAGAGTTTTGTTAACGAGTTGGAACTCGTGGATGATGTAGTCGTATGCTTGCCGATCTCAAGATCGTGTGGAAGTCCTAGCACCGCAAATCAGCAGCGCATCCGTCCTCGCACACACGTTTAGGCCACCGAACAACCTCCACCTCCTATCTCCAGCGAATCAGCAGAAGAAGCAACTCCTTCCAGACGCAAGGCCACCGAGAACATGCATCTCGCTAATCCGAGACCATGGGGGAATATATCTAGACGGGGAGAGAGATCCTTCACGGGGAGGTGTGCTTTGTGAGGGAGGAGAGGGGGGCCTTTTATAGGAGAGGGGGGGCTCCTCCCCTACCATGGACGATGCCCATGGGGGGTGCCCCCACCTCCTCCTCATTCATGTGGTGGAAGCTCCACTCACATCAATTTAGCCTCCACCCAAAGTTCCACTCACATGCATTAAATTTCCACCAAATTTAATGCAACTCTCAATTAATAAAACTCTTTTATTTATTTTATTCAGAATTTTCCAAATTACATTAATTAACAAGCATTCACATAAAACCCCTTGTAACATTTCAAAATCACATGCCTAACCAGTTTCTGCAATTTCACCTGAAACAATTCCGGTTTCCATCAAAATAATTCCAGCACTTTGCAATTCTTTCGTCTGAAACATATGTGCTCCAAAATGGTGTTTGGCAACCCTTAAGTGTGTCACCCTACAGTTCGCGAATAATGCAGACATATTTGAGACTCCTCTCAAATCAATAATTAGAAGCGGGACCTGGAGATCCATACTGACTCCTGGACATTCAGCGATGACTTCTGTGATTGTGAGAACCTTCAATGCTAGTTATCTAATCCCTTTGTCTCATGATATATTACATGTCCGAGATTCGATCATCGGTATCCAAATACCTAGTTTGATCTCGTTGCCAACATGCACTCTTTTCTCGTTCCGGTGATATAACATTCTAGTGATCACATCACTTGCTTGCAAGCTATCTTAATGTGATATCACCGAGAGGGCCTAGAGTATATATATACGTCATCGATATTGAAAAATTCCACTCTTGATCCATGAGCCTCAACATGACATCTTCAGAGTATCTGAACCCACCTTTATAGTCACCCTTTTACGGTGTGACGTTTGATGTTATCAAGTTACTCTTCTGATGTCAGTATAGCATGATCTCATGGTCTAAGGATAAAGATTACTTCGTATGATGTTATAGCAATATAAAAATAATGACTTTGATCATAATGCTATACTTCGGATGAATGTTCATCACATAATTTCACAAATGTTGTGACCTCGTTATTAACAACATCCAATGTCCATGATCAGGAAACTTTGATCATCTTGTTAATCAACGAGCTAGTCTATAAGAGAGGCATAACTAGGAACCTTTTATTTGTTCATTAACCACACATGTATTGATGTTTCCTATCAATAAAATTATAGCATGCAAAATAAACATCTATCATATACAAGGAATACATAATAACAACTTTATTATTGCCTCTTAGGGCATATTTCCTTCAGTAACCCACTTGCACGAGAGACAATAATCTAGTTCACATAGTGATAAATCTAACACCCATGGAGTTCTGGTGTTGATCATGTTTTTCCCTAGGGAGAACTTTAGTCAATGGATTTTCTACATTTAGGTCAGTGTGTACTTTACAAATCATTATATCTCCATCCTAGACATGCTCGCGGATGGAGTGAAACCGGCGCTTAATATGCTTGGAATTCTTGTGAGACCTTTGTTCCTTGGCGTTCGCTATGGCTCCATTGTTGTCACAATAGATCACCATTGGGTCCAATGCACTAGGAACCACACCTAGTTCCGTTATGAACTCCTTCATCCAAACCGCTTCCTGTGCCGCTTCTGAAGCAGCAACATATTTTGCCTCCGTCGTTGATCCAGACACCACATGTTGTTTGGAACTCCTCCAACTAACTGCTACTCCGTTCAAGAGAAATACATATCCGGATTGAGACTTAGAGTCATCCGGGTCGGTGTCAAAGCTAGCATCGACATAACATTTAGTGACTAGCTCTTCTTCACCTCCGTATACAAGAAACATATCCTTAGTGCTTCTTAAGTACTTAAGGATATTCTTGACCGCTATCTAGTGTTCCGAACCTGGATCATATTGGTACCTACTAGTCAAACTAGTAGCATGTGCCACATCCGGTCTTGTACATAGCATGGCGTACATTATAGAGCCTATGGCTGATGCATAGGGGATCTTATCCATTGTCTCTCTTTCTTCCGCTGTAGCCGGACTTTGAGTCTTACTCAATGTCTTGCCTTGCAACATAGGTAAGAACCCCTTCTTACTTCCATCCATATTAAACTTCTTTAATATCTTATCAAGGTATGTACTTGGCGATATCCCAATAAGGCGTCTTGATCTATCTCTATAGATTTTAATGCCTAATATATATGAAGCTTCACCAAGGTCCTTGATCAAAAATTTGATGTTTAGATAACTTTTAACACTGTTTAAAAGATCTATATCACTTTCAATCAATAATATGTCATCGACATATAATATCAGAAATGCCACATTGCTCCCACTCACTTTCTTGTAAATACAAGCCTCTCCATAAGTTTGGAAAAATCCAAACTCTTTGATCACCTCATCAAAGTAGAGATTCCAACTCCGGGATGCTTGCTTCAGTCCATAGATGGATCGCTCAAGCTTGCATACCTTATCAGCATCCTTAGGATCGACAAAACCCTTAGGTTGTATCATATGCAACTCTTCTTCAATATTTCCATTGAGGAACGCAGTTTTGACATCCATCTACCATATTTCATAATCGAAATATGCAGCACCTGCTAACATAATCCTAACCGACTTTAGCATCTCCACGGGAGAGAATGTCTCATCATAGTCAACTCCTTGAATTTGTCGAAACCCCTTTGCGACAAGTCGAGATTTATAGATGGTCACAATACCATCAACATCAGTTTTTCTTTTTGAAAATCATTTATTCTCAGTGGCCTTTCGATCGTGAGGTAAGTCCACCAAGGTCCAAACCTGGTTTTCGTACATGGATTGCATCTCGGATTTCATGTCTTCTAGCCATTTGTTGGAATCCGGGTTCATCATCACTTCTTCATATGTCACAGGATCATCTATTTCATCAATCATTAAATTCATAACAGGATTGCCGTACAGTTCAGGAGCTGCACGTGTCCTGCTTGACCTGCGAGGTTTGGTAGTGTCCTCTTTCGAAGATTCATGATCATTATCATTAGCTCTCTCTTCATTAGGTGAAGTCAACTCCAAAACAATTTCCGGTGCTGCGCTACTCGCCATTTCATGAAGAGAAGGTTCAATAACCTCTTCGAGTTCTATCTTCCGACTACGCACACCTTTCGCGAGAAACTCCTTCTCAAGAAAGGATCCATTCTTGGCAACAAAAACCTTGCCCTCGGATTTGTGATAGAAGGTATACCCAAAAATCGTTTCCTTAGGGTATCCTATGAAGACACATTTTTCCGCTTTGGGTTCGAGTTTATCCGGCTGAAGTTTCTTCACATAAACATCGTATCCCCAAACTTTAAGAAATGACAGCTTAGGTTTGTTTCCAAACCATAATTCATACAGTGTCGTTTGAATGGATTTAGAGGTTGCCCGATTTAAAGTGAATGTAGTGGTTTCCAGTGCATAACCCCAAAATGACAGTGGCAAGTCAGTCAGAGAGATCATAGATCGAACTATATCTAATAAAGTATGATTACGATGTTCCGACACACTATTACGTTGTGGTGTTCTGGCAGGCGTGAGTTGTGAAACTATTCCACAGTCTTTCATATGTGTGCTAAACTCCTAACTAAGATACTCTCCTCCACGGTCGGACCGCAGAAATTTCATCTTTTTGTTACGATGATTTTCCACTTCATTCTGAAATTCCTTAAACTTTTCAAATGTTTCAGACTTATGTTTCATCAAATAGATATACCCGTATCTACTCAAATCATCTGTGAAAGTAAGTAAATAACGATATCCACCTCGCACCGACACACTCATTGGTCCACACACATTAGTATGTATGATTTCCAATAAATCTGTCGCCCGTTCCATTGAACCGGAAAACAACGTCCTAGTCATCTCGCCCATAAGGCATGTCTCACATGTATCAAATGATTCAAAATCCAGTGATTCCAAAAGTCCATCAGAATGGAGTTTCTTCGTGCGTTTAACGCCAATATGACCTAGACGGTAGTGCCACATATATGCAGATATATCATTATAAAGTTTAATCCTTTTAGCATCAACATTATTAATATGAATAATATTACTATCGAGATGCAACAGAAATAAACATTCATCACAAGTGGATGACCATAAAAGACACTACAAGAAATGTGCTAACTGGTGACCCCAAATATTGGTCATAGAAAGGTCATAGTAATCTATTTATGACCTTTCTATGACCAAAAGCAGTAGGTCACATACCGAGCGTCACTATAGACAATTGACGACCTTTTTCTCAAATTGGTCATGGACAACCATAACCAAAATAGAAGGTCATAGAGTCCATGACCAAATTTTTTGTCATTGATAATCTACCATGTCCACGTCAGATCGTCCTACGTGGCAAGCCTACATGGCAAGAATATAGCCCAATACATGATGGTCGTCTTGCTGGGCCAAGCCCAATAATTTGGCCCATATGCTAGAGTTGTAGCCTATTTTTCCATTATTTTGTGTTTTTTTAGAGCTGGTCCCACTCGTCACCTATTTTTCCATTATTTTGTGTTTTTATTTTTGTATTTTAGAGCTGGTACTACATGTCAAGTCACCCAGGTCAATTCACTAGTCCCACTCTAGGTCAACAAGTCGGTCTCACTTGTCATTTTTATTTTTTATTTAAATGTTGGTCTAGGACGTGTGCTTTTAATATCCCACAAGTCAGTTCACCAAAGGTTGAATAACAAATAATTTGATTTACATAGAGCAGATAATTTTATTTACAACCATGCATAGTACATTTCAGTGTTCCAAAATACAATTTCAAATATAGCTAGTTGTCAAAATAACTAGCTCCAATGAGCTAGAACACATTCACAATACACATCAGGTTGTGAAAATAAAACTTCAATTATATGTAGTTGTCAAAATAACTATCTCCCTGCTGTGCTAGTGTACAAACAGTCGAAAAACAAATAGTTGCACAACAAACAGTCAAACACAGAAACAGAATGAGACACAATAGCAAAAGAACTATCTCCCTCCTGTGCTCAAGCAGAATTCACCAACATGGTTTCATGGTTTATCTCTGAATACTTATAACAAGAAAGCCAAGATTGAACATGGACACACACTACAATGTTATCTCTGAATTTTATCTGACTACTGAACAGTGGACATTCAGTTTTACTAAGCCACCAAGCCACACATGCAGAGGATAACAACATCTTCCAAACTGTGGCACCACAATATTGATAAATGAATCCCAGCTTGACTAGATGAGGCAAGTCATTACCACGACATGAACAGACCAAAAACTACCCTAGTAATGCACAGGCCGGTAATCATAGACAGAGAGGGAGGAGAAGGTTAGCTGACACTACCCTCAGTGGGAGTAGACAACCAGGACAACGCCAAGATAAGTCAATAGTTACCATCCCACCAGCATCGGAGTTGAGGTAGAGGATGTCAGAGCCATGGCTGAGCAGCACCGTCACGGGCATTGCACGGCTAGGGAAGGGCAGCACCACACAGCTGCCAGGACCTAGAGAGGGCATGAAATGAGGTACTGAATATTGCTAGTTAAACATGCAAAAAAATTAAGAAACATGCAGTCAAAAGTCTCAGCAAAACTTAAAGTACTCCATCTGTGTGTACATGCTTCCATCTATGCGTGTACATGTACCTCCTGTTTTATCATGCATCATCATGTACACCACTTTTCAGTTACTTGGGCTTTTTATTGCTACGATCGTTAAGACATTTATTAAGGGAGAATACAACATGTGCGTACCTAAGAAATGCTTACAAGTCATCAGCATGCAACATGTTTCAACCACAAATCACAGTAGCATACCGAAGTGATTTTTCAAAGCATTTACATAGCACAGTCATTTGTCATTTGTCAAATAGTTAGGTTAGGGATGTCAAAGGATTTACGACGCACAGCCATTTGTCAAACTAAAATGAAGCGTACAGTCACTCCTACATACTACAATAGTTAGATTAGGGATGCGAATTTGTATAGCACAACATCAGAATATTATAGAATGGTCTAATACATTTGTCAAAGGACTTACAAGTGTAACATTGTACATGTAGTCAGTAACAAGAAAAATGTGCTACCCATAAGAGCCAGTTGCACCATGAAGTCCATCCCTCTATCCCCACTAAGGCAATCGTGAAACTTGTCAAATATTGCTTCACTCTCATGTAGATCATAGAGCTAAAAGGAGTCATATCATGCAACCAAATTATCTATAGGTCATCACATAGCGGCCGTGTTAACCATTTGATGACAAAATCTTACCCTAGGTCTTAAATATTCATGGATCTGGAAGGTTGAAACTAGACCTGAATCCATGTTTTATCCGATAGCTACCAAAAAAGAAGAGATCATCCGGACTTAAAATATAATAATATATTAGCACAAATGAAGAAGTGCCATATTTTTAAAGCTACTAAATGTTGACATATTTTAGCGAACATTTACTTATATATCTAGAAACCAACTAGTAAGCAACAAGGGTTAACCAACTTCGGGCTAGAGAATGAAACAAACAGAAGTCTATAGATCTATTTCCTGTTAGTTTCTTTGTAAAATTTGAAGTAAACAATCCTAGTCATGCTGGTAAAAACAGACAAGATGGTGGCAAGGGACCATTTCTACAAGCACTCAACCTTGAACCAAATTCTAATATTAGAATTTAATTGACTTTTAAGAAGTGTAGTCTCGTATCATTGTTGGCAATGACATGACCACATATAAATATCTAAATAGTAAAGCTATGAGTCAAACCTCTTATTAAAGAAACTAGTACGAAATCCTGATCGAGCAATACAACATAAATTAACATAAAAACATGGAAAATGCAAAAAATAAAACATATCTAGCAAACAATTACTGCTACAAGTCAGGCCAACTTCAATAACATGAAGTCTGAGAGCTTTTCAACGCCATGTTACCCCCATTACTTCTTTCACCTACTAGACAATTGAGAACTCAATATTATCTTAGTGGTAGCAGCCAGCCAACCAAGTGGTAGCAACAAACTAATTTGAAGATTAGTAGTAGCAGCAACCAACCGAACCGAAAATTAGTTCACAGTTGTGTTTTTCTAAGAAATTATGCAAGCAACTCTTATTTATCTTCATTCCATAGTTGCATTTCCCAAATACTAACAAGGATGTGAATAACCTGTGAATATTAGTGAGGCCAAAGTCATACTCCCTCATCAAGTTCTTATGATGAGTAGAATCATAAAGCATAAGCTATATCATATGGAACGGATGGGAAAAATTACTCGCTATACAATTCAGTATGCCTATTTAACATATAGCTACTTAGTCAGCTTTTCTTGTCTGACTACACAAGAAATCAACTAAAGGAACAGATGGGCACCATACCTTCTCTCGAATCCCATGAGCATATTCTGAGCACTGAATCCCAGGCAGGGCTGAGGATGACCACCGCAATGTTGAGGCCGCTCGCAGCAGACAAGCCTCACCCAGCCCAACTTCACCTTGTTGCTCACCGATTTCGTGCACAACTCCAACCCGAGGCCTCCTTCTCCTTCGACTCCAACACCAACGGGATCTGCTACCGCAACAGCACATCGGCGACGCCCAGGATGACCCCGGCAGCACCACAGAAAGCAGGACACGATCATGCAGGGATGAGCTCGTGGGCCACTTCCCGGGCTGCCCAATCGACATGGCAACATCCCCGCGGGCGGCAGCGGCCGGAGACCGGGTCAGGACTCGGGGCCACCGTGGATCCTGGTCATCCAACGATGTAAGGAGGGAGGATCTTGAAGGATGGGGGCAGATGCGAGGAAGTCGATGGCATTGTGTGGGCTCCCTAGATTATTCATCCGAGAAAATCCATGTTATGCATACATCCACGTTCCCATGATCCGTGAGCCGTGGAACATAACCGACAGGTATCATTACAACATCTGAAACATAACGAATTACAAGACTTACATAAATTCCATTATGGCTATATCATCATTAGAAGCGGAACATCACCAAGCGCAGAGCCCAATCTTGCCTCAACGTACACGCAGCTGACTGGGCAGACAGCCTAGCTCGATGGACGTCACCTCAATCTCCCGATGTTGAACCTCTGAAAGTCTGGCCAAGTAAATAGCCAGGGACACCACCGTGAGTACTTTTGAAGGTACTCGCAAACCACCAGGATAAATGAACAAGGAAATGCAATTCTGGCTGTGGCAAGATAGCTCTATTTGCGGTTGCTTTTGAAAAGCCTAAACTAACTTTTGAAGTTATGGCATCTCCATATCTTTGTTGAAAAAGAGGGTTGAAAACATGCTTCTGTTTTGTAAATCAAGACATCTCCATATCTTTGTTGAAAAAGAGTTTTGAAAACAGTTTTGTAGTAAAAACCCTTTCTAAACATTCAGACCCCTCGGGTCAAAACAAAGCCTTCGAACTCGGGTTCCCCCAGAACTTTCGTCCACTTCGTACTTGTTTCCCAAACAAGCACAGTTTGGGTACTCCTAGCCAACACCTTTACAACCATCCTTGACCGTGGACACGGCTATTCAAATAGGTTATACTTTTGCAGAGTTTGCGCACTTTCCCCACAACAATCAATACATCCGCCGGGATACAACCACGGCCCACTACCACTGTAGATGCGGGTCCGGATAATCAAACCTAACCTTTTGCTTGTCAACCCTAGCAAAGGCATGCTTTTCCTCTTGGGTTTGTCCTCCCCGACAACGAGTATGTGGCTCCCAGCCATAGTCCTGCCTTCTGTACACGCGCATACCCAAGCCGCAACTTGGCGTATACCTTAAATTTGGTGACTCCACTTCCTTCTATACTCCTAGTCATACCGTCCGCGGGAGACCCAATTGTTGCACCGGACTCCTGCCAGTTCAGGCTCACTCTTGCCGAAGCAAGCGACAGGCTTCAGATCCTTGATCTGGTGGCGCCTTCCCGGAATTCCAGGGATCTCTCCCTATAAGCATGGTAGAAGTTGCCTCGGCTAATGCGGACAAACTACGAGTTAAGCCCCAACACCTGGGGTAATGTGGTTACGCGGATAAAAATTGTTCCAGTAAAGGCGTAGAACATCCCATCACATTCTCCTGTCTCGTCTTCCCCTTTCTTTTGTTAAAAACCTCCACTGGGAACGATGCCTCTTCCCAGGGTTTTACCAAAGCCGTTTTGAAACATTTATAGTGGGGAAAATCCCAAAATAGTTTATTTTCTCAAAACCGGCGTTTCCAAGGAGGTAGGATGCTAACAATCGTACTCTCGGTCTCAAGGGGATAAAATAATAGGTTCAATGGGGTGGTCCCTCGAAGGACATGAACTCATAACTTAGAGGAGCCAAGTTACTCTCGCAGTATTTATAAAACAAGACATGCATATAGATAATGCAGTTTATAAAGGGGATGCAAAACAGGTAAAAGAGAGTAGGACATATATCAGAGTTCACGAAATGGTGGCTTGCCTGTGGTCAACAATATGTCCCTGGACTTCTTCAGATAGCCAGAAAATAACCAATAAATAATAATAAGAAGTCCCTTTCTTCTTGTGGTTAGACACTCACACTATCGTCGTCATCAGGTACATGCAAGCAGACAAGTCCACAACAATACAAGACATTCATGCCCCGAACCATACAGCAAACAAACATAAGAATTACTAGTACTCTTGGGAGGTTTTGGAGATGTTGGGTATTGATAGTGGAATTACGAAATTGCCACTTTAGTGATTTCCTTTGGAAGATAGTGGTCAAGGCTAGATATCAAGAACTTGGATTAGGGTTCTATGGTCAGTAGGCTACAAAACGGTAACCATGATATCCTCAGATAGGTCTTCACAAGACAAAACCAACACAAGTGGTTTCACTTGATTATCAAGTTCCTAGATTTAGTTATGATTTTTATAGTGGGATAAACTCTAGTTTGAGGAAATAATTCACCAGAAGAGTTCTGGAGCTCCACAAATTATTTCCTTGGATGGTTTAGTATTACTTGCTGTACTGAACCACCTAGAGTTGGAATTTTGTCAAACGAATAACCAGAATGCCCTCAGGAAATTCCCAAAGACAGTTATGTATAGTTTTTCTCTTTTTCACCAGATTAATTCTATAGGAGCTATTGAGTTGGTTCCAAGGGCGTGTGCTAGGCATGTCCAATACTTTTCTATAGGAATTGGATTCACCCTTTTTGGAGTTACCAAACTCTTGGGGTAATTTATTTAGTGGGAATACCCCTTACAGAAGTATTTGGATCACCAAAAACTCAACCAGAGCTTAATAAATTCTGAGCTGCTTGGATTTGATAGATGTTGATCCTAGTAAGTACTGGGAATTGGAATCAGGTCAATACCACATTTGGTTAGACCTGAGGAATTTATCTAAGATAGAAGGTTGCTGCTTTTGTTATTTTTGCTAATGGCAGTATACTGTTCAACTAGGCATGGGACCTGTTCTGGATGATAGGTATGTCAAATACCTCTACGAGGAGATTTGGTTCATCTCAATTGGAGGTGTAAAACTCTTTGAGGAATTTAATTAGTGAAAAGTATACTCTGTAGTAGAATAAATACTAGAAATTAAAGAAAATTATTTTGAACTTGGGATTGCCTCTACATGTTTGAGAAAACATCAGAGTACCATCATAATTTTGGATCTAGGAATTTGGACTTGGTTTACCATTTTATTTGGGTTAAAACCTGGTAGGAGCTTTTCTGGTATAAATGGATCTGCTAAAAGAAATAGAAAAAGGTTGCAATGGGCCGGATCTGGGGAGCTACTGGGCTGCAGGGGAGGATTCAGCCCACGGCGATTGGGGCGACGCGCAGGAGGGCGTGGATTGAAAATGACCAGTGGGGCCCGCTGTCAGCGAGCAATGGGCGCCGAAGCGGTACCGAGCGACGGTGGCCGTCAGATCTAGTCGCGATGGACGGCTCGGGGTTGTCGTCTACGCGAAACAGGGCGGCCGACGATGGAACCCTAGGCAGCGGCGGAGAAGGAGGCTAGAGCTCACCAGAGGGCTCAGGAGGAGGCGAGGAGGGTGTAGGGCGACGGGGTCGACGGTGCTGAGTAGATCGGTGGGCGGCACGATGTGGTTTGATGCCGGGAAGAAGCTCGTGTGACGGCGGCCGAGAGCGACCTCGTCGGAGCTCGACGGCGATGGCGGATGCGTTGGACCTGGGAAGAAATAAGAGCACGGTCACGTAGAGGAGGAGGAGGGGATCTTGTGAGCTGACATGCAGAGGGAATGGAGCAGAGGGGGAGGTGCCTTACTCGATTTTCTTGAGGAGGCCGAAGCTTCCTCCTCTTCTTCTCTCGGGCATCGCAGAGCTGGGGAGGGAGAGTGGAGCTGGGGGAGTGTGAGGGGAAGTGTCAGGGGGCAAATGAGGGCAGGGGCGAGCTCGGGGTGGCCTTCTGGATTTATACCAAGGAGGGGTGCGGGATGAGGTAAATTACCAATGTGGGCATCATGGAGAGGAGTGCTGGCCAGGGATTGGTCCAGGGCAAGGTGGAGAGGGGTATTGTTGGTACTTGGTCGTGCTGGACCAGAGAGGGAGAGGTGGCATCAGTGGTAATTTAAGTGAGGTAGATCTTTGTAAGATCTTTGATGTCTCTCTCTCCTTCTACTAGTACAAGAGCAAAATGGGAAGAGATAAGGTGGTGCCACAGTGCTAGTCGACTAGTGGGGTGTCCTGGTGCTGAGGATGATCTTTGATCAAGTTTTTGATGAAATTTGGAATTAGTTTGAGGAATGGATTTGCTAAAATGGCAAATTTGATCCAATTGATGGTTGTGAAGGAAGTCCACATACTTGCATTGGACTAGAGGAGTAAATGGTGCTGGTAGATAGAGGAGGTCAAGGTAGACTCCTAGGATTTATTTGGGATTTTTCAGAGGAGTTTTAGTCCTCTTAAAATCAATTTACTCAAAAAGGACAGAAATGATTTCTAGAAGATCATTTGAGAAATTTGTATTGGACAAGGGTGGATTTTTATGTGGAAGGATCCCAAATGTGAGTACACACTTAGGGGAATTTTCGCAAGATTTATTGAGGCATAAAAGTAATTAAAACATTTATTATTTGAATTTAGCCATTTAAGAAAATGGGCAAAAAGAAATAATAAAGCTTCTCAAAAATATTTATTTTTGAGATGGAAATATAGGATATGATATGTGGGACTCACATGAGCCAAAATTTCGGGAAGTGTTTTGGTAAAAACCAAACTTTCGTTCATGGAGGGAGTTTTGGAGATTTTGACTATTAAAGGAATTAAATAGTTTTGGGGACATAATAATTAGGATTAATATTTGATAAATCTGGATGATCAATATAGCTGAGATAAATAAGGTGTATCAAGCATTTGCAACCTTGAGGAATGAAATTCCAACTTGAATAAGAGGGAAAACAAGGAGTTGATGATCTAGGGTGATGTTATATTTATACCCCCAAAACATGCTTGCATCTTGGAGCTCATAGCTCACCTTGGTGCAAGGGCTAGATGGGTAGGTAGACCAGGTTATATAGATGACCGTGGTAGGAAGAGTTTGAATTAATAGCAGTTGAGGTGATCTAGAAGTGATGGCAAACTTGGTTGAACTTAAGGCTGCCATGGAATATTAGTCATGATGCCTTATAAACCATGTGGGTTTAATCAGCACAGAGATCCACTTGGGGCAAGTAAAGTAGGTGTTGATAGACATCAATTATTAGATCACAACCATGCGGAGAGTTTGTCCATAGAGGTTTGGATGGTTGTGTGAGCTTCTAGCAAAGTAGGCATGATGACTAGTTTTGTAGGAAATGTTGTTTTCTTGTCTACAAAACCATCATGGACAAATGTGGGCCTTCGTAGTCCTTAGGATGGTTAACAAGGTTTTTCAAGTGCATTTCCCAAAAATGAACATGATTTTACAAAAGGAGGCATTCAAAAAGATGATGTTGAAACTGTTTCCAGACTTAGCCAAATTTTGCAGCTTTGAGGATTTTGACTCGAGTATGAGAGGGAATGTTCTTGGAGGAGTAGCAAAGTATCAGAACATGAACAAGTTGGTGATGTTGAGGTTTAGATTGAGTATAAGATATCCTTTCTTGATATAGGTCTTCATGGAATTGGAAACCTCTAGAAAGGAAAACTTTAGAATAGATCTGGTTAAGGGTTTTAGATGATCACCTAGTGGCTAGGGATCATATCAAGGTTTGCTTTCTTTCTTAGGGATTGAGGATTTGGAAACATCTTGATCCTAGCGATGAGCTCCTAGGGTGGCTCTTACTACTTCCTAATCAAACAAGTCAAGCATCATATCAAAAACACTCATCAGACAGCAGCTCAAGGCCACTCATCTTATAAACATATCAACTACTCTAGGGTTACCATCAAGCTTAGCTTGAGGTAGGGTTGGGGTATTTTGGAGAGGTTGAGTTTTGAATAAGGTAGGAGTCCTTCGTATCTCTACCACGAGTAGAATTCAAATGCTTTGAACAAGAGTTTTGGGAAAACAAGAGGTAAGATTAGTTGAGTGATCTATCTTGAAAACATAAGGAGATTGTATTATATATCTCTCCATAGTTTTGTTGATAGAAGCTACCAAAATAGTTTTAGTTGCATAGGCATCTTGGCTCCTATTTTGAAATGCCAGAATGTTTGAGAATATGTAAAGTAGGCCAAGATAGTTTTGGGTAAAAAGCTTTTGTCAACTGAGGGTGAGGTAGGGAGTATCCTAAGATACACATCATATGCAAAAGTGCAAGCAAACAGCAAGCAAGCACTGCACCAAAGCACAAGAAAAAGTTTTTGTTCCCCCTGATTTTTGCATTCTGGACAACTAATCAGGGTTGCTGAAATTGGGATGTTACACGTTGGGAGTTATCCGGTGTCTCCAGCAGATCTCCGCACTAGTGGCCACGCGGTCGATGTGGGCAGGCCGGCTCGATGGAGCACCGTGCACGGATATATGCACGTACTGGCGAGCCAACCCGCCGTGACATCGTTGCTTGTTGGGGGCGACGCTGCCGTCCCACTGGTCTGTTTGGGATCCAGACTAGGGTTTCGTGGTTCATGTGTGGGGCGACACCGCCGCCTCTCTAGTCTGGTGGGAGGAAGAATGGGATCGAGACTAGGGTTTGGTGGTTTTGTTTTCGTTCTTTCGGGAGGATAAGCTAGAGTCGTTGGATGGGTAGATCTTGGATGGATATCATGGTTTGCGTTGGTGATCCATGGGGAGGTTGTCCGAGTGACCTGATTGGCTATAAAAAAGTCACTTTTTATGGGCTTTCATTTTCTGAGTGCCAAATGACCAATGTCAAGGCTAAAATCAAAGCACAGTTTATGATAATGTGTCCATATTGGGCATGCGTGTGCATCTTGGAATGGCGAATAATGTTGTAGGAGGAAGTTTTCCTTTATGTCGCAAAAAAAAATTTCTATTTTCCGAATGCTAAAAATGGAGCGTTTGCGTACCAACCACCAAATGAAAATTTCAACATGGTACCACCCCATTTTTCTAAATTCTATACCACCTTTCATGGACAATGTCCCAACCAGGGTATCTCAAATATTTTTGTGGGCTCCCTGGATTATTCATCCGAGAAATCCCTGTTATGCATACATCCACGTTCCCATGATCAGTGAGCCGTGGAACATAACCGACAGGTACCATTACAGCATCCGAAACATAATGAATTACAAGACTTACATACAAGCCATTATGGCTACATAATCATTAGCAGCGGAACATCGCCAAGCGCAGAGCCCAATCGTGCCTCAACCTACATGCAGCTGATTGGGAAGACAGCCAAGCTCGCTGGACGTCACCTTAATCTCCTGAAAGTCTGGCCAAGTAAATAGCCAGGGAAACAGCCGTGAGTACTTTGAATGTACTCTCAAACCACCGAGATAAGTGAAACAAGGAAATGCAATTTTGGTTGTGGCGAGATAGCTCTATCTAGGGTTGCTTTTAAAAAAGCCTAGACTAAATTTTGAAGTTATGGCATCTCCATATCTTTGTTGAAAAAGATTTTTGAAAACATGCTTCTGTTTTGTAAATCAAGATATCTCCATATCTTTGTTGAAAAAGAGTTTTGAAAATAGTTTTGTGGTTAAAAACCCTTTTTGAACATTTTAGACCCCTCAGGTCAAAACAAAGCCTTCGAACTTGGGTTCCCCCGGAACCTTCGTCCTCAAGGTACTTGATTCCCAAACAAGCACAGTTTTGGTACTCCTAGCCAACACCTTTACAACCGTCCTTGACCATGGACACGGCTATTCGAATAGGTTATACTCTACAGAGTTTGCACACTTTACCCACAAGAATCAATACATCAGCCAGGATACAACCACGGCCCAATACTGCAGTAGATGGGGGTCGGATAATCAAACCTAACCTTTCTCTTGTCTACACTAGCAAAGGCATGCTTTTCCTCTTGGGTTTGTTCTCCCTGGCAACGAGTATGTGGCCCCCAGCCATAGTCCTTCCTTCCGTACACGCGCATACCCAAGCCACAACTTGGCGTATACCTTAAATTTGGTGACTCAACTTCCTTCCGTGCTACCTAAGTCATACCGTCCGCGGGGGACCCAATTGTTGCACCGGACTCCTGATTGTTCATGCTCACTCTTGCCGAAGAAAGCAACAGGCGTCAGATCCTTGATTTGGGGCGCCTGCCCGGGATTCCAGGGATTTCTCCCTATAAGCATGGTCGAACTTGCCTCGGCTAACGCGGGAAAACTACGAGTTAAGCCCCAGCAACCTGGGGTAGTGTGGTTGCGCGGATAAAAATTGTTCCAGTAAAGGCATAGAACATCCCATCACATCCTTGCTTCTCCTCTTCACCATTTCTTTTGCTAAAACCTTCACTTGGAACGATGCATCTTCCCAGGGTTTTACAAAGCCGTTTTGAAAACCTTGGTAGTGGGGGAAATCCCAAAACAGTTTATTTTTGTCAAAACCGGGGTTTACAAGGAGGTAGTATGCTAACCATCATACTCTCGATCTAAAGTGGATACAATGATAGGTTCATAGGGGTGGTGCCTTGAAGGAAACGAAGTCATAACTTGGAGGAGCCAAGTTACTAGCGTAGTATTTATAAAACAAGACATACAAGTAGATAATGCAATTTATAAAGAGGATACAAATCAGGTAAAAGAGAATTGGACATATATCAGAGTTCAGAAATGGTGGCTTGCCTGTGATCAGCAATGAGTCCCTGGACTTCTTCAGTTGACCAAGAATACCCAATACTATAATAATAAGAAATCCCGTTCTTCTTGTCATCACACACTCACACTATCATTGTCATTGGTTACACATGCAAGCAGACAATATCACAATCAATACAAGGCATACAAACATGAAACCATACAGCAAACAAAGAAAAGGATTACTACTGGACATGGGAGGTGTTTGGAGAAGTGGGATTCAAATGGTGGAATTTACAAGATTGCCACTGGGGTGTTTTCTCTTGGAAGATAGTTGTCTAGGCTTGATACAAAGAGCTTGGATTAGGGATCTGTGGTCAGTAGGATATCAATGTGCAAAGGTGATATCCTCAGATAGGTCTGGTCAAGACAAAACCATCACAAGTGGTTTCACTTGATTATCACTTTTCTAGAATTAGTTATGCTTTTTATAGTGGATTAAACTCTAGTTTGAGGAAATAATTAACCAGAATAGTTCTGGAGATTCAAAAATTATTTCCTTGGATGGTTATGTAGAACTTACTGTACTAAACCATCTAGAGTTGGAACCATGTACAAAGAATTAACAGAATGCTCTTAGGAAATTCCCAAAGGCAGTTCTATATGAATCTTCTCTTTAATACCAGATTAAAACTACAAGGGATATTGAGTTGGTTCCAAAGGCAGGTGATAGGTACTTAGAATAACTTTCGGTAGGAATTGGATTCACCCTTTTGGGAGTTGTCAAACTCCTAGAGTGATTTATTTAGTGAAAATACCCATCACAGAAGTATTTAAATTACTAATATTCGACCATTGCTTAATAAATTATTAGCTGCTGGGGTTCGGTAGATAATGATCCAAGGAGCTAGTGGGAGTTGGAATCAGGTCCATACCTCATTTGGTTAGACCTAGGGAATTTATCTCAGACAGAAAGTTGCTAGTTTTGTTATTTTTACTAAAGGCAGAGTACAGTTCACCTAGGTATGAGACCTGCTCTTGATGATAGGTATTTCAAATACCTTCCCGTAGGACCTTGGTTCATCTCAAATGAAGATGTAGATCTCTCTGTGGAAATTATTTAGTGCATCAGATACATGTTAGCAGATTAATTACTTGCAAATATTGGAATTTATTTTGGACATGGGGTTGCCTCTGCATGTTTGAGAAAACATCAGAGCACCACCAGAAATTTTGATATGGGCAGTTGGAAATGTTTTACCATTTTAGTTGGATTTAATCCTAGCAGAAACTTTTATGGAATAAATGGATATGCTAAAAGAAAAATAAAAAGGGGTGCGATGGGCCGGATCTTGGGAGCTATAGGGCTGCGAGGGAGGATTCGGCCCACGACGGGGTAGCGCGACATGCAGGAGCAGGCTCTTGAACTGGCAAGTGGGGCCCGGCGGTCAGTGAGAGGAGGGGCCGAAGGGGTATCAGCCAGATCTGGCCGTCCGTTCAAGTGGCGATGGACAAACCAGGGTCGTCGTCTACACGGGGCAGAACAGCGGCGGTGAATACCTGGGGCGGCGCTGGGGAGGGCAGGGTGCTCACCAGAGGGTTCGGGGACGGTCGGGGCTGGTGCAGGGTGACGCGGTCGATGACGGCGAGCAGATCAGTGGGCGGCACGACGGCGGAGGCCCGCGGGAAGCAGCTCGCGGGACGGCAGCCGAGAGCGACCCCGTCAGAGCTCAACGCCGACGGCGGAGGAGTTGGTCCTGCACAGAGATAAGAGCACGTTTAGGTAGAGGAGAGCTAGGGGAACTCGTGGGCTGACATGCAGAAGAAACGGAGCAGAGGGGAGAGAGACTTGCTCGATTTTTTGAGGAGGCCGAGGCTCTCCTCTTCTTCTTCCTTCGGACAACACAGAGCAGGGGAGAGGGTGGGGTGCTCGGGGGAGGTAAGTGGGAGTGAGAGGGGGCAAATGAGGGGCAGAGGCTAGCTAGGGGTGGCCTGCTGGCTTTATACCAAGGGGAGGGAGTAGATGTGGTGAATTACCATTGTGGGCATGGGGGAGGGCAATGCTGGCCAGGGATTGGTCCAGAGGGAGGTGGAGAGGGGTAGGATGGTAATTGGGTCGTGCTGGACCAGAGAAAGAGGGGGTGGCATCAGTGGTATTTAAGGGGAAGATCTTTGTAAGATTTTTGTTGTCTCTCTCTCCTTCTACTAGTACAAGGGCAAAAATGGGAAGAGCTAAGGTGGTTCTACAGTGCTAATAGACCAGTGGGGTGTCCTGGTGCTGAGGACAAGCATTGATCAAGGTTTGATGGAAATTTGGAAGTGATTTAGACTAGTGGTTTGCTAGTTGCCAAAATTGATCCAATTAATGGTTGTGAAGGAAGTCCAAGATTTTGTATTGGACCAGAGGGGAAAAATGGTACTGGTAGATGGATAAGGTCAAGGTAGACTCCTAGGATTTATTTGGGATTTTTATGTGGAGTTTAAGTCCACATAAATCTTTTTACTCAAATAGGACAAAAGTGATTTTTAGAAGATCAATCGAGAAATTTCCATTGGACAAGGATGGATTTTGGTTTGAGAGGGTCCCAAATGTGAATACACACTTAGAGGAATTTTCCCAAGATTTATTGAGGTATAAAAGTATTTAAAACAATTATTATTCCAATTCAGCCATTTAAGAAAATGGGCAAAAAGATATAATAAAGCTTCTCAAAAATATTTATTTTTGAGAGGGAAAGATAGGGTATGATAGGTGGGACTCACACGAGTGAAAAGTTGGGTAAGTGTTTTCGTAAAAACCAAACTTTCCTTTATGAAGGGAGTTTGGAGATTTTGACTCTTTAAGTAATTAAATAGTTTTGGGACCATAATAATTATGGATAATTTTTGATAAATACTAAGGATCAATGTAGATGAGATAGACAAGGTATAGCAAGCAGTTGCAACCTTGTGGAATGGAAATCCAACTAGAGAAGGATGGAAAACCAAGAGTTGATGATCTAGGGTGGTGTTATTTTTATACCACCCAAACATGCTTGCATCTTGGAGCTGAGAGCTCACCTTGGTGCAAGGGATATATGGAGGGGTAGACTAGGGTTTTAGATGATCACCTAGTGGCTAGGGATCATATCAAGGTTTGCTTTCTTGCTTAGGTATTGAGGATTTGGAAACATATTGATCCTAGCGATGAGCTCCTAGGGTGGCTCATACTACTTCCTAATCAAACAAGTCAAGAAGCATATCAAAAAGACTCATCAGACAGCAGCTCAAGGCCACTCATCTTATAAACATATCAACTACTCTAGGGTTACCATCAAGCTTAGCTTGAGGTAGGGTTGGGGTATTTTGGAGAGGTTGAGTTTTGAATAAGGTAGGAGTCCTTCGTATCTCTACCAAGAGTAGAATTCAAATGCTTTGAACAAGAGTTTTGGGAAAACAAGAGGTAAGATTAGTTGAGTGTTCTATCTTGAAAACATAAGGAGATTGTATTATATATCTCTCCATAGTTTTGTTAATAGAAGCTACCAAAATAGTTTTGGTTGCATAGGCATCTTGGCTCCTATTTTGAAATGCCAGAACATTTGAGAATATGTAAAGTAAGCCAAGATAGTTTTGGGTAAAAAGCTTTTGTCAACTGAGGGTGACGTAGGGAGTATCCTAAGATACACATCATATGCAAAAGTGCAAGCAAACAACAAGCAAGCACTACACCAAAGCACAAGAAAAAGTTTTTGTTCCCCATGATTTTTGCATTCTGGACAACAAATCAGGGTTGCTGAAATTGGGATGTTACACGCTGGGAGTTATCCGGTGTCTCCGCCAGATCTCCGCACTAGTGGCCACGCGGTCGATGTGGGCAGGCCGTCTCGATGGAGCGCCGTGCACGGATGCATGTGCGTACCGGCGAGCCAACCTGCCGTGACATCGTTGCTTGTTGGGGGGCGACGCTGCCGTCTCACTAGTCTGTTTGGGATCCAGACTAGGGTATCGTGGTTCGTGTGTGGGGCGACACCGCCGCCTCTCTAGTCTGGTGGGAGGAAGAATAGGATCGAGACTAGGGTTTGGTCGTTTTGTTTTGGTTCTTTTGGGAGGATAGGCTAGTGTCGTTGGATGGGTACATGTTGGACGGATATAATGGTTTGCGTTGGTGATCCATGGGGAGGTTGTCCGAGTGACCTGATTGGCTATAAAAAAGTCACTTTATAGGGGCTTTCATTTTCTGAGTGCCAAATGACCATTGTAAATGCTAAAATCAAAGCACAGTTTATGATAATGTGTCCATATTGTGCATGCATGTGCATCTTGGAATGGCGAATAATGTTGCAGGAGGAAGTTTCCCTTTTTGTCGCAAAAAGAATATTTTCTATTTTCCGAATGCCAAAAATGGAGCGTTTGTGTGCCAACCACCAAATGAAAATTTCAAAATGGTACCACCCCATTTTTCTAAAATACTATAACACCTTTCATGGACAATGTCCCAACCAGGGTATCTCAAATATTTATTTGGGCTCCCCGGATTATTCATCCGAGAAATCCCTATTATGCATACATCCACGTTCCCATGATCAGTGAGCCGTGGAACATAACCGACAGGTACCATTACAGCATCTGAAACATAACGAATTACAAGACTTACATAGAAGCCATTGTGGCTACATCATCATTAGCAGCGGAACATCGCTAAGCGGAGAGCCCAATCGTGCCTCAACCTACATGCAGCTGACTGGGAAGACGACCTAGCTCGCTGGACGTCACCTTAATCTCCTGAAAGTCTGGCCAAGTAAATAGCCAGGGACACGGCTGTGAGTACTTTGAATGTACTCGCAAACCACCGAGATAAGTGAAACAAGGAAATGCAATTTTGGCTGTGGCGAGATAGCTCTATCTGGGGTTGCTTTTAAAAAAGCCTAGACTAAATTTTGAAGTTATGGCATCTCCGTATCTTTGTTGAAAAAGAGTTTTGAAAACATGCTTGTGTTATGTAAATCAAGACATCTCCATATCTTTGTTGAAAAAGAGTTTCGAAAATAGTTTTGTGGTTAAAAACCCTTTTTGAACATTTTAGAACCCTCGGGTCAAAACAAAGCCTTCGAACTCGGGTTCCCCCGGAACCTTCGTCCTCAAGGTACTTGATTCCCAAACAAGCACAGTTTGGGTACTCCTAGCCAACACCTTTACAACCTTCCTTGACCATGGACACGGCTATTCGAATAGGTTATACTCTGCAGAGTTTGCACACTTTACCCACCAGAATCAATACATCCGCCGGGATACAACCACGGCCCACTACCGCAGTAGATGGGGGTCCAGATAATCAAACCTAACATTTCGCTTGTCTACACTAGCAAAGGCATGCTTTTCATCTTGGTTTGTTCTCCCTGGCAACGAGTATGTGGCCCCCAGCCATAGTCCTTCCTTCCGTACATGCGCATACCCAAGCCACAACTTGGCGCATACCTTAAATTTGGTGACTCCACTTCCTTCCATACTACCTAAGTAATACCATCTGCGGGAGACCCAATTGTTGCACTGGACTCCGGATTGTTCATGCTCACTCTTGCCGAAGCAAGCGACAAGCGTCAGATCCTTGATCTGGGGGCGCCCGCCCGGGATTCCAGGGATTTCTCTCTATAAGCACGGTAGAAGTTGCCTCGGCTAACATGGACAAACTACGAGTTAAGCCCCAGCAACCTCGGGTAGTGTGGTTGCGGAGAAAAAAATTGTTCCAGTAAAGGAATAGATCATCCCATCACATCCTTACTTCTCCTCTTCACCATTTCTTTTGCTAAAACCTTCACTTGGAACGATGCCTCTTCCCAGGGTTTTACAAAGCCGTTTTGAAAACCTTGGTAGTGGGGAAAATCCCAAAACAGTTTATTTTTGTCAAAACCGGGGTTTCCAAAGAGGTAGGATGCTAACCATCGTACTCTCGGTCTAAAGGGGATAAAATGATAGGTTCATCGGGTGGTGCCTTGAAGGACACGAAGTCATAACTTTGAGGAGCCAAGTTACTAGCGTAGTATTTATAAAACAAGACATACAAGTAGATAATGCAATTTATAAAGCGGACACAAAACAGGTAAAAGAGAATAGGACATATATCAGAGTTCCTGGACTTCTTCAGTTGACCAAGAATACCCAATACTATAATAATAAGAAATCATGTTCTTCTTGTCATCAAACACTCACACTATCGTCTTCATTGGGTAGATATGCAAGCAGACAATATCACAATCAATACAAGGCATACAAACATCAAACCATACAGCAAACAAACAAAATGATTACTACTGGACTTGGGAGGTGTTTGGAGAAGTGGGATTCGAATGGTGGAATTTACAAGATTGCCACTTGGGTGTTTTCTCTTGGAAGATAGTTGTCTAGGCTTGCTACAAAGAGCTTGGATTAGGGATCTGTGGTCAGTAGGATATCAATGTGCAAAGGTGATATCCTCGGATAGGTCTGGTCAAGACAAAACCATCACAAGTGGTTTCACTTGATTATCACTTTTCTAGAATTAGTTATGCTTTTTATAGTGGATTAAACTCTAGTTTGAGGAAATAATTCACCAGAATAGTTCTGGAGCTCCAAAAATTATTTCCTTGGACGGTTATGTAGTACTTACTATACTGAACCACTTAGAGTTGGAATCATGTCGAAATAATTACCAGAATGCCCTTAGGAAATTCCCAAAGGCAGTTCTATATGAATCTTCTCTTTAATACCAGATTACCACTACAGCGGATATTGAGTTGGTTTTAAAGGTAGGTGATTGGTACTTAGAGTACCTTTCTGTAGGAATTGGATTCACCCTTTTTGGAGTTGCCAAACTCCTAGAGTGATTTATTTAGTGAAAATACCCATCACAGAAGTATTTAAATCACTAAAATTCAACCATAGCTCAATAAATTATTCGCTGCTAGGGTTTGGTAGATACTGACCCATGGACCTACTGGGAGTTGGAATCAGGTCCATACCACATTTGGTTATACATGGGAATTTATCTATGACAGAAAGTTGCTAGTTTTGTTATTTTTACTAAAGGTAGAGTACAGTTCACCTAGGTATGAGACCTACTCTGGATGTTGGGTATTTCAAATACCTTCCAGTAGGACATTGGTTCATCTCAAATGAAGATGTAGAACTCTCTGTGGAAATTATTTAGTGCACCAGATACATGTTAGCAGATTAATTACTTGCGAATATTGGACTTTATTTTGGACATGTGGTTGCCTCTACATGTTTGAGAAAATATCAGACACCACCAGAAATTTAGATATGGGCAGTTGGAAATGTTTTACCATTTTAGTTGGATTTAATCCTACCAGAAACTTTTCTGGAATAAATGGATATGCTAAAAGAAAATGAAAAAGGGGTGCGATGGGCCGGATCTAGGGAGCTACTAGGTTGCAGGGGAGGATTCGGCCCACGGCAGGGTAGCGCGACACCTGGGAGCCAGCGCTTGAACTGGCAAGCGGGGCCCGGCGGTCAGCGAGACGAGGGGGCCGAAGGGGTATCGGCGAGATCTGGCCGTCCGTTCAAGTGGCGATGGACAGACCAGGGTCGTCGTCTACGCAGGACAGAACAACGGCGACGAAAACCTAGGGCAGCGCCGGGGAGGGCAGGGTGCTCACCAGAGGGCTTGGGGACGGTCGGGGCTGGTGCAGGGCGACGCGGTCGACAACGGCGAGCAGATCAGTGGGCGGAACGACGGCAGAGGCCCGCGGGAAGCAGCTCGTGTGACGGCAACCGAGAGCGAACTCGTCGGAGCTCAACGCCGACGACAGAGGAGTTGGTCCATGATAGAGATAAGAGCACGGTTAGGTAGAGGAGAGCTAGGGGAACTCGTGGGCTGACATGAAGAAGAAACGGAGTAGAGGGGAGAGAGACTTGCTCGATTTTGTGAGGAGGCCGAGGCTCTCCTCTTCTTCTTCCTTCGGACAACACAGAGCACGGGAGAGGGTGGGGTGCTCGGGGGAGGTAAGTGGCAGTGAGAGGGGGCAAATGAGGTGCAGGGGATGGCTGGGGGTGGCCTGCTGGCTTTATACCAAGGGGAGGGAGTAGATGTGGTGAATTACCATTGTGGGCATGGGGGACGGCAATGTTGGCCAGGGATTGGTCCAGAGGGATGTGGAGAGGGGTAGGATGGTAATTGGGTCATGCTGGACCAGAGAGAGAGGGGGTGGCATCAGTGGTATTTAAGGGGAAGATCTTTGTAAGATTTTTGTTGTCTCTCTCTCCTTCTACTAGTACAAGGGAAAAAATGGGAAGAGCTAAGGTTGTTCTACAGTGCTAGTCGACCCGTGGTGTGTCCTGGTGCTGAGGACAAGCATTGATCAAGGTTTGATGGAAATTTGGAAGTGATTTAGACTAGTGGTTTGCTAGTTGCCAAAATTGATACAATTAATGGTTGTGAAGGAAGTCCAAGATTTTGTATTGGACCAGAGGGAAAAAATGGTACTGGTAGATAGATAAGGTCAAGGTAGACTCCTAGGATTTATTTGGGATTTTTATGTGGAGTTTAAGTCCACTTAAATCTTTTTACTCAAATAGGACAGAAGTGATTTTTAGAAGATCAATTGAGAAATTTCCATTGGACAAGGATGGATTTTGGTTTGAGAGGGTCCCAAATGTGAATACACACTTAGGGGAATTTTCCCAAGATTTATTGAGGTATAAAAGTATTTAAAACAATTATTATTCCAATTCAGCCATTTAAGAAAATGGGCAAAAAGAAATAATAAAGCTTCTCAAAAATATTTATTTTTGAGAGGGAAAGATAGGGTATTATAGGTGGGACTCACATGAGTCAAAAGTTGGGTAAGTGTTTTCGTCAAAACCAAACTTTCCTTTATGAAGGGAGTTTTGGAGATTTTGACTCTTTATGTAATTAAATAGTTTTGGGACCATAATAATTATGGATAAATTTTTATAAATATTAAGGATCAATGTAGATGAGATATACAAGGTATATCAAGCAGTTGCAACCTTGTGGAATATAAATCCAACTAGAGAAGGATGGAAAACCAAGAGTTGATGATCTGTGGTGGTGTTATTTTTATACCACCAAAACATGCTTGCATCTTGGAGCTGAGAGCTCACCTTGGTGCAAGGGATATATGGAGGGAATACCAGGTCATATATATGAACATGGAAGAAAGATTTTGAATTAATTGTATTTGAGGTGTTCTAGAAGTGATGGCAAACTTTGTTGAAATTAAGGCTGTCATGCAGAAAGTGTCATGAAGCCTTCTAAAACATGCGGGAGTAAGCAGCACAGAGATCCACTTGGGGCAGGTGAAGTAGGTTCTGATAAAAATCAATGAGTAGATCACAACCATGTAGAGAGTTGGTGCACAGGAGGTTGTATGAGAGTGTTAGCTTCTACCAAAGTAGGCATGTTGACTAGTTTTGCAGGAATTGTTATTTTCTTGTCTGCAAAACCATCATGGACCAGTGGGTTGGAGGAGGATCTAGCGAGGGTCCGATATGGGCCTTGGTATTCCTTGGGATGTTTAACAAGATGGTTCAAGTGCATTTCCAAGAATGCATCTGGTTTGAGAGAAAGAGGCATTCAAAAAGGTGATGCTGAAACTGTTTCCAGACTTGGCCAAATTTGGCAGTTTGGAGGATTTTGATTAGAGTATGAGAGGGAAAGTTCTTGGAGGAGTTGCAAGGTATCAGATCTTTAACAAGTGGGTTATATGGAAGTGTAGAGTGAGTAGAAGATATCCTTGCTTGATATTGGTCTTCATGTTCTTGGAAACATCTAGAATGGAAGTCCTCAGAATTGATCTGGTTGAGGGTTTTAGATAATCACCTAGTGGCTAGGGATCACAACAAGGTTTGCTTCCTTGCTTAGGGATTGATGATTGGGAAACATCTTGATCCTAGTGATGAGCTTCTAATGTAGCTCAACCTACTTCCTAAGCAAACAACTCAAACAAAAGATCAAAGCAACTCATCAGGCAGCAGATCAAGGCAACTCATCTTTATACACTAATCAACTAGTACTAGGGGTCACTATCAAGCTTAGCTTGGAGGTAAGGTTGGGGCATTTTGAAGAGGTTGAGTTTTGAATAAGATTAGGGCTCTTGGTATCTCTACCAAGAGTAGAATTCAAATGCTTTGAACAAGAGTTTTGGGAAAACTAGAGGCAAGATTAGTTTAGTGTTATATCTTGAAAACATAAGGAGATTGAATTATATATCTCTCCATAGTTTTTTCAATGGAATCTACCAAATTAGTTTTGGTTACATAGGCATCTAGGCTCCTGTTTTGAAATGCCAGAACGTTTGAGAATATGTAAGGTAAGCCAAGATAGTTTTGGTAAATAGCTTTTGTCAACTGAGGTTGAGGTAAGGAGTATCCTAAGATACACATCATAAGCATAAGAGTAAGCAAACAACAAGCAAGCTCTGCACCAAAGCACAAGAAAAAGGTTTTGTTCCCCTTGATTTTTGCATTCTAGACAACAAATCAGGATTGCTGAAATTGGGATGTTACATACCTTTCCCCCGTAAAAGAATCTCGTCCCGAGATTCCAAAGAGTACGGTTAGGGGATTTGTCTTAGTAAGTGCTATGGGTTCCTTGCGGCCTAACTAGCTTACTTTGTCTTCGAACAGAAACACCTTGATGGGGAGGTTGAACTTCCATCTTCTTGAAACTCGGGGGTCGAGCTGGCTTCAACCTTGCTCGCGGGAAGGGATCTTCCTTCTGTAAGGGTCTACGGCGCTTCACTTAAGTGGGTTGTTGAATCCAAGTCTGTGGCAAGTCTATGCTGTGAGATCTGTGTCTTTGGGTCACACGGTCGGGCAGAGAGGTTATCTATTTGGCAGGAAAGATGCAGTCTTTCCCCCTTAGGATTAGACTTGGGTAGGTCGGAAAGTTACCAATAGGGGGACTTTCCTGGGAGGGTGACAAGAAGTAGATCTCAAGGTGGCATAGGACAGCATAGGGAGGGGGCATCCTAGCTGTCTTTCCAGAGGAACCTGGGCTAGACTAGTACATAATGGGCTTCCCGATGTTCGGGGGATCCTAGAGTGAGTTAAGGAACTTCTCTCTATCCTTACTTCCACGGGGCGCTTTCACCTAGGAAGGCGTGGGACATCTTCAGTCTTGAGCTGCACGGCAGCGAGCGATAGGGTGACCATCTTTTTTGAGGGAGGGGACCTTGGATGTCTTCGAGCTTCTCTGCCGAGGAAGTCTTGGCGGATTTTCTCTCGGGGCACTCTCTGCTAAAGTGACCGGGTAGTCCGCACGTGAAGCAGGGGTTCTTCTTGCGTCGTGGCTGAGTTAACGACTCTTCTAGGATGACATCGGGAGGCTGTCACGCCTTGCCAATGAGGGGAAAGATTGGGCATTGGATGGGGACATGGTCTTGGCCTTCACAAAGGAAGCGAGTGATAAGTCGAGTTGGGCAAGCTTTGGGTGAATGGGGTTCTCCATAGTTGGGGCAGTGGCTGAAGCATCTGTTGGCTAGGTGTCCTTCGTCTCCGCAGCGGCTACATGCCTTCTTCGAGCATCCGGCCTTCATGGCCATCCTAGGGGAGGTCTTGTTGGTGGTAGACGTTTTGGGTTGGGTCTGATGCAATGACTTGGGTAAAACACACGAGAAGAAAACAAGCAAACAAACATCGCAATCAAGGAAGTCAATACATACAACCAAATCCGCACCCGAGGGTGCTAAAAGTAGTTAGGCATTACAAAACGCGTTTAGGGACGATACAAGACTCTACCCTATTGCTAGATGGGCGAGTACCGCGACGTGGGGTGATTACTCGAAAAGTGCATCTGTGGAGTCTTGGATAGCTTCGGGGTCTCCAACTACTGCAGATCCTCTAGGGTCTGCGGGATATTCAGCTTGTCTTCGGTGAAGGTGAGGGTGGTGCCTTCCCATGGTGCAGGGTTGGAGGTTGACTCGGTCGGCGCGGGTGACTGGATGATAGGGTGGTACTCGTTGAGGAAGCAGAGTTCGTCATCAGTCCCGGGGTTCTCGTCTTTAGGGGTTGGGGGTACTTCAGTGATCAACTTTCTTGCCAAGCGGGCATTGGTGGCCTGAAGACTCCTTTCGCGCTTACGGAGTAGGTTGATATCCATCTTTGGAAGGAGATTCTCGCGTCTGGCCTTGTCAAGATCTTCCTAGGAACGTTGGAGTAGGTATTCCATATTCTCCAGCTGATTCCTGATGCAGCAGGTGAGGAAAGACTCAGTGGGGAGTCCGTCTTCGTCTCTCTTTCCAAACAAGTGGTAGGGAGTATCTTTCAACTCAGCTTTGTGGATCTTGTAGAGGTGCGCCATGATCTCTTGTATGGCTCACACCATGCCATCTACCCAGTTGCTGTCGAGGAAGGTAAAGATTATGGGCGTGGTGTCCTCATCGGGGGAAGGAATAACAGGCTTGAGGACCCATTGCATCACATTGGTGCTACTACGAGGAAGTTCCGTTCCTTCAATATTTGGCGGGGGTCTCTTGACTATCTTCAGTAGGTTGTGAAGCTTCTCTTCAAAGGGACAGAAACTTTCTCAAACGATGATGCGCTCTGAGCGGAAAGAGGCCATCTACAGCAGATTGGAGAGATGGGTTTAGGTTAGTGACGGTGTGCAGGATTTTAAGCTTATGAAATCTTATTAATGCAAGTAGTTTTTCGAAATAGAGGAGGAGAAGACATAAGCACTTTTGCAAATAGTCATCTTTTCTCCCTTGCCTTTTTGGAAAATAGGTTTGTCATTTCCTGTCTAACGTCCATGCTAACTAAGGTCTCCTACAGTCAGTATGGCTCTGATACCAAGTCTGTGGGCTGCCCAAATTATTCATCTGAGAAATCCCTATTATGCATACATCCACGTTCCCATGATCAGTGAGCCGTCGAACATAACCGACAGGTACCATTACAACATCCGAAACATAACGAATTACAAGAATTACATAGAAGCCATTATGGCTACATAATCATTAGCAGCGGAACATCACCAAGCGCAGAGCCCAATCGTGCCTCAACCTACAGGCAGCTGACTGGGAAGACGGCCTAGCTCGCTGGACGTCACCTTAATCTCCTGAAAGTCTGGCCAAGTAAATAGCCAGGGAAACAGCCATGATTACTTTGAATGTACTCGCAAACCACCAAGATTAGTGAAACAAGAAAATGCAATTTTGGCTGTGGCGAGATTGCTCTAGCTGGGGTTGCTTTTGAAAAAGCCTAGACTAAATTTTGAAGTTATGGCATCTCCATATCTTTATTGAAAAAGAGTTTTGAAAACATGCTTCTGTTTTGTAAATAAATACATATCCATATCTTTGTTGAAAAAGAGTTTTGAAAATAGTTTTGTGGTTAAAAACCCTTTTTGAACAATTTAGACCCCTCGGGTCAAAACAAAGCCTTCGAACTCGGGTTCCCCCGGAACCTTCGTCCTCAAGGTACTTGTTTCCCAAACAAGCACAGTTTGGGTACTCCTAGCCAACACGTTTACAACCGTCCATGACCGTGGACACGGCTATTCGAATAGGTTATACTCTGCAGAGTTTGCACACTTTACCCACAAGAATCAATACATCCGCCGGGATACAACCACGGCCCACTACCGCAGTAGATGGGGGTCCGGATAATCAAACCTAACCTTTCGCTTGTCTACACTAGCAAAGGCATGCTTTTCCTCTTGGGTTTGTTCTCCTCGGCAACGAGTATGTGGCTCCCAGCCATAGTCCTTCCTTCCGTACATGCGCATACGCAAGCCGCAGCTTGGCGTATACCTTAAATTTGGTGACTCCACTTCCTTTCGTACTACCTAAGTCATACCGTCCACAGGAGACCCAATTGTTGCACTGGACTCCTGATTGTTCAGGCTCACTCTTGCCGAAGCAAGCGATAGGCGTCAGATCCTTGATCTGGGGGCGCCCGCCCAGGATTCCAGGGATTTCTCCGTATAATTTTTGTAGAAGTTGCCTCGGCTAACGCGGACAAACTACGAGTTAAGCCCCGGCAAACTAGGGTAGTGTGGTTGCGCGGATAAAAATTGTTACAGTAAAGGCGTAGAACATCCCATCACACCCTTACTTCTCCTCTTCACCATTTCTTTTGCTAAAACCTCCACTAGGAATGATGCCTCTTCCCAAGGTTTTACAAAGCCGTTTTGAAAACCTTGGTAGTGGGGAAAATCCCAAAACAGTTTATTTTTGTCAAACTCGGGGTTTCCAAGGAGGTAGGATGCTAACCATCATACTCTCGGTCAAAAGAGGATAAAATGATAGGTTCATAGGGGTGGTGCCTTGAAGGACACGAAGTCATAACTTGGAGGAGCCAACTTACTAGCGTAGTATTTATAAAACAAGACATGCAGGTAGATAATGCAATTTATAAAGAGGATACAAAACAGGTAAAAGAGAATAGGACATATATCAGAGTTCAGGAATGGTGGCTTCCTGTGATAAGTAATGAGTCCCTGTACTTCTTAAGTTGACCAAGAATACCTGATACTATAATAATAAGAAATCCCGTTCTTCTTGTCGTCAGACACTCATACTATCGTCGTCATTGGGTACACATGCAAGCAGACAATATCACAATCAATACAAGGCATACAAACATCAAACCATATAGCAAACAAAACAAAAGGATCACTACTAGACTTGGGAGGTGTTTGGAGAAGTGGGATTCAAATGGTGGAATTTACAAGATTCCACTAGGGTGTTTTCTCTTGGAAGATAGTTGTCTAGGCTAGATACAAAGAGCTTGGATTAGGGATCAGTGGTCAGTAGAATATCAATGTGCAAAGGTGACATCCTCATATAGGTCTGGTCAAGACAAAACCATTACAAGTGGTTTCACTTGATTATCACTTTTCTAGAATTAGTTATGCTGTTTATAGTGGATTGAACTCTAGTTTGAGGAAATAATTCACCAGAATAGTTCGGAAGCTCCAAAAATTATTTCCTTGGATGGTTCGGGACTACTTACTGTACTGAACTACCTAGAGTTGGAATCATGTCCAACAAATTACGAGAATGCCCTTAGAAATTCCCAAAGGCATTTCTGTATGAATCTTCTCTTTAATACCAGATTAACACTACAGTGGATATGGAGTTGGTTTTAAGAGAAAGTGATAGGTACTTAGAATACCTTTCTGTAGGAATTGGATTCACCCTTTTTGGAGTGGCCAAACTCCTGGAGTGATTTATTTAGTGAAAATACCCATCACAGAAGTAATTAAATCACTAAAATTCAACCAGAGCTCAATAAATTTTGAGCGGCTGGGGTTTGGTAGATACTGATCCATGCAGTTACTAGGAGTTGGAATCCGGTCCATACCATATATGGTTAGACCTAGGGAATTTATATAAGACAGAAAGTTGCTAGTTTTGTTAGTTTTACTAAAGGCCGAGTACAATTCACCTAGGTATGAGACCTGTGCTGGATGATAGGTATTTGGAATACCTTCCAGTTGGACCTTGGTTCATCTCAAATGAAGATGTAGAACTCTTTGTGGAAATTACTTAATGCACCAGATACATGTTAGCAGATTAATTACTAGCAAATATTGGAATTTATTTTGGACATGGGGTTGCCTCTGCATGTTTGAGAAAACATCAGAGAACCACCAGAAATTTAGATCTGGGTTGTTGGAAATGTTTTACCATTTTAGTTGGATTTAATCCTAGCAGAAACTTTTCTGGAATAAATGGATATGCTAAAAGAAAAAAGAAAAAGGGGTGCGATGGGCCGGATATGGGGAGCTACTATGCTGCGGGGGAGGACTCGGCCCACGGCGGGGCAGCACGATGCGCGGGAGCCAGCGCTTGAGGAGGGGGCCGAGGAGGTATCGGCCAGATCTGGCCGTCCGTTCAAGTGGCGATGGACGGACCAGGGTCATCGTCTACGTGGGACAGAACAGAGGCAGCGAAAACATAGGGCGGTGCCGGCGAGGGCAGGGTGCTCACCATTGGGCTCGGGGACGGTCGGGGCTGGTGTAGGGCGACGCGGTCGACAACGGCGAGCAAATTGGTGGGCGGCACGACGGCGGTGGCCCGCAGGAAGCAGCTCGCGCGACGGCAGCCAAGAGCAACCTTGTCAGAGCTCACCACCGACGGCGGAGGAGTTGGTCCTGGACAGAGCAAGAGCATGGTTAGGTAGAGGAGAGCTAGGGGAACTCGTGGGATGACATGCAGAAGAAACGGAGTAGAGTGGAGAGAGCCTTGCTCGATTTTGGGAGGAGGCCGAGGCTCTCCTCTTCTTCTTCCTTCGGACAGCATAGAGCAGGGGATAGGGTGGGGTGCTTGGGGGAGGTAAGTGGGAGTGAGAGGGGGCAAATGAGGGGCAGGGGCTGGCTGCGGTGGCCTGCTGGCTTTAAACCAAGGGGAGGGAGTAGATGTGGTGAATTACCATTGTGGGCATGGGGGAGGGAAATGCTGGCCAGGGATGGGTCTAGAGGGAGGTGGAGAGGGGTAGGATGGTAATTGGGTCGTGATGGACTAGAGAGAGAGGGGGTGGCATCAGTGGTATTTAAGGGGAAGATCTTTGTAAGATTTTTGTTGTCTCTCTCTCCTTCTATTAGTACAAGGGCAAAAATGGGAAGAGCTAAGGTGGTGCTACAGTGCTAGTCGACCAGTGGTGTGTCCTGGTGCTGAGGACAAGCATTGATCAAGGTTTGATGGAAATTTGGAAGTGATTTAGACTAGTGGTTTGCTAGTTGCCAAAATTGATCCAATTAATGGTTGTGAAGGAAGTCCAAGATTTTGTATTGGACTAGAGGGGAAATGGGTACTGGTAGATAGATAAGGTCAAGGTAGACTCCTAGGATTTATTTAGGATTTTTATGTGGAGTATCCACTTAAATCTTTTTACTCAAACAGGACATAAGTGATTTTTAGAAGATCAATTGAGAAATTTCCATTGGACAAGGACGGATTTTGGTTTGAGAGGGTCCCAAATGTGAATACACACTTAGGGGAATTTTCCCAAGATTTATTGAAGTATAAAAGTATTTAAAAGAATTATTATTCCAATTCAGCCATTCAAGAAAATGGGCAAAAATAAATAATAAAGCTTCTCAAAAATATTTATTTTTGAGAGGGAAAGATAGGGTATGATAGGTGGGACTCACATGAGTCAAAAGTTGGGGAAGTATTTTGGTAAAAACCAAACTTTCCTTTATGAAGGGAGTTTTGGAGATTTTGACTCTTTAAGTAATTAAATAGTTTTGGGACCATAATAATTATGGATAAATTTTGATAAATATTGAGGATCAATGTAGATGAGATAGAAAAAGGTGTAGCAAGGAGTTGAAACCTTGTGGAATGGAAATCCAACTAGAGAAGGACGGAAAACCAAGAGTTGATGATCTAGGGTGGTGTTATTTTTATACCACCAAAACATGCTTGCATCTTGGAGCTGAGAGCTCACCTTGGTGCAAGGGATAGATGGAGGGGTATACCAGGTAATATAGATGAACATGGCATAAATAGTTTGAATTAATTGTATTTGAGGTGTTCTAGAAGTGATTGCAAACTTTGTTGAAATCATGCAGAAAGTGTCATGAATCCTTCTAAAACATGTGGGAGTAAGCAGCACAGAGATCCACTTGGGGCAAGTGAAGTAGGTTCTGATAAACATCAATGAGTAGATCACAACCATGTAGAGAATTCGTCCACAGGAGGTCGTATGAGAGTGTGAGCTTCTACCAAAGTAGGCATGGTGACTAGTTTTGCAGGAATTGTTATTTTCTTGTCTGCAAAACCATCATGGACCAGTGGGTTGGAGGAGGATCTAGCCAGGGGCCAATGTGGGATTGGTAGTCCTTGGGATGGTTCAAGTGCATTTCCAATATTGCACCTGGTTTGAGAGAAAGAGGCATTCAAAAAGGTGATGCTGAAACTCTTTCCAGACTTCTTGGAGGATTTTGACTAGAGTATGAGAGGGAAAGTTCTTGGAGGAGTTGCAAGGTATCAGAGCATTAACAAGTGGGTTATATGGAAGTGTAGAGTGAGTAGAAGAGATCCTTGCTTGATATTGGTCTTCATGGTCTTGGAAACATCTAGAATTAAAGTCCTCAGAATTGATCTGGTTGAGGGTTTTAGATAATCACCTAGTGGCTAGGGATCACAACAAGGTTTGCTTTCTTGCTTAGGGATTGATGATTGGGAAAAATCTTGATCCTAGTGATGATCTTCTAATGTATCTCAACCTACTTCCTAAGCAAACAACTCAAACAGCAGATCAAAGCAACTCATCAGACAGCAGATCAAGGCAACTCATCTTTATACACTAATCAACTTGTAGTAGGGGTCACCATCAAGCTTAGCTTGGAGGTAAGGTTGGGGCTTTTTGAAGAGGTTGAGTTTTTAATAAGATTAGGGCTCTTGGTATCTCTACCAAGAGTAGAATTCCAATGCTTTGAACAAGAGTTTTGGGAAAACTTGAGGTAAGATTAGTTGAGTGTTATATCTTGAAAACATAAGGAGATTGAATTATATATCTCTCCATAGTTTTGTCAATGGAAGCTACCAAATTAGTTTTGGTTACGTAGGCATCTTGGCTCCTATTTTGAAATGCTAGAACGTTTGAGAATATGTAAAGTAAGCCAAGATAGTTTTGGTAGATAGCTTTTGTCAACTAAGGTTGAGGTAAGGAGTATGCTAAGATACACAACATAAGCATAAGTGTAAGCAAACAACAAGCAAGCTCTACACCAAAGCACAAGAAAAAGTTTTTGTTCTCCCTGAGTTACAATTTCCGTCCACCCCTAGTGAAAAAGACAAAATTCGTGCCGAATCGGTAGGAAGTGGGTGCGATTTAAATTGCAGGTATATGATCTAATGGTAATGATTTTTTGCAAAAAATATTTTTAAGTTCACAACATGCTATTTTATTACAGATCCAATGCAATTTAAGCGAGGTGCAGTCCATAGCTAAGAACCTTCATGCCGGCTGTTTTGACCATAGTTTGAAACGAGCATAAGAAATTCAAAAACGGTTTGAACAACTTTTTGTTCTAAATTCTCATGAAGGCGGTTCCCTGGCGAGGTCCATTTGTCAATTTCCTATGCATAGTGGGATATTTGGCCCTTCCTGTCAGTCATGTGGAGTAGCTCCCATATCAGAATGCCACATAGGAGGGCCTGCTGAGGTGGCACATACAGGCAATGCTACATAGGCAGACCTGTTGAGTTGGCACATATGTAGGATCCACTTGATACATGTATATAACACATATGCATACACATCGGCGTAAGGTGAGACATGGACACGACACATAAGCGAACCTATTGAGGTGGATGACCAGACATTTTAAGTTATTGTGAATTAGCAGCGATGACCATTTAAATTGGTGATGATCGCGTAAAATTAAGGTCATAGACCAGTGTTGTTTATGTTATGACCAATTGGTGTAAGTAAGGTCCCTTCCTGACATAATTGGTCATAGTTTTTCAGGATTTGGACCCTCCTAAATGTCCTACGACCATATGGTTTCAAATGGTCATAGATCTATGACCAATTTTCTCACGGTCACTACGAGAAGGTCACAAGTTGCCACATTTCTTATAGTGAGATATCATTCATATAAATCGAACAACCATTGTTTTAAGATTTATAGGAATAACCACTTCGCATCAAACACGATTCGGATACAATGTTCATGCTTAGTGCAGGTACCAAATAACAATTATTTAGATTTATCACTAATCCCGACGACATATGGAGAGGCAGCGTTCCGACGGCGATCACATCAACTCTTGATCTAGTGCCGGCCCGCATCATGACCTCATCCCTTGCTAGCTGTTGCTTGTTCCGCAACCCCTGAATTGAGTTACATATATTAGCAACCGATCCCGTATCAAATACCCCGGTGATACGTCGAGTACTAGTCAAGTACACATTCATAACATGTATATCACATATACCTTTGTTTGCCTTGACGGCCTTCTTGTCCGCCAAATACTTGGGGCAGTTGCGCTTCTGCTTTCCTTTCTTGTCTTTCTTGAAACCAGTGGTCTTATTGATCATCAACACTTGATGTTCTTTCCTAATCTCCACTTCTGGAGTTTTAAGCATTGACAGAAGCTCAAGAAGAGACTTCTTCATGCCCTGCATGTTATAGTTCATAACGAAGCTCTTGTAGCTAGGTGGCAGAGATTGGAGAACACGATGTATGCCTAGGTCAATGGGAATCGTTATTCCCAAGGACACAAGCTTATCGGCATACCCAGACATTCTAAGTACGGGCTCACTAACGAAGTTGTGCTCCTCCATCACGCAGCTAAAGAACTTTTCAGAAGCATTATAACTCTCTATGGCAGCATGGGTATCGAAAAACATTTTCAATTCTCCCATGGTATCAAAAGCATTGCCATTTTCGAAACGCTTTCAAAGTTCTGGCTCTAGCCCATACATTATGCCGCAATGAACTAAGTTGTGGTCCTCCTGGCAAGTTATATAGACATTTTTTCCTCGTCAGGGGCATCAGGAGCTGGTGGGGGCCTGTGCGGCGCCTCTAGCACATATTTCTTTTGTGCAGCAGTGAGGATAATCCTCAAATTCATAGCCCAGTTGGTGAAGTTGCTACCATTCGCAGCAAGTTTCTCTTTCTCCATGAACACATTGAAATTAAAAGCAGGTGCTGCCATCTACAGCAGAATTTGTATAGTTTATATAGACTAAGTTTATGATAGATTGAGTTCAACTAATCCAAATTAATAATGAACTCCCACTCAAAAACGACATCCCTCGTGTCCTTTTGCTGATTACATGAACCGAATCCACTACACCAAGTCCGATCGTCGCGTGAGTCGGTGTAGCTTCAAAGGCGAGCATCTATATGGGCATCATATCAACTATATGACTCATGCTTAACCTTTCGGTCTGTGTTCCGAGGCAATGTCTGTACATGCTAGGCTCGCCAAGTAAGAAACTTAGTATTCCTGAGTGTAAAACTGTCTTACACCCGTTGTATGAAATCGTAGAGTCGAGTACACCCGATCATCACATGATGTCTCGAAACACGATCCATAGAACGGTGCATACTTAAGGAAGAACACATTTTATCTTGATATTTAAATGAGGGGTCCTCTTACAATGCTACTAAAAGCACCAAACTAGCAATATAAGATGCGAACATCTAATGTGTAAAGTGGGATGATATGGTCCATGCATTTGATCTATATCATATGCATCTTGGTATGCTCTTTATCATTCCTTTGTGTGTAAGGCCAAGGTCTATGGAACTTACATGTTGAGTGTGTTGTAAGAGTATCTACCATACATCTACTTACAACATTACCATATCAAGACACTAGCCCAGCAACGATCTAAACTAGACGCCTTTAATTTATCCATTGCAAGTTTTACGTGGCTTAGGGCTTTCGGAGATAGAACCGGTCTTACTAACGAACATGGAACCACAACAAGGATAACCAAGTTATTAGCACCTCATTGTAAATCAGATATTTACTATAGTAGGAGAGACAGACACCCTCCAGCCACTTATGCAAAACTAGTTGCATGTCAGTCGTGGAACCGGTCTCATGTGCGATGACATGTAAGGTTGGTCCGGGCCGCTTCATCCCACTATGCCACCAATATCCAAAATACATGAAAGAAGCAATAACATGATCATCATCGCCCACATATAAACATATGTGTACTACCCGTGCAAAGCACCTACGCGTGGATCAGGCTCTAATACCACTTTTGGGTTCGTAGCATAGAAAACAAAAAAATCCTATGATGAGAACTATACGCCAAGATCTATCAACTAGATACAAGAAACGGGTGGATATACATCCATAGAAAACTTGCCCTCGAAGACAACATAGTTTTGTTAACGAGTTGGAACTGGAGGATAATGTAGTCGTACGCTTGCCGGTCTCAAGATCGTGTGGAAGTCCTAGCGCTGCAAATCAACAGCGCATCCGTCCTCGCACACACGTTCAGGCCACCGAATAATCTCCATCTCCTCGCTCTTGAGAATCAGCGGAAGCAGCAACTCCTTCCAGACGCAAGGCCACCGGGAACATGTATCTCGCCAATCCGAGACCATGGGGGAATATATCTAGAGGGGAGAGAGATCCTTCACGAGGAGGTGTGCTTTGTGAGGGAGGAGAGGGGGGGATCCTCCCCTACCATGGCCGGCGCCCATGGGGGGTGCCCCCACCTCTTCCTCATTCATGTGGTGGAAGATCCACTCACATCAATTTAGCCTCCACCCAAAGTTCCACTCACATGCATTAAACTTCCACCAAATTTAATACAACTCTCAATTAATAAAACTCTTTTACTTATTTTATTCATAATTTTGTTAATTACTTTAATTAACAAACATTCACATAAAACCCCTTATAACATTTCAATATCACATGCAGAACTAGTTTCTGCAATTTCAACCGAAACAATTCCGGTTTCCATCGAAATAATTCTAGTGCTTTGCAATTCTTTCGTCTGCAACATATGTGCTCCAAAATGATGTTTGGAAACCCTTAAGTGTGTCACCCTATGGTTCGCGAACATGATTGAGACGCTCAAATCAATAATCAGAAGCGGGACCTAGAGATCCATACTGACTCCGGCACATTCAACGATGACTTTTGTGATCGTGAGAACCTTCAACACTAGTAATCTAATCCCTTTGTCTCATGATATATTACATGTCTGAGATTCGATCATCGATATCCAAATACCTAGTTTGATCTCGTTGCCGACATGCACTCTTTTCTCGTTCCCGTGATATATCATTCTAGTGATCACATCACTTGCTTGCAAGCTATCTTAATTTGATATCACCGAGAGGGCCCAAAGTATATCTATCCGTCATCGGGATTGACAAATTCCACTCTTGATCCATGAGCCTCAACCTGACATCTTCGGAGTATCTGAACCCACCTTTGTAGTCACCCTTTTATGGTGTGACGTTTGATGTTATCAACTTACTCTTTTGATGTCAGCAATTAACATGATCTCATGGTCTAAGGATAAAGATTACTTCGTATGATTTTATAGCACTATAAACATAATGACTTTGATCATAATGCTATACTTCGGATGAATGTTCATCACATCATTTCACAAATGGTGTGACCTCGTTATTAACAACATCCAATGTCCATGATCAGGAAACTTTGATCATCTTGTTAATCAACGAGCTAGTCCATAAGAGAGGCATAACTAGGAACCTTTTATTTGTTCATTAAACACACATGTATTGACGTTTCCTATCAATACAATTATAGCATGCAAAATAAATATATATCATATACAAGGAATACATAATAACAACTTTATTATTGCCTCTCAGGGCATATTTCCTTCAATTATACCTAGTATATATATGTGGTTTAGGAAAAGAACACACATGCAACCATATCTAGTGGATCCATGTGGTTTTCGAAAGGAACACACATCCAACCACATCTATTGGATCCACGTGGTTTTTGAAAAGAACACACAAGTAATGGAATCTAGTGGATCCATGTGGTTTTGGAAAATAACACAAATGCAATGACATATAGTAGATCCATGTGGTCTATGAAAAGAACATGCCTGCAATGACATCTAGTGGATCCATGTGGTTTTCAGAAAAGAAAACACTTGCAAAGACATCTAGTGGATCCATGTGTTTTTCAGAAAAGAAAACACTTGCAAAGACATCTAGTGGATCCATGTGGTCTTGGAAAATAACCCATGCAATGACATCTAGTGGATCCATGTGTGTCATACCTAGGTCCTAGAGACCAAAAATAGATAGGAAAGCAGCTTCCACATTGCTTGCACTAGTGTGGCAGAAGTTGCATCACAGAATCCACTGAAGTTTGTGTTTTCATGTGGATCCACGTGGTTTATGAAAACAACACACATGCAATGACATCTTGTGGATCCATGTGGTTTTGGAAAAGAGCACACATGCAATGACATCAAGTGTATCCATGTAGTTTATGAAAAAAAAAACATGCATTGACATCTAGTGGATCTATGTGGTTTATGAAGAGAACACACATGGGATGACAACTAGTGGATCCATGTGGTCTATGAAAAGAACACACATGAATGACATCTAGTGGATCCATGTGGTCTATGAAAAGAACACACATGCTATGACCTCTTGTGGATCCATGTGGTTTATGAAAAACACACATGCAATGACATCTAGTGGATCCATGTGGTCTATGAAAAGAACAAACATGCATTGACATCAGTGGATCACTGTGGTCTATGAAAAGAACACCCATGAAATGACATCTAGTGGATCCATGCTGTCAAGGAAAATAACACACATGCAATGACATCTAGTGGATCCATGTGGTCTAGGAAAAGAACACACATGCAATGACATCTAGTAGATCCATGTGGTCTATGAAACGAACACACATGTAATGACATCTAGTGGATCGATGTGGTTTATGAAAAGAACACCACACGCAATGACATGAAGTGGATCCATATGGTTTTTGGAGAAGAACACACATGCAATGACATCAGTGGATCCATGCGGTCTATGAAAAGAACACACATGCAATTACATCTAGTGGAATCAGTGGATCCATACTCGTGGTTTATGAAAAGAAGACACATGAAATAACTCTAGTGGATAAATGTGGTTTTGGAAAAGAACACACATGCAACCACAACTAGTGGATCCAAGTGGTTTATGAAAAGGACACACATGCAATGACAGCTACTGGATCCATGTGGTTTATGAAAAGGACACACATGCAGCCACATCTAGTGGATCCATGTGTTGATGAAAAGAACACACAAGCAATGGCATCTAGTGGATCGATGCGGTTTTGAAAAAGAACACAAATGCAATGGCATATAGTAGATCCATCTGGTCTTTGAAAAGAACACCCATGCAATGACATCTAGTGGATCCCTGTGGTTTTAGGAAAAGAACACGCATGCAATGACATCTAGTGGATCCTTGTGGTCTAGGAAAATAAAGCATGCAATGACATCTAGTGGATCCATGTGTGTCATACCTAGGTCCTAGAGACCAAAAACAGATAGCAAATCAGCTTCCACATTGCATATTGCACCAGTGTGGCAGAAGTTGCATCACAGAATCCACCGGAGTCTATGTTTTCATGTGGATCCATGTGGTTTATGAAAAGAACACACTTGCAAAATCCTTGTGGTTTTGGAACAAAAACACATGTAATGACATCAAATGGATCCATGTGGTTTATGAAAAGAAGACACATGCAATGACATCAGTGGATATATGTGGTCTGCGAAAAGAACACACATGCAATGACGTCTAGTTGATCCATGTGGTTTATAAAAAGAACACACATGCAATGAAATCTAGTGGATCCATGTGGTTTACAAAAAGAACAGACATGCAATGACATCTAGTGGATCCATGTGGTCGATGAAACGACACACATGAAATGACATATAGTGGATCCATATGGTTTATAAAAATAACACCACATGCAATGAGATGTAGTGGATCCATGTTTTTGGAAAAGAACACACATGCAATGACATCAGTGGATCAACGTGGTTTATTAAAAGAACACACATGCAATGACATCAGTGGATCCATGTGGTTTATGAAAAGAAGACACATGAAATGACTCTAGTGGATCCATGTGGTTTATGAAAAGAACAGACATGCAACCACATCTATTGGATCGATGTGGTTTATGAAAAGTATACACATGCTATAACATATACTGGATCCATGTGGTTTATGAAAACGACACACAAGCAACCACGGGTAGTGGATAAATGTGGTTTATGATGAGAACACACATGCAATGACATCTAGTGGATCCATGTGGTTTTGGAAAAGAACACACATGCAACCACATCTAGTGGATCCATCTGATTTTTGAACAAAACACGCATGCACCAACATCTAGTGGATCCATGTGGTTTATGAAAAGAACACACAAGAAATGGCATCTAGTGGATCCATGTGGTTTTGGAAAAGAACGCAAATGAATGACATATAGTAGATCCAAGTGGTCTATGAGAAAAACACGCATGCAATGAGATCTAGTGGATCCATGTGGTTTTTGGAAAAGAACACACATGCAATGACATATGGTGGATCCATGTGGCCTAGGAAAATAACCCATGAGATGACATCTAGTGGATCCATATGTGTCATACCTAGGTCCCAGAGACCAAAAACAAATAGGAAATTAGCTTCCACATTGCATGTTGCACTAGTGTGGCAGAAGTTGCATCACAGAATCTAGCGGAGTGTGTGTTTTCATGTGGATCCATGTGGTTTATGAAAATAACACACATGCAATGACATCTTGTGGATCCATGTGTAAAAGAACACACATGCAATGACATCAAGTGGATGCATGTGGTTTATGAAAACAAGAAATATGTAATGACATCTAGTGGATCCATGTGGTTCATGAAAACAACACACATGCAATGACATCTAGTGGATCCATGTGGTCTATGAAAATAGCACACATACAATGAAATCTAGTGGATCCATGTGGTCTATCAAAATAGAACACACATGCTATGACATCTTGTGGATGCATGTGGTTTATGAAAAACACACATGCTATGATATCTAGTGGATCCATGTGGTCTATGAAAAGAACACACAGGCAATGACATCCGTGGATCAATGTGGTCTATGAAAATAACACACATGCAATGACATCTAGTGGATCAATGTGGTCTAGGAAAATAACACACATGCAATGACATCTAGTGGACCCATGTGGTCTAGGAAAATGACACACATGCAATGACATCAAGTGGATCCATGTGGTTTATGAAAAGAACACACATGAAATTACATCTAGTGGATCCATGTGGATTAGGAAAAGAACACACATGCAATGACATCTAACGGAACTATGTGGTCTATAAAACGAACACACATGTAATGACATCTAGTGGATCCATGTGGTTTATGAAAAGAACACCACATGCAACGACATGTAGTGGATCCATGTGGTTTTTAGAGAAGAACACATAGGCAATGACATCAGTGGATCCATGTGGTGTATGAAAAGAACACACATGCAATGACATCAGTGGATACATGTGGTCCATGAAAAGAAGACAAATGAAATGACTCTAGTGGATCCATGTGGTTTCAGAAAAGAACACACATGCAACCACATCTAGTGGATCCATGTGGTTTATGAAAAGGACACACATGCAATGACATCTACTGGATCCATGTGGTTTATGAAAAGGACACAAATGCAACTACATCTAGTGGATCAATGTGGTTTATGATGAGAACACACATGCAATGACATCTAGTGGATCCATGTGGTTGAGGAAAAGAACACACATGCAACCAAATATAGTGGATATATGTGGTTTTTGAAAAGTACACACATGCAACCACATCTAGTGGATCCGTGTGTTGATCAAAAGAACACACAAGCAATGGCATCTGGTGGATCCATGCGTTTTTTTGAAAAGAACACAAATGCAATGGCATATAGTAGATTCATGTGGTCTTTGTAAACAACACCCATGCAATGACATCTAGTGGATCCATGTGGTTTTAGGAAAAGAACACATGCAATGACATCTAGTGGATCCATGTGGTTTACGAAAAGAACACATTTGCAATGACATCAGTGCATCCATGCGGTCTATGAAAAGAAAACACATGTTATCTCGTCTGGTGGATCCATGTGGTTTATGAAAAACACACTTGAAATTACACCTAGTGGATCCATGTGGTCTATAAAAAGAACACACATGCAATGGCATTAGTGGATCAATGTGGTCTATGAAAAGAACAAACATGCAATGACATCTAGTGGATCCATGTTGTCTAGGAAAAGAACACACATGAAATGACATCTAGTGGATACATGTGGTCTAGGAAAAGAAAACACATGAAATGACATCTAGTTGATCCATATGGTTTATGAAAAGAACACACATGCAATAACATCTAGTGGATCCATGTGGTCTACGTAAGGAAGACACATGTAAAGACATCTAGTGGATCCACGTGGTTTATGAAAAGAACACCACATGCAATGACATGTAGTGGATCCATGTGGTTTTTGGAAAAGAGCACACATGAAATGAAATTAGTGGATCCATGTGCTTTATGAAAAGAACACACATGCAATGACATCAGTGGATCCATGTGGTTTATGCAAGTAAGACACATGAAATGACTTTAGTGGATCCTTGTGGTTTGGGAAAGGAACACACATGCAACCACATCTAGTGGACCCATGTGGTATATGAAAAGAACACACATGAATGACATCTAGTGGATCCATGTGCTTTATGAAAAGAAAACACATGTTATGACATATTGTGGATCCATGTGGTTTATGAAAAACACATATGCTATGACATCTAGTGGATACATGTGGTCTATGAAAAGAACACACATGCAATGACATAAGTGGATCAATGTGGTCTATGAAAATAACACACATGCAATGACATCTAGTGGATCCATGTGGTCTAGGAAAATAACACACATGCAATGACATCTAGTGGATCCATGTGGTCTAGGAAAATAACACACA
>OU342744.1:319157178-319579678 GCA_910589775.1 Avena eriantha
ACACACATGCAATGACATTTAGTGGATCCATGTGGTCTAGGAAAAGAACACACATGCAATGACATCTAGTGGATCCATGTGGTCTATGAAACGAACACACATGTAATGACATCTAGTGGATCCATGTGGTTTGTGAAAAGAACACCACATGCAACGACATGTAGTGGATCCATGTGGTTTTTAGAAAAGAACACACATGCAATGACATCACATGATCCATGTGGTGTATGAAAAGACCACACATGCAATGACATAAGTGGATACATGTGGTCTATGAAAAGAAGACAAATGAAATGACTCTACTTGATCCATGTGGTCTCGGAAAAGAACACACATGCAACCACATCTAGTGGATCCATGTGGTTTATGAAAAGGACACACATGCAATGACAACAACTGGATCCGTGTGGTTTATGAAAAGGACACACATGCAACCACATCTAGTGGATCAATGTGGTTTATGATGATAACACACATGCAATGAAATCTAGTGGATCCATGTGGTTTAGGAAAAGAACACACATGCAACCAAATATAGTGGATCCATGTGGTTTTTGAAAATAACACACATGCAACCACATCTAGTGGATCCATGTGTTGATGAAAAGAACACACAAGCAATGGCATCTGGTGGATCCATACGTTTTTGGAAAATAACACAAATGCAATGGCATATAGTAGATCCATGTGGTCTTTGTAAAGAACAGCCATGCAATGATATCTAGTGGATCCATGTGGTTTTAGGAAAAGAACACACATGCAATGAGATCTAGTGGATCCATGTGCTCTAGGAAAATAACCCATGCAATGACATCTAGTGGATCCATGTGGATCCATGTGGTTTACGAAAAGAACACATTTTCAATGACATCAATGCATCCATGGCGGTCTATTAAAATAAAACACATGTTATGACGTCTGGTGGATCCATGTGGTTTATGAAAAACACACATGAAATTACACCTAGTGGATCCATGTGGTCTATAAAAAGAACACACATGCAATGACATTAGTGGATCAATGTGGTCTATGAAAAGAACAAACATGCAATGACATCTAGTGGATCCATGTGGTCTAGGAAAAGAACACACATGAAATGACATCTAGTGGATCCATGTGGTATAGGAAAAGAACACACATGAAATGCCATCTAGTTGATCCATATGGTTTTTGAAAAGAACACACATGCAATGACATCTAGTGGATCCATGTGGTCTACGTAAGGAAGACACATGTAAAGACATCTAGTGGATCCACGTGGTTTATGAAAAGAACACCACATGCAATGACATGCAGTGGATCCATGTGGTTTTTGGAAAAGAGCACACATGCAATGAAATTAGTGGATCCATGTGCTTTATGAAAAGAACACACATGCAATGACATCAGTGGATCCATGTGGTTTATTAAAGTAAGACACATGAAATGACTTTACTGGATCCTTGTGGTTTAGGAAAAGAACACACATGCATCCAAATATAGTGGATCCATGTGGTCTATGAAAAGAACACACATGAATGACATCTAGTGGATCCATGTCCTTTATGAAAAGAAAACACATGCTATGACATCTTGTGGATCCATGAGGTTTATGACAAACACATATGCTATGACATCTAGTGGATACATGTGGTCTATGAAAAGAACACACGTGCAATGACATTAGTGGATCAATGTGGTCTATGAAAACAACAAACATGCAATGACATCTAGTGGATCCATGTGGTCTAGGAAAAGAACACACATGCAATGACATCTAGTGGATCCATGTGGTCTAGGAAAAGAACACACATGCAATGACATCTAGTGGATCCATGTGGTCTATGAAAAGAACATACATGTAATGACATGTAGTGGATCCATGTGGTTTATGAAAGGAACACCACATGCAATGACATGTAGTGGATCCATGTGGTTTTTAGAGAAGAACACACAAGCAATGACATTAGTGGATCCATGTGGTGTATGAAAAGAACACACATGCAATGACATCAGTGGATACATGTGGTCTATGAAAAGAAGACACATGCTATGACATCTTGTGGATCCATGAGGTTTATGACAAACACATATGCTATGACATCTAGTGGATACATGTGGTCTATGAAAAGAACACACGTGCAATGACATTAGTGGATCAATGTGGTCTATGAAAACAACAAACATGCAGTGACATCTAGTGGATCCATGTGGTCTAGGAAAAGAACACACATGCAATGACATCTAGTGGATCCATGTGGTCTAGGAAAAGAACACACATGCAATGACATCTAGTGGATCCATGTGGTCTATGAAAAGAACATACATGTAATGACATGTAGTGGATCCATGTGGTTTATGAAAGGAACACCACATGCAATGACATGTAGTGGATCCATGTGGTTTTTAGAGAAGAACACACAAGCAATGACATTAGTGGATCCATGTGGTGTATGAAAAGAACACACATGCAATGACATCAGTGGATACATGTGGTCTATGAAAAGAAGACAAATGAAATAACTCTAGTGGATCCATGTGGTTTCAGAAAAGAACACACATGCAACCACATCTAGTGGATCCATGTGGTTAATGAAAAGGACACACATGCAATGACATCTACTGGATCCATGTGGTTTATGAAAAGGACACACATGCAACCACATCTAGTGGATCAATGTGGTTTATGATGAGAACACACATGCAATGACATCTAGTGGATCCATGTGGTTTAGGAAAAGAACACACATGCAACCAAATATAGTGGATCCATGTGGTTTTTGAAAAAAACCCACATGAAACCACATCTAGTGGATCCATGTGTTGATGAAAAGAACACACAGGCAATGGCATCTGGTGGATCCATGCGTTTTTGGAAAAGAACACAAATGAAATGGCATATAGTAGATCCATGTGGTCTTTGTAAAGAACACCCATGCAATGACATCTAGTCGATCCATGTGGTTTTAGGAAAAGAACACACATGTATTGACATCTAGTGGATCCATGTGGTCTAGGAAAATAGCCCACGCAATGACATCTAGTGGATCTATGTGGATTTATGTGGTTTACGAAAAGAACACATTTGCAATGACATCAGTACATCCATGGGGTCTATGAAAAAAAACACATGTTATGACGTCTGGTGGATCCATGTGGTTTATGAAAAACACACATGAAATTACACCTAGTGGATCCATGTGGTCTATAAAAAGAACAAACATGCAATGACATTAGTGGATCATTGTGGTCTATGAAAAGAAAAAACATGCAATGACATCTAGTGGATCCATGTGGTCTAGGAAAAGAACACACATGAAATGACATCTAGTGGATCCATGTGGTCTAGGAAAAGAACACACATGAAATGACATCTAGTTGATCCATATGGTTTATGAAAACAACACACATGCAATGACATCTAGTGGATCCGTGTGGCCTACGTAAGGAAGACACATGTAAAGACATGTAGTGGATCCACGTGGTTTATGAAAAGAACACCACATGCAATGACGTGTAGTGGATCCATTGGTTTTTGGAAAAGAGCACACATGGAATGACATCTAGTGGATCCATGTGGTCTACGTAAGGAAGACACATGTAAAGACATCTAGTGGATCCACGTGGTTTATGAAAAGAACACCACATCCAATGACATCTAGTGGATCCATGTGGTCTATGAAAAGAGCAAATGCAATGACATCTAGTGGATCCATGTGGTCTATTAAAAAAGAACACACGTGCTATGACATCTGGTGGATCCATGTGGTTTATGAAAAACACACATGAAATGACATTAGTGGATCAATTGTTGGAGATATCCCCAAGAGGCAATAATAAAGTGGTTATTATTATATATATCTTTATTTTTATGATAAATGTTTACATCCCATGCTATAATTGTATTAACCGGAAACATTAATACTTGTGTGTTTTGTAAACATAAAAGAGTCCCTAGTAAGCCTCTTGTTAAACTAGCTTGTTGATTAATGGACGATCATGGTTTCCTGATCATGGACATTGGATGTCGTTAATAACAAGATCATATCATTAGGAGAATGTTGTGATGGACACACACCCGTAGTAAGCATAGCATAAGATCAAGTCATTAAGTTCGTTTGCTATAAGCTTTAAAATACATAGTAACCTAATCCTTCCACCATGAGGTTATGTTAATCACCATCACCGGATGGGTACTTTGATGACATCAAACATCGCTTCATAACTGGGTGGTCATAAAGGTGTCATTGGGTATTCTGAAAGTATGTGTTGAAGCGCATGGACCAAGATTGGGATTTGTCCATCCATATGACGGATAGATATCCTCTGGGGCCCTCGGTGGAATGTCATCTAATTAGCTTACAAGAATGTGACTGGGTCACAAGGGATGACATAGCATGGAACGAGTAAAGAGTACTTATCAGTAACGAGGTAGAACTAGGTATGGAGATACCGACGATCAAACCTCGGATAAGTAGAGTACCGCGTGACAAAGGGAATTGGTTTCGTATGTTAATGGTTCTATCGATCACAAAGTCATCGTTGAGTATGCGGGAGCCGTTATGGATCTCCAGATCCCGCTAATGGTTATTGATCGGAGAGGTGTCTCCATCATGTCTGCATATTCGCGAACCGTAGGGTGACACACTTAAGGTTCGAAGTTGTTTTAAGTAGATATGGAATGTGCATTGGAGACCGAATGTTGTTCGGAGTATCGGATTGGATTCAGGACTTCACGAGGAGCTCCGGAAATGTCCGGAGAATAAGATTCATATATTGGGGATCATTTGCTAAGTTAGGAAATGTTCCGGAGTATTTGTATGAAGGTTCTAGAAGATTTCTTGGAGTTTGCTTGAAAACCAAGAAAGGATCAAGGAGTCCTTGTGGGGCAAGACAAGGAGTCGTGGGGGAGGAGGACTCCTCCCCCCTCCCAATCCGCCGGCCAAGGAGGGAGGGGAGTCCTACTAGGAGTCCCCCTCCCATGGCGCCTCCCTCCTTTAAATAGAGGGGTGGAGGCGCCACCCCCTTGCCCCCTCCACTCCAAACCCTAGCCGCCTCTCTCCTCCTCCTTTCTTCTGCCCAGGCTTAGGCGAAGCCCTGTAGAATTCTCTACTTCACCACCACCACCACGCCGTCATGCTGCTGGGATTCCGTGGAGAAGATCTACTACCTACGCTGCTTGCTGGAACGAGGAGAGGAAGGTCTGCTTCGACTCCGCACGTGTGACCGACTGCGGAAGTGCTGCCGGAACGCGGCGCCGGAAGGATCATCCACTCGATCTTGAGATCGGCAAGTGATCGACTACATCAACCACGAGATCTAATATCGTAACGCTTTCGGATCTACAAGGGTTAGTACAGATCTATCTCGTTGCACATGTCTAATAGATTAGATCTTGGCTTTTATCTAGATCAGATCTGGGTTTTGTTCGTTCTTGCAGTAGAAATTTTTTGTTTTCCATGCTACGAACCCATCAGTGGTATCAGAGCCGTATCTATGCGTAGATCTGTTGCACGAGTAGAACACAATGGTTTTGTGGGCGTTGGTGCTCGTGCCGTCTTTTTCTTTGTGTACTTTGCATCTTGCGGTATGGTGGGATGAAGCGGCTCGGGCTAACCTTACATGTCATCGCACATGAGACTTTCTCCACGCTTGACGTGTAACTTGCTTTGCACAAGTGGCTTTGCGGGTGTCTGTCTCTCCCGCCATAGTATAGATCCAATCTACAGTTTGCACTTGATAGCACTTGTATCAACGTTGTGGTTCATGTTCGTAGGTAAGATCCGTTCTTATTCGAAAGCCCCAAGCCACGTAAAACATGCAAAGAAGATTAGAGGCGTCTAACTCGTTTTTGTAGGGGTTTTGTGATGTGATATGTCCATTATGTGATTGTGATTATATTTGATGTATGCAATGATCCTTATTGTAATATGGCAACCGGGAGGAGCCTAATGGTTGTCTTTAAATTTTGTTTAAGACCTGCGTGTCTATTCATCATGTAATAGCTTTATTCCAAGTAGTTGTAATAGTTGCTGTTGGTGATGGACAACCATGAAGCGGCGCCACGGACCTTGACGCCATGCTGGTGATGATGGAGATCATGTCCGTACTTTGGAGATGGAGATCAAAGGGACAAGAAGAAAGGGCCATATCATATCACACTAATTATGAATTGCCTGTGATGTTAATCCTTTATGCATCTTGTATTGCTTAGATCACGACGGTAGCATTATAAGATGATCCCTCTCACTAAATATCAAGTAATAAAGTGTTCATCCTTAGTTGGCACCGTTGCTAAGACTCGTCGTTTCGAAGCATCTCGTGTTGATCGGGTGTGATAGACTCTACGTGTGCATACAACGGGTGCAAGCCAGATTTGCACATGCGGAAACTAAGGTTAACCTTGACGAGCCTAGCATGTACAGACATGGTCTCGGAACACGGAATACCAAAAGGTAAAGCATGAGTCATATGGATGATATGATGAACATGTTGATTGTTCGCCTTTAAAGCTACATCATCTCATGTGATGATCGGACTTGGTGTAGTGCATTTGGTTCGTGTAATCACTAAAACAACTCGAGGGATGTTGTTTTGCGTGGGAGGATTTGTAATTTGGATTAGTCGAACTCAATTTATCATAAACACAATCAAAGTGAATTTGCATAGTTTGTTGTAGTCATTGGCATCCGTTCACCACCTTACGCTTAGTTATAGTTGATATAGTGGAACTATAGAAATTCTAGATATTTACTTTACGAATTGGTATCGTATTGTTTTGAATGTCAATTTAAAGTTTATAAGTCCTATTGCAAACTTTTAGCAAACTCTATTTACTCCATGAAGTTTAATAAATAGTATTAAATCAAGAGTAACAATTCCAGTGTTAGTATCTAATGTATCATGTTTGCCTCCATGATTCTTGATACTCAAAAGATTGTTTTTAATATCAAGTTTATCTAAGAGCTGAAAGCAATGTTTCAGAAACCATCATATGTGAAAGGTATTGCGATATCTAAAACAATGTGTTGGTTACAACATGATAGAGTATACGTCCTCATATTTGATGAGAATTTGTGAAGGTTGGAGATGCTAGTCGTCCTAATCCTCCAAAAGGTTTTGAAAAAGAAACATTATACTCACAATTCACCTTTATAAGCTATAGCAGCTTAATCATGAAAGTTTTCATGATAAGGATGAATAGAAGATGTAAGTAAAATGTTTACTACAGTAAAACAATACTAAAGAATGGATTTTTGAAAGAACACCAAAAATTTGATGATGGTGATCCACTTCAAAGTGCAAGTCCAAAGGTATTGGTATTTGACTATACACACTTTGTACTATGTGTCATGTGAATGACACCACTATTGATGTTGATAGATTCTTTTAAAAGAAAAGGAATTGCTGAAAGAGAATCTATAAAATATTTGGCAGAAAATAAAAGGTTTGAGATGTCCAACTTAGGCATATAGAAGATATACATGTTATGGTTGTATTCCTTGCTTGTTAAACAATGTGGTTCTTAGGTATTGGATACCGAATTGGTTGGTATGAAGTGTCATACAGGACAACACAATTCATGAACTACAATGGCCTAAGTAACTAGCAAGAGAAAATGTGATGATGTTCATCGAAAACAAACAAAGGGTTGTTGTGTTGCTCGTTAACATCAAAGCTTGTCTTCAAGATTTGTTTCAATAATTGTTATTTTGATCAGGTATTATGACGACAAAAGGTTGTTCAAATAATTACCATATTCCATAATAGATGGATAATATACAAGTCTGGTAGGAGAAATAACGACCATAAAACTAATGCTAAAATGTCGCAAGAAAAATGATTGAAAGATCACTTGCGAAGTGACATCGCCGTTTAAATTATATTGAAAGGATATATGAAGAAACTCCATGTTGATGGATTTTTGGAGTCTTTGATTTGGATCAAATGACGCTTGTGATACTTTCCTGGAGATAATTAAAACTCCGTTCGTAGGCCAAAAGAGGAACGGACGACTAACTGATTGGAATTTGTACATATTGATGTATATAGTCCATTATGTGTAGTCGTGGGCGATGGATTTCAACTTCATATGCTTTCTCCGAAGATTTGAGTGAGTATATGTATGTACTTACTCAATAAGGAAGAAGTATGAAACATTTGAAAAATGTTCAAAGACTTTCAAGATGAAGTGGAAAATCATTGTAAAAAGAAAATAAAAGAGTTTATGATTGGATCATAAAGAAAGATGTTTGAGTTACAAGTTTAGCAGAACACCTAAGATTTGAGGAATCGTTCCCTGGATTTGCATTTCCCAAAACACCATAGGAGTATGGAGTGTTCGAGATATGTAATGAAACCTTGTTTTACATGGTAAGATCAAAGGTGTCATTTATAAAACTGCCATTATATTTTAAAGATTAAAGCTTTAGTGACTACCGCTTTTACACAGAAAAGAGATCCATCGTGATCCGTTGAAATAACACCATATGAGTTATGGTTTGGGATAAAACCCGAATTGTCTTTTCTTAAATTTTGTTATGCTATGCATAAGTAAAATGTTTACAACCGAAGTCGGATAAGCACGTCTTTGTAGGTTATTCCAAAGAATTTGTTGGGAATTTCTCCATAACGCCAAGGACAAAAGAGTTTTCGCTTGGAACGTCAAGTTTCTTGAGAAGGAATTTTTCGTGAAAAGTTAAGTGGGAGGACAATATAACTTTGATAAGGTTGTTGAACCTTAGCTATATGTGCTAAGTAGCGCAGCGCCGGAAAGTGTCCCGGTGGCGGCCACAATGCTCATGGCTCTCGTGATTACAAAAGGTGTGATCTCGGATATTAGAGTTCCTATAGAACCATGTCGGTCGGTAAGAATCAAATAGTAAGATTTGATAAGCAAGTCGTTATTGTTTTGACAATGATGAACCGACTACATGCAAAGAAGCGATGATGGGCCCTGACTCCATAAAATTACTAGAAGTCATGGAATTCGTGATAGTATCCATACACGAGAAATCAAGTTTTTGAACTTAGAAGACCCTCCGGAAAGGCATTAAGCCTATCGGTCGTGTTTGGATCTATAAAGAAATAGACATGGATGTTTCAAATGTATGAAATAGTCGACATATCGGAAAGAGTTTACGACAATGTTCAAGGAATTGACTATGATAAGATTTGATCTTTCATAGCGATATTTAGTCTGGACGGATTAATATAGCAACCACTACATATATTTTGGTATATGGTAGTGGAACAAACAAAACAAGTTCTTCTAATAGAATGGTTACCTAGGACGTGTACATAACACGATCCAAAGGTTTTTGTTAATTCAAAGGATGCTAAAAGAGTATGCAAAACTTCAATGGTTGAAGTAAGCATAGCGGAGTTGGAATCTTCACCATGATGAAACTGTTAAAAGAGTTTAAATTCATCGGAGATGATGAAGATGCTTGCATTTGCAAGAAATTAAGTGGGAGCGCTAAGACATATTTCTAATACATTATGTGAAAGACATATTGTTGATTAGAAATAATGTATCTTTTATTGACATAGGTTAAGAATTTCATTTCGATGAAAGACTTAGGCATAACTCGAGAATTAGGCATCAATGTCTATATGAATAGATTGAGGCGCTAATATGGTTTTGCCAAATGTACATAGATAAGATGTTGAATGAGTTCAATATGGAAACAACAAGAAATGTTCTTGATGCACGGAAAGGACTAAATCAAGATTCAAGTGTGTTGACACGAGATTCAAGTGTTTTGACACTTGGTGAAATCACAAGAATATTTTGATCAATCATTCTTTGAGATGTACACATCCAGATATGTCCTATGCTCTAAATGTTATGAGCATATACCAGAATGATTCATAAGATGATCATTGGACAATAGTAAAGATATTCTTATGAGCTTTGGAAGAACTAAGAATATATCATGTATAAGTGACAAATAGTTAAAGGTAGTTCATTGTAAAGTGTTACATTGATACTAGTTTTGTCACAAGATACAAATTTATCTCAATTTAGACTATGGGTGGCACAATATAATGGAAAGGATGTTCCATGATGGATTTGGATGAGTTCCAAAGTTGAGATATTGTGACGGATACTTCAACAAAAGGCTAAGTATATAACTGCTATAGTAGCAGCAAAGGAGGGCATTTGTGTTAAGTAGTTTGTTATCAAACTAGGTGTGGTTCATAGCGGGATAATACTATGAAGATACATTGTATGACATGTGGTTTATGAAAGGAAGACACATGTAAAGACATCTAGTGGATGCACGTGGTTTATGAAAAGAACACCACATGCAATGACATCTAGTGGATCCATGTGGTTTATGAAAAGAACACACATGCAATGACATCTAGAGGATCCATGTGGTCTATGAAAAGAGCAAACATGCAATGACATCTAGTGGATCCATGTGGTCTATTAAAAAAGAACACATGTGCTATGACATCTGGTGGATCCATGTGGTTTATGAAAAACACACAGGAAATGACATCTAGTGGATCCATGTGGTCTATGAAAAGAACACACATGCAATGACATTAGTGGATCAATTGTTGGAGATATGCCCAAGAGGCAATAATAAAGTGGTTATTATTATATATATCTTTATGTTTATGATAAATGTTTACATCCCATGCTATAATTGTATTAACCGGAAACATTAATACTTGTGTGTTTTGTAAACATAAAAGAGTCCCTAGTAAGCCTCTTGTTAAACTATCTTGTTGATTAGTGGATGATCATGGTTTCCTGATCATGGACATTGGATGTCGTTAATAACAAGATCATATCATTAGGAGAATGATGTGATGGACACACACCCGTAGTAAGCATAACATAAGATCAAGTCATTAAGTTCGTTTGCTATAAGCTTTAAAATACATAGTAACCTAATCCTTCGACCATGAGGTTATGTTAATCACCATCACCGGATGGGTACTTTGATGACATCAAACACCGCTTCGTAACTAGGTGGTCATAAAGGTGTCATTGGGTATTCTGAAAGTATGTGTTGAAGCGCATGGACCAAGATTGGGATTTGTCCATCCATATGACGGATAGATATGCTCTGGGCCCTCTAGGTGGAATGTCATCTAATTAGCTTGCAAGCATGTGACTGGGTCACAAGGGATGACATAGCATGGAACGAGTAAAGAGTACTTATCAGTAACGAGGTAGAACTAGGTATGGAGATACCGACGATCAAACCTCGGATAAGTAGAGTATCGCGTGACAAAGGGAATTGGTTTCGTATGTTAATGGTTCTATCGATCACAAAGTCATCGTTGAGTATGTGGGAGCCGTTATGGATCTCCATATCCCGCTAATGGTTATTGATCGGAGAGGTGTCAACATCATGTCTGCATATTCAGGAACCGTAGGGTGACACACTTAAGGTTCGAAGTTGTTTTAAGTAGATATGGAATGTGCGTTGGAGACCGAATGTTGTTCGGAGTCTCGTATTGGATTCTGGACGTCACGAGGAGCTCCGAAATTGTCCGGAGGATAAGATTCATATATTGGGGATCATTTTCTAAGTTAGGAAATGTTCCGGAGTATTTGTATGAAGGTTCTAGAAGATTTCTTGGAGTTTGCTTGAAAACCAAGAAAATATCAAGGAGTCCTTGTGGGGCAAGACAAGGAGTCGTGAGGGAGGAGGACTCCTCCCCCTCTCCCAATCCGCAAGCCAAGGAGGGAGGGGAGTCCTACTAGGACTCCCCCTCCCATGGCGCCTCCCTCCTTTAAATAGAGGGGTGGAGGCGCCACCCCCTTGTCCCCTCCACTCCAAACCCTAGCCGCCTCTCTCCTCCTCCTTTCTTTTGCCCACGCTTAGGCGAAGCCCTACAGAATTCTCTACTTCACCACCACCACGCCGTCGTGCTGCTGGGATTTCGTGGAGAAGATCTACTACCTCCGCTGCTCCCTAGAACGAGGAGAGGAAGGTCTCCTTCGACTCCGCACGTGTGACCGACTGCAGAAGCGCTGCCGGAACGCGGCGCCGGAAGGATCGTCCACTCGATCATGAGATCGGCAAGTGATCGACTACATCAACCACGAGATCTAATCTCGTAACACTTTCGGATCTACAAGGGTTAGTACAGATCTATCTCGTTGCACCTATCTAATAGATTAGATCTTGGCTTTTATCTAGATTAGATCTGGGTTTTGTTCGTCCCTGCGGTAGAATTTTTTTGTTTTCCATGCTACGAACCCATCATCAATGTGGTCTATGAAAAGAACAAACATGCAATGACATCTAGTGGATCCATGTGGTCTAGGAAAAGAACACACATGCAATGACATCTAGTGGATCCATGTGGTCTAGGAAAAGAACACACATGCAATGACATCTAGTTGATCCATGTAGTTTATGAAAAGAACACACATGCAATGACATCTAGTGGATCCATGTGGTCTATGTAAGGAACACACATGTAATGACATCTAGTGGATCCATGTGGTTTATGAAAAGAACACCACATGCAATGACATGTAGTGGATCCATGTGGTTTTTGGCAAAGAACACACATGAAATGACATCAGTGGATCCATGTGGTCTAGGAAAAGAACACACATGCAATGACATCAGTGGATCCATGTGCTTTATTAAAAGAATACACATTAAATGACTCTAGTGGATCCGTGTTGTTTAGGAAAATAACACACATGCAACCACATTTATTGGATCCATGTCGTTTATGAAAAGAACACACATGCAATGACATCTAGTGGATCCATGTGGTTTAGGAAAAGGACACACATGCAACCACAGCTAGTGGATCAATGTGGTTTATGATGAGCACACACATGCAATGACATCTAGTGGATCCATGTGGTTTAGGAAAAGAACACACAAGCAACCACATTTAGTGGATCCATGTGGTTTTTGAATAGAACACACATGCAACCACATCTAGTGGATACATGTGTTTATGAAAAGAACACACGAGCAATGTCATCTAGTGGATCCATGCGGTTTTGGAAAAGAACACAAATCCAATGGCATATAGTAGATCCACGTGGTCTATGAAATGAACATGCATGCAATGACATCTAGTGGATCCATGAGGATTTTTGAAAAGAACACACATGCAATGATATCTAGTGGATCCTTGTGGTCTAGGAAAATAACCCATGCAATGACATCTAGTGGATCCATGTGTGTCATACCTAGGTCCTAGAGACCAAAAACAGATAGGAAATCAGCTTCCACATTGCATGTTACACTAGTGTGGCAGAAGTTGCATCATAGAATCCACCGGAGTGTGTGTTTTCATGTGGATGCATGTGGTTTATGAAAAGAACGCACATGCAATGACATCTTGTGGTTCCATGTGGTTTTGGAAAATATAACACATGCAATGACATCAAGTGGATCCTTATGGTTTATGAAAAGAACACACATACAATGACATCTAGTGGATCCATGTGGTCTATGAAAAGAACACACATGCAATGACATCTAGTGGATCCATGTGGCCTATGAAAATAACACACATGCTATGACATCTTGCGGATCCATGTGGTTTATGAAAAATAGACATGCAATGACATCTAGTTGATCCATGTGGTCTAATAAAAGAACACACATGCAATGACATCAGTGGAAGAATGTGGTCGATGAAACGAACACACATGTAATGACATCTAGCGGATCCATGTGGTATAGGAAAAGAAAAAACATGCAATGACATCTAGCGGATCCATGTGGTATAGGAAAAGAAAAAACATGCAATGACATCTAGTGGATCCATGTGGTTTACGATAAGTACACACATGCAATGACATCTAGTTGATCCATGTGGTTTTATGAAAAGAACGCACATGCAATGACATCTAGTGGATCCATGTGGATTAGGAAAATAACACACATGCAATGACATCTAGTGGATCCATCTGGTCTATGAAACAAACACACATGTAATGACATCTAGTGCATCCATGTGGTTTATGAAAAGAACAACACATGCAATGGCATGTAGTGGATCCATGTGGATTTTGGAGAAGAACACACATGTAGTAACATCAGTGGATCCATGTGGTCTATCAAAAGAACACACATGCAATGACATGAGTGCATCAATGTGGTTAATGAAAAGACGACACATGAAATGACTCTAGTGGATCCATGTTGTTTAGGAAAAGAACACACATGCAACCACATCTAGTGGATCCATATGATTTATGAAAAGGACACACATATAATGACATCTAGTGGATCCATGTGGTTTATGAAAAGGACACACATGCAACCACAGATAGTGGATCAATGTGGTTTATGTTGAGACCACACATGCAATGACATCTAGTGGATACATGTGGTTTAGGAAAAGAACACACATGCAACCACATCTAGTGGATCCATGTGGTTTTTGGGAAAGACACACATGCAATGACATCTATTGGATCCATGTGGTTTTTGGAAAAGAACGCACATGCAATGACATCTAGTGGATCCATGTTGTCTAGGAAAATAACCCATGCAATGACATCTAGTGGATCCATGTGTGTCATACCTAGGTCCGAGAGACCAAAAACAGATAGGAAAGCAGCTTCCACATTGCATGTTGCACCAGTGTGGTAGAAGTTGCATCACAGAATCCACCGGAGTCTGTGTTTCATGTGGATGCATGTGGTTTATGAAAAGAAAACACATGCAATGACATCTTGTGGATCCATGTGATTTTGGAAAATAACACACATGCAATGACATCAAGTGGATCCATGTGGTTTATGAAAAGATCACACATGCAATGACATCTAGTGGATCCATGTGGTCTATGAAAAGAACACACATGCAATGACATCTAGTCGATCCATGTGGTCTATGAAAAGAGAAAACAGGCAATGACATCTGGTGGATCCATGTGGTTTGTGAAAAACACATATCCAATGACATCTAGTGGATGCATGTTATTTATTAAAAGAACACACATGCAATGACATCAGTGGATCCATGTGGCCTTTGAAAAGAACACACATGCAATGACAACTAGTTGATCCATGTGGTTTATGAAAAGAACACACATGCAATGACATCTAATGGATCCATGTGGTTTATGAGAAGAACACACATGCAATGACATCTAGTTTATCCATGTGGTCTATGAAATGACACACATGAAATGACATATAGTGGATCCATGTGGTTTATGGAAATAACATCACATGCAATGACATGTAGTTGATCCATGTTTTTGGAAAAGAACACACATGCAATGACGTTAGTGGATCAATGTGGTTTATTAAAAGAACACACACATGCAATGACCATAGTGGATCCATGTGGTTTATGAAAAGAAGACACATGAAATGACTCTAGTGGATCCATGTGGTTTAGGAAAAGAACACAATTCAACAACATCTGTTGTATCCATGTGGTTTAGGAAAAGGACACACTTGCAATGACATATACTGGATCCATGTTGTTTATGAAAAGGACAATGTGGTTTGTGATGAGAACACACAAGTAATGACATTTGGTGGATCCATGTCGTTTAGGAAAAGAACACACATGCAACCACATGTAGTGGATCCATGTGGTTTTTGAATAGAACAGACATGCAACAACATCTAGTGGATCCATTGTAACACTCTCGAATCGACTCTATGCAAGTTTTAGCGATTCCCACCAACCCCGCATATAAACGATTCAAAGATGCCCACCAAGCACTTGCGTGCGGGTGGAAATCGAAGTAATATCATTACACAATAGTCCACGATGGAACCCACAGAACATATATACAACAATAACTCCGTGAGTCAAGAATACAGATATACAGTACAAAGATCTAAATCACCTTGAAAACGATACAACATCCGAGTACGGATAAGATACAAATTGGGCTAAGAGCCCTGAAGAATAACCAATGGCATCCATAACCCTGCCCACGCCAAGCCGGAAGGGTAACCCTGCTAACGACGTCAAACTTATACCTGCTAAACAAAAGGGGTGCCAACAAAGGGCAAAGGGAAAAAAATGGAGCGGTTAGTACTGAGGGCAATACACAGCGAGTCTAGAATTCAGCGGCTGTCGCCTACATATGTATGGTGGACTGAAGTGGCAGCGCAGCATGCACTAATAAATCTATACAAACTCGATTCAACTGTCGGCTATTAGAGAGGGATAAGAAAGACCTATTCGGATCCAACCTGATAGTAACACCAAAACATACCCATCCTGGTATTTCCCCCTCGAGACCACATGAGGAAGTCAAACCGAGGAACTCACACAGTTGGCAGTTTTATTCATTCCATTATAGTTGCAGCACTTACTAGTCAGATATAGATAGCATGAGTCATCCCGATATCATAAGCAGTGGGTAGTTTTAGTTAATCATTCCATTGTAGTTGCAATACTTTCTAGTGAGATACAATTAGCATGAGACATCCTAACTCCAGCAGTTGTTGGCACTTTTATTTACTTATTCCTTTGTAGTGAAACTGATTACTAGACATGTCAAAGTAACTTTATAGCACTACTTTACTTATGGTTGTCTATGATCAAGATACTGTTCTCCAAGTCGTCCATAACCGCGGACACGGCTTTCAGAAAGATTTACCCTACAGGGGGCCACCCCACTAAGCAATCAGGGGACACGGCTTTCATGACAAAGCAATCACAAGATTTATAAAAATTTCAGGGGGCCACCCCACTAAGCTACACGCAACGAAGTTGGCCGGCTCTGAGACGGACCCAGGGTTTGTGTCAATGGTTGTAAACGACTAGGAACCCGAAAGTGTGACTGGGCTTGTCGATACCGCGAAAACATTCCATGTTCCAAAACAATGTAGGTGCTCCACGGACAATCGTAAATAAAGCAGTAAAGCATGGCATAAGTACATCATAGTACTAAAGCCCCAAACTACTTTATATTCCCAAGAAATAAGAAATGAAGCAACCTCTGGCTAAGGGGATTCATGTCAAGGAACAGGTATGAAGTACTCGAGGCCTACGGGACACAAGTGAGCGGTTAAAAACCAAATATTAGCTATTGCCCACCGGTGCGTCTGCATTAGTTATATCTATTTCCAGCATTTTATTTATCAAGTGGTAATTAAATCCATGATCATTTCCACCATTAAGCATATCCACCAATAAGCATGTGCCAACCTTCCATCAACGGTGGAATGACAACGACACGAAGCATCACTTGAACAAGCAACTAGGACTCGCAAGGCCTACTATCTATCAAACAACATGCAATAGGATGTGTCCAAGCTAATATAGAGGCTGCAAGGAATATAAATGGTGCATGGGAAATAAAGCATCGCAACATAGAATACAATAGATCAACAGGAGGAAGTAAAGACTATAAACACAAAATAGGTGGAAAGGGGGAGAATGCTCGTCTGGCAAACACTGCCGAAGAGACATCGTAGAATGGGTCGAAGCTCGCATCAACTCAACGGCCTAATCCATGAAGATGCAAAGCACTAGAAGGAACACCGGGTGCACTATTTAATACTACGATAGAAGTTCGAGCATGATGCATGTATGATGCATGACATGGCGAAGATGCGGTGTAATTAGGCAATATTAAGCGGAACCGGGGTCCCAACAATTAGATAGGAGGTTCAAGTTGTTTAGATACCCCGCAATTTAAATGTTGACTTAACACGGTGAAACATGGCATCAGTTCACTATACAAATTTAAATGTAGATGGTATAATACAAGAATAGCCCGCATATGCCCTCCATATTTAATTATTAGGTGACTCGACTAAATACCCCCAAACAAAATGAATATGCATGCGAGCATGAGAAATTTAATATGCTACAGGATAGATGTCATATATTATAAAAATAGGGGTCTAGGAAAGGGGATCACATTGGGGTTCCATAATCTTGGGTTCCGAGGATTTGACGGGTTCGGCCGCACCGGGATCGGTCTTCGGACTCAGGTATCGGGGTCTTCGGGTCCAAGTCAAAGATCTTGGCGTTTCACTGTTCACGCGGGCGGACGGAGATCTTGGTTTTGGGCATCGAGGTCTTCGCGGTCCGTGTAGCAGATCTTGCGTGTCTTCTAAAAACTCCTTGGGTACATGTGGTCTTGGGGGACACCGTGTTCGGTCCGGTTTTCTCCTTGGTCAGCAGAAGATCTTGGTGAAGGCACGCTCGTATTTTGGGAACCACACGGAGTACTTCACGGATACGGTGCCACATGACGAAGAGGATCTAGACCGGCACGGACAAGAACAACATGGCACCGAATATTTATAGCACCTAGACTGCTGCGCAACTAGAGTACCAGGGACACATCGGCACCAAGCATGCACACAGAGAGCATAGGGCAGCCGGAGCTCCTAGGGCCCGCGGTGGCAGCGACGATGGGCGACAAGAGGCCGGCGGAAGGGCGCCCGTCGGCGGCGTCTGCCGAAGCGGAGAGAGGCGATGATGACAGATGTAGGAGCTCGCGAGTGGAAAGGCACTCGCCGACGATGGAGAGAGGGCCAGTGGTGGCGGCCCGAGCATGGGTTTCCCACATGTGGTGGCAGCCAGAGGATGGGGTGGAGGCGGAGCAACCTTGGGTAAGAGAGGAGGGTGGAGGAGGCGGTGGTTGCCGGTGAAAGAGGGACCGCGTGGTGACCGTCGGGAGGGCTCCTGCCGAGCCGGCATCGCGGGGTCGATGGGAGGCGGCCTCGCGCAACGAGGGCATCCAGGGGCGGAAGCTCGGTGTCACAGCTGCGCTCGCGTAGGGAGGATCCACGACGGGATCGACGGTGGCCGGAGAGGGTAACGGGCGAGGACGAGGGGCAGTGCGATGTTTGGAAGGTTCGGGCGGCTTGGCGGTGGCTACCTGCTCGCGGACTAGAGGGGCGGGTGGCGACGCGTGCGGGGTAGATGAGGAGGGGAGCGGGGGTTCGTGGAAGGGACGCGGCGATGGGTGGGTCCAAGATGCAGGAGCGGGGTACGTGGGCACGGTTCGCGTGTCTAGGTTGCTGGTGTGGAGCGAAACCATGGTGTGCATGTGTGTTGGTTTGGTATGTGCGGCCAGCAGCGTGTAGGTGCATCGTGGATGGGACTGCGCGTCTGTGTACTGCACATCGGCTGCGGTGTGGGTGGCAGTTGGGCAGATAGGTGGTAGGGGTTAGGGTTAGGGCAGGATCTGGAGGTTAGGGTGTGGGGACATATACTTGCTGGGTGAAACGGGCTGGGCCAACCGGGGTTGTAGGTGGTCTGGCCTACGGGCTGGGCTGCCTCCCCCAGTACAACAAAATAGTTTTATTTTATTTAATATTCTATTTTATTTTACACACTTTTTAATAAATAATTTTAGACAAAATAAAAATATTCAGAAGAGACGGGGGTTTTTGATTTGAAATAAAGGCAGGGGATATTTAGAAAACAAAGATAGGTTTTTATAAAATAGTTTTAGGCAAACAAATGCATGATGACATGACGATGCTCAAATGCAATGTGGCATGATGACATGAGCATGCAGTCATGATGATGCACAAAACAAAAACACCAAGCGATTTTCTAGTAATGGTTTTACCGGGGTGCTACATCCATGTGGTTTATGAAAAGAACACACAAGCAATGGCATCTACTGGATCCATGTGGTTTTGGAAAAGAACACAAATGCTGTGGCACCCCTGGGTTATTCCTCCAAGAATCCATGTTATGCATACAACCATGATCCCCAGATCAGATAGTCGTGGCACATAACCGACAAGTATCAAAGTAAACATCCGATACATAACCAATACATGCACACCTTATTTTCCAGTATGGCTACATCGATCAACATCAGCGGAACTTCATTAAGCGTAGAGCCCGAGCCATGCCTTAACCTACTTGCAACTGACTAGGAGAACATCCTAGCTCGCATAGCCGTCTAACTTCATCCTCTTCTTGATATCTGACCAAGTTAAAAGCCAGAGACAATGCTAGTGAGTACTTTGAATGTACTCACAAACCACCTTAAGAGAATAGTAATAACAAGGGGATATGCAATATGTCTGTGGTAGTAGGAGGGCTCCAAGAGAGGTTTTTTTCTAAAACAGTTTCTCTTGTAGATATAGCATCTACATATCTTTGTTGAAAACCTTTGTAAACATTTTGGAAACCTTTTGAAAAGTTTTGGAAAACATCAGGATTGGGTCACCCATTTGTTCCCGTCTTTAGGTCATCCCACGACCAAACTCCTTTCTCCTCCTTCCGACCATCCCATGGTCAAAACCTTTCTCCTTTATGACCATCCCATGGTCAAAACATTTCCAAAGCCATTTCTTTTCGAAATCCTTTTTGAAAACAAAACCAATACTGCTCTACAGAAGTTTGTCCAACCCGTCCTTAACCGCGGACATGGATATTCGAATATATTTACACTCTATAGAGGTTTTAAACTTTACCCACACCATTCGGCTACATTACCCTGATCTTCACCGATCGTGGGTCAGGTAACCGATCAAGACTCTCCCGATGCCCACTCCAGTATAAGTGCCTACCCTATGAGTGTTATTCCCCTCAAAACCAGGACGTCGGGTACCGAGGACCAACCGGAGCGCATTTTACACTTTACACAGTGGGCGCTTTCAATGAGGGGCTCATAGTAACATGTGGAGGTCCGTAAACCCTTCGTTCCTTCTCCCGGTCGATGTCCCACATGGACCGTCTGTCCAGAGAAGGCCAACCCTCCAGGGATCGTGATCCCCTGTAGTAGTTAGAAGGCATCTTATACCATAATAAACAACCATCAAATCCAGCCCTGTCCCATTCCAGAGTAATGTGGTTGCACAAGGTTAAGTTGTTATAGCTAAACTGCAAAGAACCGGGTGCGTTTTCGTCAACCTTTTTCCTCGAGCTTTCCTTCAACATTTTGTAAAACAGAAACCTTTTTATTTCTCAACATCTCTTGGGAGGTCCCACCTCACCAAGGTTTTATCATAAAACATTTGGTAAAACTTTTTCCAGGGTCTTCCCATCCTCTAGCTTTGCTTTGGCTAAAACAGGGTCTCCAAAGGGGTATGGTGTAATACACCATCAATTCTACAAGGGACAGGTAGGTGTCACCAAGGGGGTTGTACTTAATAGTACAAAAGTGTAATAGTTCGGAGGAGCCAAACCACTACCAGATATATACATCAACATATAGTAAAACCATGCAGTTTTAATAAACAGTAGATAAAACATGCATAAGTAAAACAGTAGGACAAGGCTTATGAGCAAGAAGGTGGCTTGCCTGAGATCAGCAATATGGCATAATTGTCCCTGGACTTCTTCTTGGAAAATCATAATAACCAATAAAAACCATCTTCTTCTGCTTTCCGATATAATCGCAACTATCGTCGATAGGGAACACATGCAAACAAGAAAAAGGGCACAATCAATACAAAGGATACAATCACCATTACCACTCAGCAAACAAGCAAACTAATAATCTCCAATTAAGGTTAAATAGTTTTAGAGAGGATTGGATTTGGTAGGTTGAGATGGCCTTGGAGAAGGGGATGAACATCCCTTAGGGTTTATTGTCGAGGAACTACCTAAGAGGGGGTTTTGGACCAAGGACATATTATGTATGATACCATTGTATAAAAATGATACCATACAGGTAGATGTTGATAAAATGAAACCAACAAAAGTGGTTTCACTATTTTATCACTTTTCTTTAAATAGTTATGATTTTCCTAGTGAAATAACTTCTAGTTTTAGGGAATAAATCACCAGAAAAGTTCTGGAGCTCCAAAAATTATTTCCTTGGGTGGTTAGGTAGGGATTGATGCACTTGTTCACTGAGAGTTGGAATCATGCCAAAATAGTTACCAGAATGCCCTCAGGAAATTCCCAAAGACAGTTCTGGAGTTGTTTTGTCTGTTTCACCAAACTAAATATGCACAAGATTTTGAGTTGATTCCAAGGGCATATGGTAGGCATTTAGCGTACCTTTCTGTAGAAATTGGAAACCACCTTTTTGGAGTTGTGGAACTACTGTGGTGATTTATCTAGTGGAAACACTATGGATAGAAATGTTTAATTCATTAGAAATCCTCAGAAGCTCAATAAATCTTGGTCTCCTGGTTTTTGGTAGTATTTAGTGTACCACATCACAGAGAGTCAGAATGAGGTCAACACCACTCATGTCTTGGTCTAGGGAATTTTCTAAAGGAAGAAACGAATAGTTTTTGTTATTTTTAATAAAGATAAAACATAGATCTTTTTGGGGTGAGGTCAAAATGACAGGATAGGTTTCCTACAGGTCTTCCATATGCAGCTGGATTTACCAAACTGTAAGAAAGAAATAAGTAGTGAAAAGGACACATTTAAGGTATAATTTTCATCAAGGAAAAGCTAGGGATTCTTTTGATAGAACACCTGCATTGCAAGCTTAAGAAAACAATGAGGAACCTAAGGAAATTTAGATCTTGTCAGTTGGAGTTGGTTAGCATTTTTGAAATAATTTAATCTAAAGAGTCAAACTTCTGGATTTTAGAGGACTACTAAAAAAAGAAAAGGGGCAGTGTCGGGCTGGAAATCCAGTCGAACTGGGCCGCCCGAGGCCAAATACGGCCCACTCGGAGAGGACCAAGGGTGGTAGAAGGGTTCGAATCCCGCTGGGTGGGGCCCGCTGGTCAGCGACCGTGGTGGCCGAAGGGGTACGGGGCTCCTCTCGTCTATCTGTTTAAGGCAAGATAGATGGCTCGAGCCCGTCGTCTCCGCTGAGACAGAGGCGGCACGAGCTAAACCTAGCAGGGGCCGCGAGGCGCGGGGAGCTCACCCGGGGCACCAGGGAGGCGACAGGGAGCGGCGGAGAGGATGCGATGGACGACGGCGAGTTCGGCGATGGTCAGGAGCGGCGGCTTTTGGGCAGGGACGAGGTCGCGCTCCTCCGTGGCACGGACGGCTTCAGGAGCTCGTCGGCGGCGACATCTGGGGTCTCCCTGAGAGGATAAAAAGATGGGGTTAGAGAGAGGAGATCAAGGAGAGATCAGGGACATGCATAGAGTAATAGGGCAAGGAGGAGGCCCTACGAGCTTGATCTAGAACATGGCTGAGGGGGAGAGTTCTTCTTCTCCTCTGCGTTGTGGAGCTGTAGGAGGAGATGGGACATGTGGGGAGGGGAGGTGGGAGCAGAGGGAGGTGAAATGAGGGAATGGGAGAGGCAGCACCGGCCTCTGGCCTATGTAACTCGAGTGAATGGGTGCATGGTGGAAATGTCCCTTTTGGACATGGAGGAGGTGCTGGCCAGGGGTTGGTCGAGCTGGGTGGTGCTGGGAGGCAGTGTGGGCCTGAGCACGACCAGAGATGATTGTGAAGGAAGTTCAAAATTTTGCATAGGACAAGGTGTAAATATGGTACTAGTAGATAGATGAGGTCAAGGTAGATATCCAGGAATTATTTGGGAGTTTTCAGAGGATTTTAATTCCACTTACAATTATTTATTCAAAAAGTACAGAAGTAGTTTCTAGAAGATAAATTGGTAACTTTACATTGGAAAAGGTTGGCTTTTGGTTCGAGATTTTCCCAAATGTGAATACACTTTTAGGGGAATTTTCCGAAAATTTATTGGAAGATAAAATTATTTATAACAATTATTATTCCAATTCAGCCATTTAAGAAAATGGGCAAAAATAAATAATAAAGCTATTCAAAAATATTTATTTTTGAAGTGGGAATATAGGGTAGTATATATGGATCTCAATTGATCCAAAAGTTGAGGAAGTGTTTTGGAAAAAAACCAAACTTTCCTTTGTAGATGAAGTTTTGGTGATTTTGTCTATTAAAGGAATTAAATAGATTTGGGGCCATAATAATTGTGGATACTATTTGATAAATCTTGATGATCAAGGTAGATGATGTAGACGAGGTGTATCAAGCATTTTCAACCTTGGGAATTGGAAATCCAACTGGAATTAGATGAAAAACAAGAAGTTGTGGATCTAGGATGATGTTATTTTGATACCACAAAAACCTTGTTGGATCTTGGAGCTCCGAACTCACCTTGATGCAAGGGATAGATGGATAGATATACCATGTCATATAGATGATCATGGATGAAGGAGTTTGGGTTAGTTGCATTTGAGGTTGCCTGGAAGTGATGGCAAACTTTGTTAAAAATAAGGCTGTCATACCAGATGAGTCATGATGCCTTATAAACCATGTGGGTTTAGGAAGCACAAACATCCACTAGGAACAAGTGAATTAGATTTTCATATAACCATATGATTATAAAAAAACCATGCAAATATTTGGTCTAGAGGAGGTTGGATGATTGTGTGAGCTTCTGTCAAAGTTGGCATGTTAACTAGATTTACAGGAAAAGTTATTTTCTTTCCTACAAAACGATCAAGAACAAGTAGGTTGTAAGATGATATAAACAAGGGAAAGAGTGGTCCTTGGTAGTCCTTAGGATGGTTAACAAGATGGTTCATATGCATTTTCAAAAATGCACAAGGGTTGAGAAAGGGAGTCATTCAAAAAGGTGATGTTGGAAATAGTTTTCCAGACTGCCAAATTTGGCAGATTTAGGGAATTTGACTAGAGCATGAGAGGGGATGTTTTTAATGGGTTGCAAGGTACCCAAGCATCATAAAGTGGATTATGTTGAAGTGTATATTGAGTATAAAGGATCCATGCTTGATATTGGTCTTCCTTTACTTGGAAGCTTCTGGATTCAGATCACTTCAGAGCTGATCTGGTTAAGGGTTTTAGATGATCACCTATTATCTAGAGACTAGATCCAGGTTTGTAGTCTTGATTAGGGTTTGGTGATTTGGAGATAGGTTGATCCTAGTGATGAGCTCCTAGAGTAGCTCATACTACTTCTAAGCAATCAAGTCAAACAACAGATCAAGGCAACTCATCTTACAAACAAATCAACTACTAGGGTGACCATCAAACTTAGCTTGAGGTAAGGATGGGTATTTTGAATAGGTTGGAGTTAAACAAGATAAGGTCCTTGGTATCCCTAAGAGGAGTGGAATTCAAAACCTTTAAAAGGAGGTTTTGGTAAACCTGGGGATAAGAATAGTTGAAGGTTCTATCTTGTAAAACATAAGGGGATTATATATTATATCTCTGTCTATAGTTTTGTCAATAGAAGTTACTAAAATAGTTTTGGTTACATAAGCATCTTGGCTCAGGTTTTGAATTGTCAGAACATTTGATAATAAGTAAATTGAGCCAGGATAGTTTTGTTCAATAGCTTTTTGACAACTAATGTTGAGGTAAGGAGTATCATATGTTATACACTCACATGCACAAGCATAAACACCAAAGTACAAGAAAAAGTTTTTTCCCCCTGATTTTTGCATTCTAGACAACTAATCGATGCTACAAATCCACTGACATATAGTAGATCCATGTGGTCTATGAAAATAACACGCATGCAATGACATCTAGTGGATCCATGTGGCATAGGAAAATAACCCATGCAATGGCATCTAGTGGATCCATGGGTGTCATACCTAGGTCCCAGAGACCAAGAACAGATAGGAAAGTAGCTTCCACGTTGCATGTTGCACTAGTGTGGCAGAAGTTGCATCACAGAATCTAGCAGAGTTTGTGTTTTTATGTGGATCCATATGGTTTATGAAAATAACACACATGCAATGACATCTTGTGGATCCATGTGGTTTTGGAAAAGAAGACACATGCAACGACATCAAGTGGATCCATGTGGTTTATGAAAAGAAAACACATGTAATGACATCTAGTGGATCCATGTGGTTTATGAAAAGAGCACACATTCAATGACATCTAGTGGATCCATGTGGTCTATTAAAAGAGAACACATGCAATGACATCTAGTGGATCCATGTGGTCAGTTAAAAAAGAACACATGTGCTATAACATCTGGTGGATCCATGTGGTTTATGAAAAACCCACATGGAATGACATCTAGTGGATCCATGTGGTCTCTAAACAGAACACACATGCAATGAAATCATTGGATCAATGTGGTATATGAAAATAACACACATGCAATGACATCTAGTGGATCCATGTGGTCTAGGAAAAGAACACACATGCAATGACATCTAGTCGATCCATGTGGTATAGGAAATGAACACACATGCAATGACATTTAGTTGATCCATGTGGTTTATGAAAAGAACACACATGCAATAACATGTAGTGGATCCATGGGGTCTATGAAAGGAACACATATGTAATTACATCTAGTGGATCCATGTGGTTTACGAAAAGAACACCACATGCAATGACATGTAGTCGATCCATTTGGTTTTTGGAAAATAGCACACATGCAATGACATAAGTGGATCTATGTGGTTTATGAAAATAACACACATTAAACTACATAAGTGGATCCATGTGGTTTATGAAAAGAACACACATGTAATGGCATCTAGTGGATCCATGTGGTTTTTTAAAAGAACACAGATGCAATGACATCTAGTGGATCCATGTGTTCAATGAAAAGAGCTCACATGCAATGACATCTAGTGGATCCATGTGGTCTATTAAAAAATAACACACGTGCTATGACATCTGGTGGATCCATGTGGTTTATGAAAAACACACATGCAATAACATCTAGTGGATCCATGTGGTCGATAAAAAGAACACATGGAATGACATTAGTGGATCAATGTGGTCTATGAAAAGAACAGACATGCAATGACATCTAGGGGATCCATGTGGTCTAGGAAAAGGATCCATGTGGTTTATGAAAAACACACATGCAATAACATCTAGTGGATCCATGTGGTCGATAAAAAGAACACATGCAATGACATTAGTGGATCAATGTGGTCTATGAAAAGAACACACATGCAATGACATCTAGGGGATCCATGTGGTCTAGGAAAAGAACACACATGCAATGACATCTAGTGGATCCATGTGGTCTAGGAAAACAACACACATGCAATGGCATATAGTAGATCCATGTGGTCTATGAAAAGAACACGCATGCAATGACATCTAGTGGATCAATGTGGTCTATGAAAAGAACACACATGCAATGACATCTAGTGGATCAATGTGGTTTATGAAAAGAACACCACATGCAATGACATGTAGTAGATCCATGTGGTTTTTGGAAAAGATCACACATCCAATGACATTAGTGGATCCATGTGGTTTATGAAAATAACACACATGCAATGACATCTAGTTTATCCATGTGGTCTAGGGAATAAACACACATGCAATGACATCTAGTGGATCAATATGGTCTAGGAAAAGAACACACTTGCAATGACATCTAATTGATCCATGTGGTTTATGAAAATAAGAAACAGGCAATGAGATCTAGTGGATCCATGTGGTCTAGGAAATGAACGCACATGCAATGACATCTTGTGGATCCATCTGGTATAGGAAAAGAACACACATGCAAGCACATATAGTGGATCCATGTGGTTTTTGAAAAGAACACACATGCAACCACATCTAGTGGATCCACGTGTTTATGAAAATAACACACAAGCCATGGCATCTAGTGGATCCATGCGGTTTTGGAAAAGAACACAAATGCAATGGCATATAGTAGATACATGTGGTCTATGAAAAGAACACGCATGCAATGACATCTAGTGGATCCATGTGGTTTTTGGAAAAGAACACACATGCAATGACATCTAGTGGATCCATGTGGTCTAGGAAAATAACCCATGCAATGACATCTAGTGGATCCATGTGTGTCGTACCTAGGTCCGAGAGACCAAAAAATAGATAGGAAAGTAGATTCCACATTGCATTTTGCAGCAGTGTCGCAAAAGTTGCATCACAGAATCCACCGGAGTGTGTGTTTTCATGCGGATCCATGTGGTTTATGAAAATAACACACATGCAATGACATCTTGTGGATCCATGTGGTTTTGTAAAAGAACAGAAATGCAATGACATCAAGTGGATCCATGTGGTTTATGAAAAGAAAAGACATCTAATGACATCTAGTGGATCCATGTGGTTTATGAAAAGAACACACATGCAATGACATCTAGTGGATCCATGTGGTCGATGAAAAGAGCACACATGCCATTGCATCAAGAGGATCCATGTGGTCTATGAAAAAAGAACACACGTGCTATGACATCTGGTGGATCCATATGGTTTATGAAAAACACACATGCAATGGCATCTAGTGGATCCATGTGGTCTATAAAAGGAACACACATGCAATGATATCAGTGTTGGGGATATACTTTTCGAGTATCCTCATAGTTCCTCACTGACCAGGGTGGCCCACTTCGGGTTAGAGCTTTGCTTCACGGGCGACCCAGTCAGGGAGAAAAGACGGAGTATAGTCCGGCTACAGGAAGGCCTAGAAGACTTACCGACCTAGGTCCATAGTGTTACTTGTAGTTCAAGATGTACTCTGTAACCGACTCTTAGTCGTAGCCGGATAGATCTCTCCTGTAAACCCTAGGCCGGATATCTATATAAGCCGACCTAGGGAGAGCCTTTAGGGCACCCTCAATAGTCTACAATCTCTATTCTCATAGGCGAATCCTTGTAACCCATATTCCGGCTCTGTCGTTTTACTAGATTGCTAGCAGGAGTAGGATCCGTCCAAAGCTGGTGGATTCGAACCTGGGTAAACTTGTGTGCTCATCGTCTCGGAACACCGTACGTCTCACACCCCTCTCTTCCGCATGCCTCGAGGACCCCCTCATGGCTTACTTGTCATCAATCCGACGATAGTTGGCGCCCACCGTGGGGCAAGTGAGCTTCAGATCTGCGTTCTGAGCGGAATCTGCAAGAATCGGAATCGGCGAGACTATCACCGTCAGTCGCATCCTCTACGCTAGCGACCTCCCTCTCATCCTTCTCGACGAGACCTGGATTCCAGTTAGGGAGGTTGTGACTGCCTACATCATCATGTCTTTTGGCGAGATCGATGTTTACATCGGCTTTGCTGAACCTGCCCCACCTACCCCAGCAGTGATGATAGAGGCAGAAGAAATTTTTGGGTCCCCTTTGTCCGCGGAGGCGGCAGAGTTCCAGATCTCAGAAATCCCTAATCCCACCAAGCCCACACCAATCGCGGAGATAGTGGAGAAAGCTGAACCTAAAGCAGATATTGCGGTTCAAGTCGAATCTGGAGTGGATCTCCTGGGTGAGGTCAAATCTCAGATCGATCAGACTACTGAAGTCGAGATCCAGGAGGAGCACTATAACAACCATGGTTCCGGCTTTGCCAACGCCGGAACAGACATGCCATTCCTAAGATACACACTAAGGCGTATGATGATGCAAAACTTGGGCGTAGATGAAATCCTTGAGACCATCAAACGCTTCGATGAAGCCTACTATGAAGACCACAATTATCTCAGGAGGGGTGCATCACACTTTGTCGGGTATGTTGGATCCAGAGCTTGACTCTGGGAAACGGACCCAAAGCCGTCTTTGCTACCGGCGCTGCCAAGAAGGCAAAGAAGAAGAACAAGAAGAACAAGACCCCGGCAAAAGACCTTTCGCCAGAGGAAGTGATTGCCGAGGAATACGAGGAAGATTCAGATGGAGCACTTATCCTAGACGAGCCCAATGAAGAGTCGGTGGATGGACACGTGATCACTGAAGGTGAGCGTAAATTCATCGATGTTGCATTAAGCACACCTATCCCTACAGCTGCAGAACTTACTACCGAATAACTGGACGAAAGGGCCCAGGCCCTAGAAGCACGTCGTCAACAAATCCTGGATGAAGCCAAAAACATCGAGGAAGAGAAGAAACGCATGGCAACTGCGGAGAAGTACATCTCTCGGCAGCATCAGAAGACCCGGAAATGTCACACACGTGATGATCAATTCCCGGAAGTACACAAGGTTCTCTTCGAAGGAGAACCAGGGATGCCTCGTCGCGACAACAAAGGAGATCTGGTGTATCCAACACCGGTACAAAACATTGTTGTGGCACGGGATATCCTGTCAAATAATCCAGGCCCAGAGTAGGTTCGATTGGGCATTAAGCTACTCACCAAGGGTCTGGAACAGCAAAGGGCTGTGAAATCCGGAAGAAGAAAACTGGTCTCCAAATCTGACCAATGTCGCACGGACTTAGCCTGGAATGATATAAGGCCCCAGCATGTTCCGGAATAGCATCACCGTTCTGACAAACGGGAAGACAACTACTCCAGAACCGGATCATCAGGACAGCACCACAGAGCTGCACGTGGCTGGTGCAATGTCGCTCCAGCCTCCGAGCAAGAAGAAATTGTTGCACTGTATCCGAGAAACCCTCCTCGGCGTGATTCAAACGATCGTAGGGGAGAAGACAAAGAAAAACGTCGGTAGGAGGACCATCAAAGGATGCCACCTCCTAGACCTACAAACCGCCCAGCTGAGCCCCACCATGGTGGGAGTAACGGACGAAGGAACGACGGAAACCACGCCGAGTCAAGCTGGAAGGGGGCTCGTCACAATGAAGACCCTCCCCGGAACTGGAATAATGACGCTCCAGATGGAGGCCGGCGATCAGCCAGAAATAACCCAGTAGCTCCACCCTCTCCGCCAAGTAGCCATCACAATGGCTCCCAAGGAGTCCAAGGAGAACATCGTGGTGGAGGAGGTGGTGGCAGAAGCCGAAGTCCGGCTCCAAGGCACCGCAGCCATAGCCGTCACTCGGGACGATCTTTATCCCCAAATGACGCAAGGCACAGGATCAACTCCAATATAGAGGCGTGACGCTATGAAAACGATGACATATATGTGGGCCCAAAATGCTTATGACCATGATGACCCACAAGTATAGGGGGTGTATCGCAGTATTTTTGATAAGTAAGAGTTTCGAACCCAAGGAGGAGCAGAAGGTGCTGGCTAGTGGTATGGATCAGGAATTCTCTACAAATACTTAGCAAACGGATTTTTAGGGCTTTTTGATAAAGCAAGTAAACAAAGTACGAGTAAACAAATGACAATAGGAATGAATGCAGCAAGTGGCCCAATCCTTAATGCAGCAAAGGACAAGCTGGGTGTATTACTTAAGATGACCAAATGTTCTCGAGGACACATGGGAATACTATCAAGTGCTTTCGCTTCATATAGTTGATTAATCTTCTTTAGCTTGCTAAGTGTTGTGTGGGTGAACCTGTGCTAATGTACCGACCTTCCTAGGACTAATACATACTTGTGATTATACCCCTTGCAAACATCCGTAAGTACAAGAAAGTAATTAAGGTAGAAACCTAACCACAACTTTAAACTCTAAGACCCTTACATCCCTTGTGCAATGGTTTCCTAACGGGGGTTCAGGTTTCTGTCACTCCGGCAACCCCTACGATTAGTAGCCAAATACACAATGCATTCCCCTAGGCCAATATAGGTGAAGTTTCATGTAGTCGACGTTCACATGACACCACTAGAAGAAGCACACCACAACTTAAATATCAAACTATTGAGTCTTTCTCAACACAACTCTACTACTAACAACATGACTTCTCCCATGTCCTCAAAAACAAAACGAACTACTCAAAAGACATCATATTGATCATGATCAGAGATGGAATAATGATGTATAACAATCTGAACATAAACAATAATTCAGCGGTACACTCAATAGCATCAACTACAAAGAGTAATCAACACCGGGAAAGTTTCCCCTATGAACTATGCTCAACACAATTGTTACAGCAATATGGAGATTGTGATGATGGTGCTGATGGTGATGATGGTGGTGATAATGATGATGATGATCCCGATGAAGTCGATCTTGATGGTGGTGTTGATGGCGACGATCTCCCCTCTCTGGGAAGGAATTCCCCTAGAAGAAATCTGTTTGCCGGAGAGATCTTTCTCTCTTGGTGTTTTCCGCCCGTTGAGGCAGCGGAATCTTTCTGTGGTTGCTCCCCGAGTCTTAGGGTTTCGGGAGGATAATATACGCAGAGGGGAGTGCTAGGGGTGGACCAGGGCGGCCACACCACCTGGTGGCGCGGCCTAGGCTGGCCCGCGTCAGGGGGTGGTGTGGGCCCCCTGTGGCCCATCTCCAGCCCACCTTCTGGCTTCCTTTGTCTTCTGGAAAAAATAGGATTTTCCATATATTTTCCCAGATTTTCTGATCTTCGCGAATTTTGCCTCCAAACATCACCTTTTCCATCAGAATCCTGACTGCAGCGGTCCATGCTCCAAAAGTCATCAACTATGCAAAAACAGATGAAATAACATAAGTATCACTTCTCAATACAAAATATATCAATGAATAACAGTGAATTATGACATAGAATAGTGATGCAAAATGGACGTATCAACTCCCCCCAAGCTTAGACTTCGCTTGTCCCCAAGCGAAACAAAACTCAATAAACATGACCTCAGGTTTATGGAGTGAAGAGTCAATAAAAGAATACGGATAAGAAGCATCACATTCATCAAAACATAGATCATAATAGAAGACAACTCATTATTATATAACTCAACTTGCAATAAGTAAAGGAAACACAATAAAGATACATAAAGTGAATCATAATTGGTAATGGCAAACTTAGCTCTTGGTAGAAGAATAGTTGATAATTTGCTGGAGTTCACAAATAACTGGTTTTCAATGATAACTTTCAAAGTAGTAAACATCAAGATAAGAGCAATGTGCATAACAAGGAACATAAGAAACATGCTTGGATAAATCATCATATGAATGAATGAAACACAAAAACTCAAAATACTTGCTGAGATAGAAGGGAATAGGTTTACTGACTCAACTACAAAGTAAAAAAGAAAGGCCCTTCACAGAGGGAAGCAGGGATTGCAAGTCTCATAAAGAGCTCCCAAAAATTATGATACTTTCTAGCTTTCAGCTCTCATTGCCCCTGTCATAGGCATATTCTGGTGATTAAGGTTAAAGTGACACAACTAAGAGGATATGCTTGAAAACTTATAAGTTGAAATCTCATGCCCCTTACTTATGAGTACCGAACCACATGCTACTCAACTTCAGTCACTAGTAAGCTCTTGTCATTGTAAATACATGTGTATCATTGAGAACCGCCAACGGGGTACCCCTTGCACATGACACAGGAGCTATCCCATAATCAAAATGACAAGGCAAGCAGACAGTGAGCATCTCACCGATCTTTTTATTTGCTATTTGCATAGGTTTTTATTGAGGATGCTTCATAGAATGTCCACTATAGTTATGCTGCAAGTTTCCACCATGATTAGGCATGGCTTAGGCTAGCGGCCCAGGCGTTTCTCTAACACACATATAAACTCCATGATCTTACAAGTTCCACTTTTATTTCACACCGCCGGGATCCATAAGAAAAATAACATGATATCAACTAGGTACAAAGTACCAGTGCAATGTTGAAAGCGTTCCCCATGATAAAGCGCAAGCATATAGGCAACAAAGAAGGACCCAATGGTTCAGGTTATTAAATGCAAGAAAATTAAAGTGTGCCATCAAGTTCGTGAGAGCTTTAATCACTAATTTTCACATAACAAGTTTAATTTGGGAGGTAGATAAATCAAGAATTTACTTGGAATAGCAATAATGCTAGTAGGTAGGTATGGTGGACACAAATGGCAAAGATTTTGGTTTTAAGTAGTGGATGCACGAGAAGAATTCCATCTTAGTACAGGTTTTTGGCTAGCAAGGCTGGGTAGCAAGTACAAGAGTTGAAGGAAACAAACAAACATACAATGATAAAGGAAAACATGCAATCTTCCTTGGAAGCACAAAAGATCTTAACTAGAGAATACTAGACTTATGAGCAAATCGAGAAAGAAAGATGATGAAATTATATTTCTTTAGAGTACTTTTATCTTTTCTTTCAACTCTCAAAAATAGTGTGCTACTGACCAAGCCAGGTTTGCCAAAACCAACTAAATTAACTCAATGATCCCAAAGTGATACCAATACTAACAACAAGATCAATCATATAACCATGAATTCAAAACTAATATAAGCTACGACAAAGAGTAAATGATAGAACTTCTCATTAATATTCCATAATGGCAACTCACACCAAGGGATACATATCTAACGAGAGAGGGGAAACTTCCATAATGCAAACCATCCTACATAATAACTTCTCTATTCATGATATGACTCTACTAATAAGGTAAAAAGATAGAGGATAGTGATGTGATACCGTGGCACTCCCCCTAGCTTGGAACAAACCAAGGGGATGCCAAACCTGATGACGCATTACTCGTTCGGTGGTGATGGTAATATCTCATCTTCATCCGACTTCCAGGGTAAGGGCTTCCCATCAACAAAGGAAATCGTGGTTTCCAGCATCCTGAAACTTGCAGCAGCACCTATGTGTTAAAACCTAACTTCATATTCACAGTTTTGATTATGAACGTCATAGAACTGTGCTTGAAGTTCATTGGTTGTTTGGCGGAGTGAGAGAACTTCATCCTTGAGTTCAGCAGTCTCCTTTTGGTGCTCGGCGATGAGTTCAGAACAAATCTTATGGATGATATCCACTTCGCGCTCCGCCATTTCCTGTACCTAAAGTCTTCTTGCTCTAGTGCTTCCATCATGTCCTCCAGACTTCCTTCACCTTTAGGGCCTCGAACCTCTTTTATCCGGAGTTCCCCATCTTCAAGCAACAACTCCTTGGGACGAATCTTCAACTCTCTCATGTATGGGTTGATGATATCCTCTAAAGAATCTTCCTTGGCTGGTCCAGAGGAAGACATTGTAGCTCCAAATCTAGGACTCTACCTGTCAGAAATAGATCAAAACGAAAACATGACGAAAACACGATATACGAACCTCGGGAGATCCGGGGGATTATATATTACGAAGTTTCATGACGAAAGGAAGGTACTGGTAGAAAACGGGTTGGAGACGGAGTCTGGGGTGGCCACACAACCTGGTGGCGTGACCAGGGGTGGGCTGGTGCCACAGGGTGGTGTGAGCCACCCTGGCTCCGTTTCTGTCCCTCTTTCACTTCGTAGCTTTCCTTATCAACTGAAAACTTCAAAAATATAGTTGGATAGTATTTTCGCCGAACTTTTCTTACCAGAACTGTTACCTATTTGAAATCCGACTCTACAGGTCTCTGAATTTGGTCCTTGATAAATTTTTCTAGAGTTATAACTTGAAAGCCATCAACATCTTCATTATAAGAATCCCCAGCAATATAGTGTTTGAGTTGCTGCCCATTCACTACTTGTGTAGTCTTATCTTTTAAAGAACAGGTTTTTCTTGCTCCTGAGCGGTATACTTCTTCAATAATGAAAGGTCCTTCCCATTTTGACAGTAGCTTTCCTGCAACAAATCTGAGACGAGACCTATACAATAGAACTTTCTCACCAACATGAAATTCCCTCTTAAGTATTCGCTTGTCATGCCATCTTTTAACTTTTTCCTTAAAGAGCCTAGCATTTTCATACGCTTCACTCCTCCATTCATCTAAAGAACTTAAGTCAAATAATCTTTTCTCACCAGCGAGCTTACAATCTCTATTTAGTTCTTTAACTGCTTAGTAAGCTTTATGTTCTAATTCTAAAGGTAGGTGACAAGCTTTCCCATAAACCATTTTATAAGGGGACATCCCCATAGGATTTTTGTAGGCTGTTCTATAAGTCCATAAAGCATCATTCAACTTTTTAGACCAGTTTTTTCTAGATCTATAAACAACCTTTTGCAAGATAGATTTAATTTCTCTATTTGATAACACTACTTGCCCGCTAGTTTGGGGGTGATAGGCTGAAGCAATTCTATGATTAACATCATATTTAGCAAGGGTCTTTCTAAAACCACCATGAATGAAATGAGAACCCCCATCAGTCATGAGATACCTAGGCACTCCAAACCTAGGAAAGATAACATATTTAAGCATTTTTAGATAGGTTTCCCCGTCAGCACTCTTCATAGGAATGGCTTCTACCCACTTAGTAACATAATCAACGGCAACAAGAATATGAGTACAACCTTTCAAGGGAGGGAAAGGACCCATAAAGTCAAATCCCCAACAATCAAAGGGTTCAATAACTAGAGGGTAATTCATAGGCATTTCATTGCGTCTAGAAATATTACTAACACGCTGACATTCATCACAAGATAAAACAAATTTTCTTGCATCTTTAAAAAGGTTAGGCCAGTAGAAACCTGATTGTAGCACCTTTTGTGCAGTTCTATCTCCTGCATGATGTCCTCCGTAATCACTACCATGACATTTACGCAATATCTCCTATTGTTCATATTCTGAAACACATCTTCACATAATACCATCCACTCCTTCTTTGTATAAGAGCGGGTCATCCCAAAAATAATGCCTCAAATCATAGAAGAACTTCCTTCTTTGCTGAGCTGTAAAAGTTGGAGGCAAATACTTGGAGACAATAAAGTTAGCATAATCAGCATACCAAGGGCTCCCTCGCGAGCTTACCCCTAATGTGGCTAATTGCTCATTTGGGAAACTATCATTAACAGGCATAGGGTCAAAAGAGATGTTTTCCAATCGAGATAAATTATTAGCTACAGGGTTTTCAGCACCTTTCCTATCTACTATATGTAGATCAAACTCTTGTAAAAGTAGCACCCATCTAATAAGCCTAGGCTTAGCATCCTTTTTCGTATTAAGGTATTTAATAGCAGCATGATCATTATGAATGGTGACTTTTGAGTCTAGAATATAGGGTCTAAACTTATCACAAGCAAAATCGACAGCTAGACATTCATTTTCAGTAGTAGCATAATTCCTTTGAGCAGCGTCTAAAGTCTTACTAGCATAATGAATAACGTTGAGTTTTTTATCAATTTGTTGCCCAAGGACAGCACCTACAGCAAAATCACTAGCATCACACAATATTTCAAAGGGTAAACTCCAATAAGGTGGTTGAACAATAGGGGTTGTATTTAAAGGCTTCTTAAGAGTTTCAAAAGCTCCCTTACAATCATCATCAAAAACAAAGGGTACATCTTTTTGAAGAAGATTAGTGAGGGGTTTTGAAATCCTATAAAAGTCTTTAATAAACCTTCTATAGAAACCAAAATGACCAAGGATACTACGAATACCTTTGATGTCTCTTGGGCATGGCATCTTCTCAATGGCCTCAAGCTTAGCTCTATCAACTTTTATGCCTCTTTCAGAAACTTTATGCCCAAGGACAATCCCTTCATTAAACATGAAGTGGCATTTCTCCCAATTAATATCAAGATTAGTTTCTTCACATCTCTGCAAAACTTTATCAAGGTTGTGCAGACAATTATCAAAGGAAGTTCCATAGACAGAAAAGTCATCCATGAACACTTCTACAATTTCCTCACAAAAACCATGAAAGATAACAGACATGCACCTTTGAAAAGTAGCAGGAGCATTACATAAACCAAAAGGAATACGTCTGTAAGCATAAGTTCCATAAGGTCAAGTAAAAGTAGGTTTTTGTTGATCTTGTTGTTTAACATCAATTTGAGAGAAACCAGAATAACCATCAAGAAAACAAAAATGGCTCTTTTTAGACAACCTTTCCAACAATTGATCAATAAAAGGAAGCGGGTAGTGATCTTTCTTAGTAACTCTATTGACTTCTCTAAAATCAATGCACATCCTATAGCCTACTACTATTCTTTGAGGAATTATCTCATCATTATCATTAGGAACAACGGTAATACCTCCCTTTTTAGGAACACAATGAACAGGACTAACCCATTCACTTTCAGCAAAAGGGTAAATAATACCAGCATCAAGGAGTTTCAATACCTCATTTCTTACCACTTCCTTCATCTTAGGATTTAAACTTTGTTGGTGCTCTACTACTGGCTTTGCATCTGGTTCTATGTTGATAGAATGCTGACATATAGTAGGTGAAATCCCTTTTAAATCATCGAGAGTATAGCCCATAGCTCCTTGGTGTTTCTTCAAAACCTCCAATAACATTTCCTATTCTTTTCCTGAAAGTTTAGAGCTAATAATAATAGGATATATCTTTTTATCATCTATATAAGCATATTTAAGATCATCAGGGAGAGGTTTTAGATCGAAAACCGGATCCTTTTTAGGTGGCAACATGGTACCCAAGTCTTCTACAGGCAAGTTATGCTTAAGCATCTTAGGCTCATCACGGAGAATCTCGTCAATCTCATTCCTTTCTTCCATGAAGATTTCACTTTCATGATCTTCCATAAATTGCTGCAAAGCATTGCTAGGATCAAGAGAAATAGAAGCAAGTTGTTCAACTCTAAAATCTTCATTATGGGTTTCCTCTTCACAAGGTTCTTTAGCGAATTTCGAGAAATTAAACTCATAAGATTCCCCATCAAATTTAGTCAAGATTTTCTCCCTTTTGCAATCTATAATAGCTCCACAAGTACTCAAGAAAGGTCTACCAAAGATAATAGGATAAGTTTTACTAGCAGCTGAATCAAGTACTAGAAAATCAGCAGGGTACTTAATCTTACCACAAAGAACTTCCACGTCTCGTACTATACCAATTGGAGCGATGGTCCCTCTATTAGCAAGGTGAATAACCACATCAATCTTTTCCAATTCGCAGGGACTGATTTCATGCATAATTTCTCTGTATGCTCATAAGGAATAGCACTAGAACTTGCACCAATATAACATAAACCATAATAGCAATGATCACCAATTCTAACATAAAGCACAGGGACACTAGCTTTTTTTAGTTCTATTAGGATGTGAAACAATGTTAGAAGCATCCTCACAAAAGAGTATGTGTCCATCTTCTATGCTTTTAGTGACAAGGTCTTTCACAATTGCTACCACAGGTTCAACGTTTATTTGTTCATCAGGTTTTACAGTTCTATTTTCACTTTTGGTGATTACATTAGTTATCATAAGATGATCCTTTACCTTATCTGGGAAGGGAATCTTATCAATATAAGGTTCAAGTAAGATGGGATCAATAATGCAATACTCAGCACTCCCAACAGGATCACAGTCAACACTATCTTTATAAGGTTCATGGTACTTGTTCCATCCCCTTTTCGGAATTTCAATATAAGAAGCAAAAGCCCTGAAGAAATTCGTAATAACTTGCAAATCAAGACCATAAACATTTTTAATATTTTGAAAGTCATCAATTCCCATAAAAGATTCAATGCATTCATAATCATAATTTATACCTGACTTTCTACCTTTATCATTCTCCCAAGCTTCAGCATTGTGTTGAATTCGGTCCAGAAGATCCCATTTAGCTTCTTCTTCCATGCGAGTGAATGATCCAGCACAAGAAGCATCCAATAAATCTTTATCATGAAGAGAAAGCCTTGCATAAAAGTTGTTTATAATAATATTGTTGGGGAGCTCATGAATGGGACATTTGAGCATTAGTAACTTCAATCTCCCCCAAGCTTGAGTTGTACTCTCTCCATCAAGAGGCCAAAAGTTGTATATTTGATTCCGATCTTAATGAATCTCACTAGGAGGATAAAATTTTAAATAAAAGAGAGGCACTATTTCCTCCCATTCAAGAGCTTGACCATTCTTCAGTAGCTTATACCATTCATCAGCTCTTCCTTTCAGTGATAATGAGAATAACTTCTTCTTAACTTGATCTGTAGTAATACCTGCACACTTGAACAACCTGCATAATTCGTGTATAAAGAGTAAATGATCACCGGGATGGACAGTTCCATCCCCAACATAGTAGTTATCCATAACACGATCAATAATTCTTGTAGGTATATTAAAAACATCATTCTCAGCAGGTGGTGGTTTGTCTACTACCTTAGCGGTGGTAGTAGCATTACCAAATAGGAAACTCAGCGAATTATCCATAACGAAAATAAAGCAACTAATGGCAGTAAACAACACTCATAGTAGAAGTTTCATTTACTAGTTCCACTCTCCAATAGCGCGTCTGTCCTCGGCAACGGCGCTAGAAAATAGTATTGATGACCCACAAGTATAGGGAGTGTATCGCAGTATTTTTGATAAGTAAGAGTGTCGAACCCAATGAGGAGCAGAAGGTGCTGGCTAGTGGTATGGATCAGGAATTCTCTGCAAATACTTAGCAAACAAATTTTTAGGGGTTTTTGATAAAGCAAGTAAACAAAGTACGAGTAAACAAAAGACAGTAGGAATAAATGCAGCAAGTGGCCCAATCCTTTATGCAGCAAAGGACAAGCCGGGTGTATTACTTAAGATGACCAAACAATCTCGAGGACACATGGGAAGACTATCAAGTGCTTTCGCTTCATATAGTTGATTCATCTTCTTTAGCTTGCATAGTGTTGTGTGGGTGAACCTATGCTAATGTACCGACCTTCCTAGGACTAATACATACTTGTGATTATACCCCTTGCAAACATCCATAAGTATAAGAAAGTAATTAAGGTAGAAACCTAACCACAACTTTAAACTCTAAGACCCTTACGTCCCATGTGCAATGGTTTCCTAATGGGGGTTCAGGTTTGTGTCACTCCGGCAACCCCTACGGTTAGTAGCCAAATACACAATGCATTCCCCTAGGCCCATATAGGTGAAGTGTCATGTAGTCGATTTTCACATGACACCACTAGAAAAAGTACACCACAACTTAAATATCAAACTATTGAATCTTTCTCAACACAACTCTACTACTAACAACATGACTTCTCCCATGTCCTCAAGAACAAAAGGAACTACTCACAAGACATCATATGGATGATGATCAGAGATGGAATAATGATGTATAACAATCTGAACATAAACAATAATTGAACGGTTCACTCAATAGCATCAACTACAAAGAGTAATCAACACCGGTAAAGTTTCCTCTATGAACTATGCAGGATTCAACACAATTGTTACATCAATATGGAGATGGTGATGATGGTGCTGATTGTGATGATGGTGGTGATGATGGTGGTGGTGATGATGATGATGATCCCGATGAAGTCCACCTTGATGGTGGTGTTGATGGCGACGATCTCCCGTCTCTGGGAAGGAATTCCCCTAGAAGAAATCTGTCTGCCGGAGAGATCTTACTCTCTCGGTGTTTTCCGCCCCGCAGAGGCGGCAAAATCTTTCTGTGGTCACTCCCCTAGTCTTAGGGTTTCGGGAGGATAATATACACCAGAGGGGAGTGCCAGGGGTGGACCAGGGTGGCCACACCACCTGGTGGCGTGACCTAGGCTGGCCCGCGCTAGGGGGTGGTGTGGGCCCCCTATGGCCCATCCCCAGCCCCCCTTCTGGCTTCCTTCGTCGTCTGGAAAAATAGGATTTTCCATATATTTTCCCCGATTTTCTGATCTTCGTGAATTTTTCCTCAAACATCACCTTTTCCATCAGAATCCTGACTGTGGTGGTCCATGCTCCAAAAGTCATCAACCATGCAAAAACAGATGAAATAACATAAGTATCACTTCTCAATACAAAATATATCAATGAATAACAGTGAATTATGACATAGAATAGTGATGCAAAATGGACGTATCAGACCATGCATAAGATCTACAAGATTGCCGGAAGGATTTGCTATCTCAAGACATATTCAGGCCTACAAAAGCATATCTCGGTCAGATACTTGGCTACAGTATTTTTTCCAAGCTTGCTGCATCACCAAAGGCAGAAACAGCCTGGTCGCAACCCGATATCGCCCACTTATGTTGCGGAAGATGACACGATCATGGCTCAATGAACTTCCGGAGAACACAATCGAAAATTGGTATGACATGCAAAGTGCATTCTTTTGGAATTTCGAAGGCACATACCGGAGGCCCTGTACGGTCGGAGACCTACAACGTTGCACCCAGAAAGCCTGAGAAACTTGCCGAGACTATCTCGTGCGATGGATCAACACCAAGAACTCCTGTGAGGGAGTAAATGACCAAAATGCAATTGAAGCTTTCATTGTAGGACTCCCAATTGGTTTATTACGTCATCGCTTGAAGTGTGACAAAGTCACCTATCTGGGAGAGATGATAGAAACAGCGAGCAAGTATGCAGATTCTGACAAAGATGCAGAGGGATTACTCAACACCCTGGTTGTGCCACAGTCGGCAATACAACCAAAGCAACAAGCTCAGAAGCGCAACAATACCTCGGAAGAAAAACCCAACGCGGAAACGGCAGTAGTCACTGCTACTTTTGAGTCTGGAGGACGAGGAGGATGTGGCGGTGGCCGCGGACGCGGTCGTGGGACGTCAAGAGTTCGAGGTAGAGGAGACCAGCAGCCTGGCAAAACCTACTCTTGGGCCGACATTGCCAATAACCCATGTGTGCATCACCTACATGCCAATGGGGGCTCGTCCCACACAAACGCCGAGTGTCGTTTCAATGACGACATTAAGAGAGATGATACCGCTGGATACAAAGCTAAGCGGAAGAAGGGAAAGTAGAATCCCGAAAAGGATAAAGAGACCAAGGAAGATTCCGACATGGAGGAAGCTAATTCTTCAAATCCCAAGCCGGAAGGGAAGAAAAATTGTCCTACCAAAAAAGACACTTACGTCACCTTCCTCGGATCTCAACCAGCAAAGGTCAAAAAGGCAGTGCTACATGAGCTCAACGCAACAGTTCCACCTATCCCTAAATTCTTGTCCTGGTCGGAAGTGGCAATCACATTTGACCGCGCTGATCATCCGCCTAAGCTACACAGGCGAGGAAAATACGCCTTAATCGTCAATCCACTTATTGACGGTTATGGCTTCTCCAAGACTCTCATGGACGGTGGCAGCAGTATTAATATTTTGTATGTCGAAGCGCTACGCCAGATGAAGATCTCGGAGACCCAGCTGAACCACAGATCTATCATCTTTCACGGGGTTGTCCTAGGAAGACAAGCAAATTCCCTAGGAGAAGTCACTTTGGATGTTTCCTTTGGAACTCCAAAGAACTATCGCACGGAGGCACCTTCCTTCGAAGTGGTCCCATTCAAGAGCGCGTACCACGCTATATTCGGATGTCCGGATTAATGGCCTTTTATGGCTCGTCCGTGTTACATTTACAATATGATGAAAATTCCAGGTCCCAACGGCATGATCACCATCAGGGGAGATCCGAAGAAAGCACGAGAGTGCGAGGATGGAAATGTCACCTTTGTTGAAGTTGTGCTGCACGCCCAGGAGTACCAAGAGATCAAGAAGAGCATAGATCCATCCGAGATGCCAGCAACGAAGAAGGAGGTGACAAAGCCGAATCTGGAGTTCAAGGCATCAGAAGAGACGAAGAAGACACCATTGAAGGATGATGACCACTCCAAGGTGACCCAGATAGGTGTAGGCCTAAATAGCGCATAGGACAGTGCTCGTCAAGTTCCTCAAAGCAAATCAAGATATCTTCACATGGCAGCCATCTGACATGACCAGAGTACCTAGGGAACTTGCCGAGAACTCTTTAAATGTAAACCCAAATGCTAAGCCCGTCAAACAGTCCTTGCAATGGTTCGGCTATGAAAAGCGTAAGGCAATAGCTAAGGAACTAGCACGGCTCGAGTTAGCCGGATTCATAGAAGAGGTCATCCACACTAAGTGGTCGGCCAATCCTGTAATGGTCCCTACAAAGGACACCACTAATTTAAGGAAGTGTGTTGATTATACTACCTTGAACAAAGCTTGCCCCAAAGATCCGTTCGCTTTGCCTAGGATTGATCAAGTTATCGATTCTACGGCAGGCTCGGAACTCCTCTGTTTTCTCGACGCATATTCCGGTTATCACCAAATCCAGATGAAGGAATCTGACAAAGTCAAAACTTCATTCATAACCCCCTTCAGAACCTTCTGTTTTGTTACAATGCCCTTTGGGCTGAAGAACGCAGGAGCTACGTACCAACGCACAATGCAGTGTTGCCTCCACGATCAAATCGGACGAAATGTACATCCATATGTGGATGATATTGCGGTGATGTCAAAAAAGAAGGAAACATTGATTTCCGACTTGGGGGAAACGTTCGCCAATCTACGAAAATACAACATCATGCTTAATCCGAAGAAATGTTTCTTTGGAATGCCAACCGGAAATTCTTAGGTTTCATCGTGTCCCAAAGGGGCATAGAGGTGAACAAAGACAAAATCAAGGCTATACTCAATATTTCAAGGCCAACTCGCCTGAAAGACGTACAAAGACTAACTGACTGCAATGCCGCAGTCAGGCGGTTCGTCAGCCAGATCGGTGAAAGAGCCGCACCATTATATAAACTCCTGATAAAGACCAAGGATTTTGTGTGGACCGATGAAGCAGAAGTTGCATTACAAGACCTGGAAAAAGTACTCTCATCTGCTCCTATCCTTGCTGTACCGGAACAACAGGAACCGATGTTGCTTTATGTGGCTTTGACAAACAAAGTCGTTAGTATTGTCATGGTAGTGGAGAGATCGAAGGAAAATCAGGAACACTTGGTGCAGCGTCCGACCTACTTTGTAAGTGAGGTCTTGATGGAATCAAAACAGCGGTATCTGCACTATCAAAAGCTATCTTATTGTGTGTTCCTGGCATCTCGTAAGCTACGACACTATTTTCAGGAGCATCCAATTACCATTGTGAGCATAGCTCCCATGAGAGATATAATCAACAACTATGATGCCACAGGACGCGTCGCCAGATGGGGCATAGAGCTCTCAGCTTTTGATATTGAGTACAAACCTCGGACAACAATCAAATCCCAAATCCTTGCCGACTTTGTTGTTGATTGGACAGAGACGAAGGAGAATATGACCCTCCCTGAGTCGGAATATTCGACCCTATATTTTGATGGGTCTAAGGCTCGCGGGGGCTCGGGGGCTGGCGTGGTGCTCAAATCACCCCAAGGAGACAAACTTCTATACGTGTTGCGAATCTACTTCACAGCAACAAATAATATTGCCGAGTATGAAGCACTGCTGCATGGAATCCGGATTGCTAAGGATATCGACATCTGACGTTTGATGTGTTATGGAGATTCGGATCTTGTTTCTCAGCAAGTGTCGGATACTTGTAATGCAACTAAGCACATGGCAGCATATAAAGCTGTCGTGGATGATTTATCTAAATCGTTCGAAGGGTTTGAGGTTCAACACATCCATCAAGCAGAAAATGAGGAAGCAGTTGCACTATCTCGAATAGGCTCTGCACGGAAAGAGGTCCTAGATGGCGCATTTCTAGAGCACCTCAAAGTTCCCTCAGTAAAGGGAGTTGACGAAGAATATACGACCAAATCCGACTCACCTCTAATAGCAGTTCTGGCTATAATTCCCAGCTGGACCCAACCCTACCTTGACTATTTGGTAGATGGCAAATTACCCGAAGACGAGGTTCTGAGCCAGCAGATTATCCGACGAGCAAAATCCTATACTGTAGTTAAAGGTGAGCTCTATAAGCGGAGTATATCTGGGGTCTTTCAGCGTTGCGTATCTCCAGAAGAAGGAGTGGAAAACTTAAGAGAAATCAACGAAGGCGAGTGTGGTCACCATGTTGTAGCCAAATCTTTAGTGGAAAAAGCTTTTAGACACAGTTTTTTCTGGCTTACAGCCAAGGCAGATGCCGAACGGCTGGTCAAGACGTGCAAAGGCTGCCAAAAGTACGCCAAACAAGCTCACATTCCTACTGATCAGCTTAGAACAATACCTATAACATGGCCTTTCGCGGTCTAGGGGCTTGACATGGTAGGACCGTTTAAACGGGCTCCAAGTGGATTTACTCACCTCTTAGTGATGGTGGATAAGTTTACCAAATGGATTGAGGCTAAACCCATCACTAGGTGTGATGGAGCAACAACCAAAAGATTTGTCGAGGATGTAATAATCCGGTATGGTTATCCGCATAGTATTATCACGGACAACAAGAGTAATTTCTCTATGGGGGAACTTGCCGATTTCTGCAACGAACAAATATCCGGTTGACATTGCGTCAGTCACACATACATAGGTGAATGGACAAGTCGAAAGAGCAAATGGTTTAATCCTACAAGGGCTAAAACCGAGACTCAAAGCACCACTACGACGTGCTTTGGGGGATTGGGCAGATGAATTACCTTCTGTAATATGAAGTTTACGAACAACTCCGAACAGGTCAAGCGGATACACACCTTTCTTCTTGGTCTATGGCGCAGAAGCTGTTCTTCCTAGTGATTTTATTCACACCTCTACTAGAGTGTCCGCGTATATCGAAGAGGATGCCAAGATTTCTTGAGAAAACGATCTCGACTTAGTCGAAGAAATTCGCATCGTTGCTGAAATGAGATCAACAGCCTATCAGCAGAAGGTACACAAGTATCATAGCCAGAGAGTCAGAAATCAGTCTTTTAATAAGAGCGATTTGGTTCTCTGGCTTGTGCAACAAAGAAATCACAAACTTTCCTCGGTATGGGAAGGGCGCTTCCTGGTTAGTCGAGTATTGCACAATGGTTCGTACTACTTAACTGATATAAGGCCAGTCAAAGAAAGACCTGCTACTAAGAAGAGAAAGAGAGCTAGAGGAAGTACAAATCCGGATGAGTTAGACAGACCGTAGAATATTGCTCAGCTACGTCCTTTTATTCTTAGTTCAATTCTTCTTTGTAATCATATATATGTACATGTTCTGTGAGAAATAATAGTCTTGGTTGCCTCAAGTTTTTTCTGAGAAGTTTTTACCATCTTAATTCTGAATGATCATGTCATAGTCGAAAATCCCAGAATGCTTGAAAGTACTTTATGCTCATGTTCATTCTGGTTTTGATTTCCGATTCTAAAATTTCTACCCTCTGGTATAACTCTAAAGTTTCTAGTATTTACTTTGGTTATTTGTCTGATTGCCGGATATGGGAATTTTCTGAGTAGTGAATTGTTGGTATTGGAAGTCGGCTTTGTTTCCGAGTTTAAACTGGTTTAGCAATTGAGCTCTGTTGCTCGGCAAAGTTTCCGTGCTGAAGGTTTAGCCGGCTCACGAAAGGGCCGAGGCGGAAAGCCAGATAAATGATAAGTACAGACAAAAAAGTTCAACTGCTTATGAAAACATTTCAGGCACACAAAAAATTTAAACCAAAAGTGCTGAATAGATTAAAGCTTAGCACTAGCAAAAGTATCATACTAAATATTTACAGACCCATAATGTTTTCAGAGTAATACATTTGTTTAACTTATGATGCAAGAGGAGAGGAAGGAGCTTCTGGCTCGCTGGATACATCGCCTTGATATCGTTCCGAGATGTCCACATCCGACATGGTGTGGTCATCATCGGAAACTTCGGTTTCTTCTTCGGGAGGCAGAGGCGGCGTGTCCACGCGGGTGAAGAAGGGAGTGTCGTAGCTGGTTAAGTCAGCTACATGGCACCCATATCCGGCGCAGGAGTCCATGATGGCCTTAATGTCTTTGTCCTATCTGTCTTCATCCACCTTGCAGTACCTGATGGCTCGTGTTGATGTAGAGCTCGTTGGGAATCCCAAGAGGAAGGTATGATGAGCACAGCAGCAAGTTTACCTTAGTTATGAAATCAAGGTTTAATCGATCTAGTAGGAGCAAGGAAACACCTCAAAGGTGTTGCTAGCTGAGCCTTGGCAGGGCGCACTACTGGTGCTAGTAGCAACGTGGAGACCTGCACAACACAACCACAGAACTTTGTCCCCAACTTGCGATGAGGTTGTCAATCTCACCGTGTTTTGCTGAAAACAAAGGATTAAACATATCCAATGGAAGGAAGTAATAGTTTGCAGAAAGTAAACACAAAGCAGTAAACAGTTTGTATATTGTATGTAAAGAAAAGGACCTGGATCCATAGTTCACTAGAGGTGGCTCTCCTTAAGATAGATAACATGTTGGGTGAACAAATTACAGCGGGGCGATTGACAAACATCGAGAAAGCAGTACATGCATATACTAATCATCTTGACTCCTTTCGAACTTGATTGGGCATTACAACATTATACATAGACCGCCATCCAACTGCATCTATGACTAATAATCCACCTTCAGGTTATCATCCGAACCCCCTCCAATATTAAGTTACAAGCAACAGATTATTACTTTACGAATTGCGTGTAATGTAAACAATATGATTGTTCTATGAAGAAAGGATTGTTGTTTTCTCCCTAGTAGCAACATCACATCTAGTACCTTAGAGATTTTGATCACTTCCCCAGATTACCAGAGGCATGAACCCACTATCGAGCATAAATACTAACTCTTGGAGTTGCTAGCATCTACTTGGCCAAGATAGCTACTAACAACGGAAAGCATGCAAGATCGCAAATAACAAAGACATGATAGAATCAATAATCAATCTGAAATAACATCTCAATATCCATCGGATCCCCGCAAACACAACATGCAAATTACAAATAGATGATCTTGATCATGAACGGAGCTCACAAGATCTAAACATGAAAGAACAAAGGAGGAGAACCAGCCATCTAGCTACTACATGGATCAATAGTCCAAGGATGAACTACTCACGCATCACACTGGAGGCTTGCATGATGATGAAGAAGGCCTCCAGGGTGAATTCCCCTCTCCCGCAGGGTGCCGGGAAGAGCTTCAGATCCCTCCCGATCTAGGGATGGAGATGACGGAGGCTACAGACTCTTTCATGGATTTTTGATCAGGTCCTTAGGGTTTTCGTCCCGAGGGCATCTTATAGGCAGAAGGAGAGGCCGGGGGGCTGCTTGGGTCGGCCAGACCACCCCCTGGTGCGGGACAGGCCTGGCCGCATGGCCAGGTGGTGTGGCCGGCCCCAGCCCTTCTCCGTCTCATATTCTGGCATCTGATGACTTCCGAAAAAATAGGCACTTTGACTTTTGTCCCGTACAATTCCAAGAATATTCATTTTCTGACTTTCCTGGAACCAAAAAACAGCAGAAAACAGGCAGCTGGCACTATGGCTCTTGTTAATAGGTTAGTCCAAGAAATCATATGAAAAGTACTCCAAACTGTGGACAAAACACAAGAAAGTGGATAAAACCAAGCATGGAACATCAAAAATTATATATACATTTGCAATGTATCAACATCCCCAAGCTTAACTCCTACTCTTCCTCGAGTAGGTAAGTGATAAAAAGAAAGAATAATTTTTGAGGTGACATGCACCATCAAAGACTTGATCAAAGTATTTGTAAAACATTCAAATCTGGGATCATAGTACTTCAATCATAACATGAAAGACAAAGTTCTAGCAATAAGACAAAGAAACTATGATGCAACATGAAAAGGCATAAACAAAAGATTCAAGACTAACAGTGCTTTGCAAGATGTTTGTTTGTTTCACATAAAGAAAACATAGCATAATAGTATTCAGCTTGTCCCTCACAAAGTAGCAAATATAAATGCATAGGACACCTTCAAAGTTCATAAGAGTGACTAGATACAAATAGTTTAAAACAAGCAATATCAAGTTATGCATCAATCAACAAGTCTTGGGACAATGCACATAGAACTAAGAATGGCCACTATGCTCTCAAAGTAGGTGCATAAAGGTAGAAGGTGGAGACTCAATATCATGGTGGAAGAAAGGCCTTCATAGAAGGAAGTATGGATTCAAGTCTCATAAAGAGCTTCCAAAAATTATGGTACTTATAGCTTTCATCTCTCATTGCCCCTACCATAAGCATCTTTAAGGTGATTAAGGTTAAAGTGACACAACTAAGAGGATATGCTTGACAGGTTATAAACCGAAATCTCATGCCCCTTACATACGAAGACCGAACCTCATGTTACTCAACTTTAGTCACAGTAAGATCTTGTCATTGTAAGTACATGTGTATCATAAAGAACCGCCAACGGGGTTACCCTTGCACATGATACATGAGTTATCCCATAATCAAAATGACAAGGCAAGCAGACAATGAGCATCTCAATGATCTTTTTATTTTCTATTTGCATAGGTTTTTATTGAGGATGCTTCATAGAGTGCTCATTATGGTTATGCTGCAAGTTTCCACCATGATTAGGCATGGCTTAGGCTAGCGGCCCAGGCGTTTCTCTAACACACATACAAACTCCATGATCTTACAAGTTCCACTTTTATTTCACACCGCCGGGCTCTATAAGCAAAACAACATGATATCAACGGGGTACAAAGTACAAGTGCAATGTTGAAAGCGTTCCCCATGATACATGGTTCTGCTAATTTCAACTTATAAAGCGCACGCATATACGCAACAAAGAAGGACCCAATGGTTCAAGTTTATTAGATGCAAAAAAGTAAAGTGTGCCATCAAGTTCATGATAGCTTTAATCACTAGTTTTCTCATAACAAGTGTAATTTGGAAGGTAAACAAAAACATGAATATACTTGGAATAGCATAAGAAAGTAGGTAGGTATGGTGGAATCTTTGGAATAACTTGGTTTAAGGAGTTGGATGCATGAGTGGAACTCATACTTGGTTGTGGAGGCTAGCAAAAGACTGGGAGCGACAAACTAAGAGAGCAATAATGGCCATAATCATGCAGCGCGACAAAACATCATTGATAAAAGCATAAAGTGATACTACAAGTTGAAAACTAAAGGATCATAAAGGCTATGGTGACTTGAGATAGTCATAACATGGTGTGAGCATGTTCCAAGTCAACCCAAATAAAGCATCAAAACAGAATACCACTATACTATGCTTTAATATGCTAAAACAACGCATGATTCATCCAAGGCACATTAAGAAATCTCAATTGTTTATAAAACGTAATGCTACAGCAAAGAATACTAAGCATAAAGCCAAAACAATATCAAGCAGGGCATGACCAAGCATGGGCCACAGTAAAAAACGAGCTCTTTTTACCAAATAAGCATGAACTTTCCTACTCTTTTCCAAACCAAACCAAACTATTTGCAAACCAATGTATGAAATAGGGGGTATAACCAATTTATTCAGCAAACTAAGCAAACAAAAAACCAAAATGAAAACGAAAAATAAGACGCTCCAAGAACAACACAACTGTGCATGAAACAATAAAAATGAAGCGTTTGGAAGAAACCTGGGATTTTTATTGATGCATAGGGAGATGCCTTGGGCATCCCCAAGCTTTGACTGTTATACTTCTTGGATATTTCTTTGGCTGACACGCGTGGCATCCCCAAGCTTGATATTTAGTCCATCCTTCATCTCATTACTCATTCCTTCCATACACCTGGAATTTTTCCTTCATACAAAACTTCACACAATCTTTATTAGCAACACTAGTGCACTCAAGATAAATAAGTCTTAAGGTTCAGTTATAACACCAAATAAACTTGCATTAGAACACTAGCTACTGTAGCACTTCCCTCGAAAATCTCAATTCCCCAAAACAACTCAAAAAGGAATCAACCAGAAGCAAATGCAGAAAATGGCAGAAATCTGTTAAAACAGACCAGCAGGTAAAGACGAATTTTTTCAAAGACCTTCTGTTGCTCCAATCAAAAAGTGTTGATCTAACTAAAGTTAGATAACAACCTGCGGCAGAAGCACAAAAATTCACGCCTAAAAAAGACTTTCAGCGATTTTACGATGACACACACAAATCTGTTTCAGGACAACAACTTTCTAAATTATTACTTCTCTCTCATTAGAGGTTACTCTTGGCACAAAAAGAAAATAAAAAGGATAAGGAGCGGTTATTACTGAAGTAATAACTTCCAAGACTCATGTAAAACTTTTGGGTTATCTCGCAATAAGTACTTTTATTTAATGCCTTTAAGTTAGGCATAAGAAGCAAGAAAGAATCAAGTGTTCTCAAATGAAGAAGCATTAAGACCAATTTTTTTTTCATAGGAGAAGCAAAAGAAATATTCTCTCTCTTCTTAGGGAATTGTTCTATACCTTCCTTGAGTAGGAGTTGATATTTAATGGTGCCTTCTTTCATATCAATAATGGCACCAACAATTCTAAGAAAAGGTCTTCCCAAAGTAATAGGACAAGAAGCATTGTATTCAACATCCAAAACATAGATATCAACGGGGACATAGGCAATGTTAACCATAATAAGAACATCATTAAGACTACCCATGAGTTTCTTTTTCGCATTATCATCAAGTGGGACATTCAAATAACAATCTTCAAGCGGAGGCAAATCAAGCATATCATAAATCCTTCTAGGCATAATAGAAACACTTCTATCAAGATCACTTAAAGCTTTTAAATCAAAGTTGTAACATCCCAATTTCAGCAACCTTAATTAGTTGTCCAGAATGCAAAAATCAGGGGGAACAAAAACTTTTCTTGTTTAATGCTGAAGTGTTTGCTTGTTGTTGGATATGCTTATGCATGTGTATTAGATAATATACTCCTTATCTTAACACGAGTTGACAAAAGCTACTTCTCAAACAATCTTGGCTTAATTTCCATATTCTCAAATATTTTGGCATTTCAAAAACCTGAGCCAAGATGCTTATGTAACCAAAACTATTTTAGTAGCTTCTATTGACAAAACTATGGAGAGATATATAACATAATCTCCTTATGTTTTCAAGACATAACCTTCAACTACTCTTACCTCTAGAATCTGTAAAACCTTTTTGTAAGCTTTTTAATTCTACTCTTGGTAGAGATACCTAGGACTCTCATCCTATTCAAATCCAACCTCTTCAAAATGCATCAACCTTACCTCAAGCTAGGCTTGATGGTAATCCTAGCACTAGTTGATTTGTTTGCAAGATGAGTTGCCTTGATCTGCTGTTTGAATTGTCTCCTTAGGAGATAGTATGAGCTACTCTAGGAGCTCATCACTAGGATCAAGATGTTTCCAAATCATAACACCCTAAGAAAGAGTAGAAACATGGATCTGATCTCTAGCTACTAGGTGATCATCTAAAACCCCTAACTAGACCCCTTCCGAAGTGATCCCTTCTAGAAGCTTCCAAGTCAATGAAAACCAATATCAAGCATGGATCCCTTCTACTCAGTCTACACTTCAACCTCATCCACTTGATGATGCTTCGGTACCTTGCAACCCCTCACAAACATCCCCTCTCATACTCTGGGTCACTTAATGATGCTTGATTTATCCAAGTCTGGAATCTGTTTCAACATCACCTTTTTGAATGCCCCCCTTTCTCAACCCATGTGCATTTTTGAAAATGAATCTAAACCATCGTGTTAACCATCCTAAGGACTACTAGGGCCCACTCTTTCCCTTGGTTAGATCATCCTCCAACCCACTTGTTCATGATGGTTTTGCAGGCAAGAAAATAACTTTTCCTGCAAATCTAGTCAACATGCCTACTTTGACAGAAGCTCACACCATCATCCAACCTTCCTTGGACCAACTCCTTGCATGGTTGTGTTCTACTCATAGGTCTATCAATATCTACTTCACTTGTTCCAAGTGGATCTTTGTGCTTCTTAAACCCACAATGTTTTGAAAGCTAGTTGATAATCTACTTGGGCAGGCTTATTTTATTTAAAGTTTGAAATCCTGTCTTGGTGAGCTCAAGTAGGATCAATCTCAAACCCCTACACCATTGCAATCTACATCACTTGGTATATTTATCCATATATCCCATACCCCAGGGGGAGCCCTTAGCTCCAAGACCCAGCAAGGTTTTGGTGGCATGAAAACAATCTTACCCAAGATCCATAAATCTCTAGTTTTCACCAAAATCAACTTGGATTCTCCAATACCAAGGTTGAAAATGCTTGTTACACCTTGTCTACATCCTCTACATTGATCATCAAGATTTATCAAATATTATCCATAATTATTATGGCTCCAAATCAAATTAATCCCTTTATTAGTCAAATCTCCAAAACTCCTTCCATAAAGGAAAGTTTGGTTTTCGCCAAAACACTTCCCCAACTTTAAGCACAGTTGAGTCCTATATATCATTCCCTACACTCCCATCTCAAAAATAAATATTTTTGAGATCCCTTATTATTTATTCTTGCCCTTTTTCTTAAATGGCAGAAATGGAATAATAATAGTTTTAAATACTTTTAAGCCTCAATAAATCTTGGTAAAATTCCCCTAAGTGTGCATTCACATTTGGGACCATCTCCAACCAAAAACCAACCCTGTCCAATGTAAAAGTATCAAATGAGCTTCTATAAACCATCTCTGCACTTTTTGAATAAATGATCTAAAGTGGACCAAAATTCATCCAGTAAATCTCAAATAATTTCTAGATATCTACCTTGACCTCATCTATCTACCAGTACCATCTCCCCTACTCTGTCCTATGCAAAATTTTGAACTTCCTCCACAAGCACCCATTTACTCAATTTAGCAAATCTAGCTAGGATTGAGCTAAACCAAGGATCAATCACCACCAAGGCTCACCACCACTCACCACAGCAACCACCATATCCTCTGGTCGTGATCACTATCGAAATTATTGTAGCATCCTTGTCCTCTAGTGCTTGGACCCTAGTGCTTAACCCCATGTGGGTGTCTTGTCTTGAAAAACCCCTTTTCTCCTCTAGCAGCAGCTACCCCTCCCCGTCTGCTCTGTAGCTCGACTAGAAAACCACCTACCCGCCCACAGCATCCTCTCCCCCTGGTTTCCCTCCTCTCCCCCATGCCCAATGGACCAAGTCCATGATGGACTACTACCTCTCTTGTATAAATGGCCATAGCCACCCCAGCTCTCCTCTCTGGATCATTTGCCCCCAACAACCCCCACTCCCCTTCCCTAGAGCACCCTCTCCCTCTCCCCTGCTGTGTACTGCTGGAATGAGAGAGAGAGAAGAGAAGATTCGGCCATCTCCAAAACTCGAGCTAAGCTCTCTCTCCTCGCCCCCTCGCCTACTGTATGTCCCTCCGTGGTGATCCCCTCCCCCTCGTCTATCTAACCCTACCCTCTGTTTGCCAAAGACCGCCCCTAGTGTCGCCTTGGCCAAGCTCCGGCGAGCTCCCTCTCGGGCATCACTACGCGAGAAAGATTTCGGCGTCGAACCAGGCCTTTCCACCTCTCCCCGGAGTTGTCGTCGTCGACCGCTTCGCCCTCCACCATCCCCGACTCTCCTCCGCCCGCAGGTGTGCTCTCCTACGCTGCCCTGAGCCCAGCTAGGGTTTTCCCGCGCCGTCATGCCTCGGAGAAGGACGACGAGCTCCCTGCCATTGATTCGCCCTCTAATCCGATGGTCCAGGCGCTTCGATACCTCTTCGCCGCTCTGTGCCGCTGACCGATGGGACCCACCCGCCAGGTTCGAATCGTGTCCTCCCACGCGCCGCCTTCCCGGTTGGGCCTCTTTCCTGCCACTCGGCCCAGCTGCTCCTTGACCCCAGCCTAGTAGCCCCTGCACCCTTTTCTTTTCAACTTCTTTTTCCAGATCTACTATTTTAAGCTGCTAGGTTTAATTCGAAACAAAAATGAAAATGGGATAAAACTTCCCAAATCTAATTTTCCCTAGATGCCTGCATGTTTTCCCTAACTTACAGTATCGACCACCTGCCCATATTTTTATCTCATTATCTCCTGGTATATTAATTACCAAAAAGTATCCAAAACACTAATAAACTATTTCTGGGAGATTGGTAAATTCAAATGGAATGAATCCAACAATCTCTGGTAGATGTTTGATTTACCCAACACATGGAACTGGCATCAAGCTAAGTCGAGCCTTTGTGTCCAATTATAACAAAAGCAATCCTACTCTGACTTTAGTAAATTCCCTGGGTCAAATTATAACTTGTTTTGACCTGATTCCAATTCCTTGGGAAGTGGTACATCAGGGTATGTCAAAATCCAGGAGCTTCAGATTTATTGAGCTTCTGAGGTTTTCTATTTAATTAAACATTTATGTCCTTAGATATTTCACTAATAAAATCACGTCACTAGCTCTGCAACTCCAAAAAGGTTGATTCCAACTAGTAAAGAAAGTTATTCTAAATACCTACAATGTGTCTTTGGAATCAAATTAAAAGCTTTTGTAGATTTAATCTGGTGAAAGAGACAAGTTGTCTACATAACTTCCTTTGGCAATTTCCTGAGGGCATTCTGGTAACTATCTTGACATGATTACAACTCTCAGTAAACAAGTACATTAAACCCTACTAAACCATCCAAGGAAATAATTATTGGAACTCCATAACTTGTCTGGTGAATTATTTCCTCAAACTAGAGCCTTTATCACTAGAAAATTCATAGGAAATCAAAGAAAAGTGATAAATTAGTGAAACCACCTTTGTTGGTATCACTTCATCAAACCCTATCTGTTGGTATCATTTTTTCACCATGGTATCATACAGATTACGTCCTTGGTCCAAAACCCCTCTCTTAGGTAGTTTCTAGACTATAAATCCTAAGAGATTTTCTTCGATAATTCCCAAGACAAGGCCAATCTCATTAATCCCTTCTCCCTAAGACCTAATGATTTGTAATCTTGTATTATCAAACTACTTGTTGTATTGTACTGGTGCTTGTATTCCTTTTGTTGATTGTGGCTTGGTTTTTTTGCATGTGTTGTCTTGACAACGATTGTTGCGATGAAATCAGAGAGCGGAAGAAGTGGTACTTTTTATTGATGTTGGTATTCTGGGATTATCTAAAGAAGAAGTCCATGGACAAATATGCCATATTGCTAATCCCAGGCAAGCCACCTTATTGCTCATAAGCCTTGTCCTATTGTTTTACTTATGCCTGTTTAATCTACGGTTTATTAAAACTGCATTGATTTACTATATGTTGATGTATATATGGTAGTGGTTTGGCTACTCTAACTATTACACTTATGCACTACTAAGTGCAACCCCCTTGACGACACCTACTTGTCCCTAGTAGAGTAGATGGTGCATATCCACCATACCCCCTTTGGAGACCCTGTTTTAGTCGAAGCAAAGCTAGAGGATGGGAAGACCCCGGAAAAAGTTTTACCAAATGTTTTATTATCAAACCTTGATGAGGTGGGACCTCCCAAGAGATGTTGAGAAAAAAAAGGTTTCTCTTTACAACATGCTGAAGAAAAGATGGAGGAAAAAGGTTTAAAAAACGCACCCGGTTCTTTGCAGTCTAGCTATAACAACTTAACCCCGTGCAACCACATTACTCTGGTATGGGACAGGGCTGGATTTGATGTTTGTCTATTCTGGTATGAGATGCCTTGCAACAACTACAGGGGATCGGTGATCCCTAGCGGGTGGGCCTTCTCTGATAAAGGTCCATGTGGGACATCAACCTGGAGAAGGAACAAAGGGTCTGCTGGCCTCCACGCGTTACTATGAGCCCCTCATTGAAAGCGCACACTCGAGAAGTGGAAAAAGCACTACGGTTGTTCCTCGGTACCCGACGTCCCGATTTTGAGGGGATTAAGACTCATAGGGTAGGCACTTATATTGGAGTGGGAATCCGGAGAGTCTTGATCGGTTACTCGACCCACGATCGGTGAAGATCAGGGTAGTGTACCCGGATGGTGTGGATAAAGTGTACAACCTCTGCAGAGTGTAAATCTATTCGAATAGCCAGGTCCGCGGTTAAGGATAGGTTGGACAAACTTCTGTAGAGCTTTGCTGATTTTGTTTTCAAAAAGGATTTTCTGAAAAGAAATGGCTTTGGAAATGTTTTGACCATGGGATGGTCGGAAAGGATCCCTGTTTTGACCATGGGATGGTCAGAAAGGGATGGAAGGAGTTTGCTTGTGGGACGACCGGGAGAAGCAAACAAAGGGGTGACCCAGTCCTAATGTTCAAAATGGTTTCCAAAATGTTTTACAAAAGTTTTCAAAAAAGATATGTAGATGTTGTATCTACAAGAGAAACTAATTGAGAAAAGAACCTCTCTTCGAGCCCTCCTACTACCACAGCCATAATGCATATCCTCTTATTATTACTATTATGTTAAGGTGATTTGCGAGTACATTCAAAGTACTCACCGACATTGTCCCTAGCTATTAACTTGGTCAGATATCAAGAAGAAGGTGAAGTGGATGTGACATGGGTATACCCTACAGGTACTCGAGTTTGGTATGTACGGTCTGAATACAGCGGAAGCCCATGGTATTGCGAAGGACCAAGAGGGGACTCGAGTGGCCTACGGACTCTCGATTGCTTGAAGAACAAGAAGAATCTAAAGATAGAAAGTTCAAATGGGAAAACCGTAACTTGTAACCGACTCGACCTGCTACCTAAGACCTAGCCTATCTATATAAAGGCTAGGAGGGGGCGGCGAGGAGGACACACACAACCCTAGTTTCCACAACCCTCGCCAGATCACATCTCCACACCATTATAATCTTCGATTCTTCGATAATTCCACGAGCAGACAAGCAGGAGTAGGGAACTCTACGAGGCCTGAACCTGGGTAAATCTTTGTCCCCTGTGTGCTTGTTTGCTAGCCGATAGATGTCTCCAGAGCTCCCTCCTTCTCCAAAACCCAAGTCCATAACAATGGGCATTGATGAGTTAAACCCTCGTCAATTGGCGTCGTTTGTGGGAATTGGGAGTGCTGATGTTTCCGCTTCTTCGGCCCCATTCAAACGCGATCTACAACTCCGCAACAGCGGAGAATCACCAGCTCTTCGGCGCATTTGACTTCACCTTCCACACGCCGGCTACTCGCCCCGCGATCGGGAGATTCCGCTTCCAAGTTGGTCAGATAGGCATGCTTCGCATGCCTGACCAGCCGACGGCACCGGCGATTGCTCTAGCATCATGGTTCCCTCCATCGATCAGCACCCTCAGTGAGCTCAACACCCTGACAATAGTTGAGAACATGGTCAGCGACAGCAGTCACGACTCCGATCTGAGCGGTCTGGCCACTGAAGACGGAACCTACAGTTCCGGATCTGAGAGTTGCGGAAGCAGCAGCTTCCCCAATCACATCATGTGCGCCGTTATCAACGCAGGCGATACCTCTGCCAATCACAACAACACGGGTAATCGCGGCAACAAAACCGACCCACCGAACCATGGGAACGGCGGCAACGGTAGCAATGGCGGCACTCCCGTCAACAACAGAGGGACAATCGAACCTCCAACCATAACCAATGAGCAAACTGGCGAACACATCGTAGTCAGGTTCAATGAGCTTGAATGGGCTCGCTGCAGCGAAGCCCTACAGGGAAACCCTCTACCCACTGGATCCTCGCAGGAACTTCTGATGGGCTACCATTGGCTCCTGAAGGAGGAATTTAAGCGCCAAGCGCAAACAATCGCACAGCTCGAAGCGCGTAAAAAGGCAGCAGATGAGTCGAGCCTTCGTCATCCTGGGCTCTCCTTCCATGGAGGATCCTCCTCAAAGGGCAACGAATACATCGCCAAAAAGAGGCAATCCAGGATGGCCCACCTTACCGAGCAAGAACGCATAGAAGCTGCGAAAGTCCTCGACTTCATCTCTATGCCAGTCGAAACATGGGGCAACGTGGTCCCCAAGACGCCACAAGCCGCGGTGACAGTAGCCACCATGTACCTCCTCAACAACCAGCCACCAGCTGGAGATCCCCGAGCCGCCATGCACCGATCTATGATCTCGGGCTTGGGACTAATCGAGGCTGCTCTCAAAAAGAGCCAACACCTGAGCCGAAAAAGGGCAAAACACTAGCAAAGCGTTACTCCTCGCCCTCATCCAGCGACAACAGTCACGACCTGTCTCGACGCCACTGCTCATGGCGACACGACCGCGACTATGATGCGTGCAACGACCTCACGCAGCACAAGATTGACAAATCAAGGGCACGACGTGCCCAGTCGACTGACTCGGAAGAGGAAGATGTGGAGCTCTGCGGCGCAATATGCTTCAGTAGATCCAACAGGACAAAGCGAATGCCTAAAGGGTTTAAACTCCCATCAGAGAACCCGAAGTTTGAACGCCTACAGGACCCGAAGATCTTCCTGGAGGACCACATCTCCTCCGTCAGGCTCCACGGTGGCAGTCGAAGCATGGCCATGCAATTCTTATAGCTACAGCTGCAAGGCGCCGCTAGAGCATGGCTCAACAACCTCCCGCGCGGATCCATTCGCAGCTGGGATGAGCTAGTTTATAGCTTCATGCGCAACTTCAAGGGCACGTACAAGCGGCCCGCATCAATCGAAGAGTTGAGGTGCTGCCAGCAAAGATCGGGCGAATCTCTATGCTCCTACATCCAAAGGTGGTCTATCCTCAAGAACTCCGCAGGGAACATCTCGGAGGATCACGCGATTGACGCGTTCAATGGCGGCGTTCGCGGCCTAGAGCTCAGGGAGGAGCTAGGCCGCTCAAATCCCCAAACCATCGACCACCTGATGGAAATCACGAATCGGTGGGCCTATGGAGAAGATTCGGTGAAGAATCGCGTTCACTCCGACGAGGAGGCGGAACTCGAGCGTAGATGTGATCGCCGAGGCAAGCGTCGCATGCGCATCTACGATGACCGCGACGACGTCAACATGGCCGTGGCTGGCTACGCTGACAGACGCGACGATAACCTCAACAACGGATACCGTAGCGGTGGATACCGTCACTCCGGGAAAACCACGCAAGTGTGGCAACGCCGCAATCGTGATGAGGCACCCGCAACATCCGTTGAGGACAAACTGTCCGGGACATGTACGGTACACTTATACATCGAAAAGCATGATGGAAAGAAGAAGTCTAGCCACCTCCTCAAGGATTGCCGCGAGTTCCTCAAGCTGCATGAGGGATTGGATCGGATGAACTGCAGCACAGTCGAAAGAGGCTACGGAGCCTCTCCAGGTGCCGTGGCACATGGCGCTCCGCCACCACCACTTGGGCCGCCCCCGAATGCAGTTGCGCCGGACCAGCACCATGGAGGAGAACCGTACCCACGAGCCATGGGCACCATGATGATCCAAAAGGGACGCCCCTCGAATCGGGTGCAGAAGGCCATCACTCGCTAAGTCAACCTGGCCACACACTCGCCACCATCTACTACTGAGTACCTCATCGGAAGCGTGTCCTCCATCACCTTCGACAAACGCGATCATCCGCCTCAAGTACCTCGTCCAGGCCATTGCCCCCTCGTACTCGAGGCGCAAATCAGAGGTTTCTACATGATCCATGTCTTCATGGATGGCGGGGAGCGGCATCGATCTTATATTCGCGAGTACCTTGCGAGCAATGAGGATCCCTCGAACCTGCCTAGAGGCCTTAGACACAACATTCCAAGACATCGTCCCAGGGAAAGGCGTATACCCCCTGGGAAAAATCAACCTCGACGTCATCTTCGGCACGCCGAAGAACTTCCGGCGCGAGCGCATCGACTTTGAGGTCGTCGATTGGCCCTCACAATACCACTGCATCCTCGGGCACGTCGCATTCGCTAGGTTCATGGAAGTGCCCCATTACGCCTACCTGCAGATGAAAATGCCAGGTCCCAATGGCGTCATCATGATCAACAGGAGCTTCGAGAGATCCGACAGTTGCAAAGGGGAATTCAACAGAATTACCCAGTCCTTCGGCATGCAGGAGGAACTCACAAGACTAAAGGAGTCGACAGACAATAGTCTGCCTCCCCTGAGCCGGCCAAGTTCACCTCATCTCTCCTTCGACTCATCGGTGCACACAAAGAAAGTGCAGGTCCACCCATCAGATCCCGCCAAGACGGCCCTCATCGCCAACAACTTAAGTCCCGCATAGGAACTCACGCTCGTCGAATTCCTCCGTGAGCATTGGGAAATTTCGCCTGGTATCCTGCGGACATGCCAGGAGTTCCCAGGGAATTCACCGAGCACGCACTCAATGTCAACCCTGACGCAAGGCCAGTCAAGCAAACAATTCGGCGATTGTCTGAGCCACGAGCGCAGGCAGTTGGAATGGAGATCAATAGACTCCTCGACGCCAAGTTCATACGCGAGATCAAGGAAAGCACCGCCCAAAGGATCACTTCCTGTTGGCGCGCATCGACCAGATCATCGACTCCATCGTGGGATGCGAGCGCCTCTACTTCCTCGACGCCTACTCAGGCTATAATCAGATTCGAATGAAGGAGGAAGACCAATAGAAAACAGCGTTTACAACGCCCTTTGGTGTGTTCTGCTACAATACAATGCCCTTTGGGCTAAAAAACGCAGCAGCCACCTATCAGCGGTGCATGCAGGCTTGTCTCAAAGAGCAACTTGGTCGCAACATTCAAGTCTATGTCGACGACATAGTAATCATGACCAAGGAGGAAGCCTCCCTAATCGACGATTTGCGCGAAACCTTCGCCAACCTCGACCTCTACCGGATCAGGCTCAATCCAGACAAATGCGCCTTCGGTGTACCATCTAGGCAACTACTCGGGTATCTCATCTCCGAGAGGGGAATCGAGGCAAACTCGAAGAAAATAAAAGCCATACTGGCCATGGAGAAGCCGGAAAACATAAGATTCGTCCAACAGCTGGCTGGACGAATCGTGGCCCTCAGTCGATTCATCAGCCGGATGGGAGAAAAGGCACTGCCCTTCTACCAGCTTCTCCGCAAAGCTGAAAAATTCGAGTGGACCAATGAAGCGCAAGAAGCATTCGAAGACCTCAAGCGCCTACTATCCACTTCGCCAGTACTGGTGACCCCACGAGAAAGGTAACCACTGTTGCTGTATATCTCCGCCACCAACCAAGTGGTCATCACAGTAATCGTGGTCAAACGAGCCGAGGAAAACAAGGTCCATGGAGTATAGCGCCCAGTTTACTACCTCAGTGAGGTCCTCACGCCAACAAAATAGCGGTACCCGCACTACCAGAAGATGGCATACGGCATCTTCATGACCGCCCGACGACTGCGCCATTACTTCTAGGAGCACCCAACCGTGGTGGTCAACGACGCCCGTTGGGGCATATCCTCGGGATGAGTCGCGCTATGGGGAATAGAATTGTCTCCACGAGACATTACATACGAAAAGTGCGACACAATCAAGTCGCAAGTTCTCCCTGATTTCCTCGTGCAGTGGATGGAGAACCAGCTCCCTGATAAACCAGATATGTCCTACCTCTGGACAATGCACTTTGATGGATCTAAGCGGAAGGACGGAGCAGGTGCCGGTGTCATACTGACATCGCCTCAATGGGACAAGCTGAAATACATCCTACGAATGCAGTTCACCGCCTCCAACAACGAAGTTGAGTACGAAGCCCTTCTGCACGGGACGAGGATGGAAAAAGCCTGTGGCGCCAAGAGGCTCATCATATACGGCGACTCCAAGTTGGTCGTCAACCAAACGATGCATGAGTGCGACGCACTGAATGACAACATCATCGTGTACCGCGACCTCTACGACACACTCGAAGGAGACTTTGACGGTTGCGAGCTGCGGCACGTAGGTCGCGAAAGCAACGAAGAGGCGGACGCACTCGACAACATAGGCTCTACCTACACCCCCATACCACCTGGGGTATTTCTCGAGCGCATCTGCAAATGCTCCATCAAGCCAAAGGCCGCAGAGAAGAAAACAAGCACAGCAACGGACTCGGGGGCTACGCTGCCCAATGAGTCAATGGCATTCGACGACTTGGAGCTAGACAGAGGACTCCAGGGACCAATGACCGTCATGATGATTGAACAATCCTGGACACAACCGTACATCATGTACCTCTTCAACGGCGAACTGTATAAATGCAGCATCACAGGATTACTCCAACGGTGCGTCTCTGCGGCCGATGGAAGATCCGTTCTCCTCGATATCCATGAGGGGACATGCGGGCACCACGCCGGCAGTTGCGCCCTCGTCGCCAAAAGTCTACGAGCCGGATTCTATTGGCCTACGGCCATGCACGAAGCCAAGGACATCATCCAAAAATGCAATGCTTGCCAACGATTCGAGGACAAGCCGCACGCACCTGGCGCAGAGCTCCGGCCAATTTCATTGGCCTGGCCCTTCGTGCAATGGGGACTTGACATGGTTGGCAAACTCCCAAGGTCCTCACGAGGAGGCTACGTCTACCTCTTGGTCGCAGTCGACAAATTCACCAAGTGGATTGAGGCCATGCGAGTGACCAACCAATCAGGACATAGCGCAGTTAAGTTCTTCGAATCCATCGTCTACCGGTTTGACGTACCGCACACCATCATCACCGACAACGGGACGAACTTCACATCTAAGGAGTTCCAAGAATTCTGAGAGAATCTGGGGATCAACATCAGCTACGCCTCGGTAGCACATCCACAGACCAACGCTCAGGTGGAAAAGCAAACGGGCTCGTCTGCGGCGGCATCAAGAAGTGACTCCTCTGGCCACTCGAACAAGCCACGGGTTGCTGGCTAGACGAACTGCAATCCGTACTCTAGAGCCTACGCACAACTCCAAACAGTGCCATGGGCTACACGCCATTCTTTATGGTGCACGGAACCGAGGTAGTGCTGACCGCCGAGGTACGGTACAAGGTGTCGCGCGTGGTCGCTTACAGGAAAAAAGAGTCATCCCTCACACTTGAAGACTCCGTCGACCTCCTTGACGAGGCAAGAGAAATCGCCACAGAAAGATCAACAATGTACCAGCAGAACCTGCGCAACTACCAAACAAGGAGGCTATGCCCCAGATCCTTCGTCGAAGGCGACCTGGTCATGTGACTGAAGCAGCAGGTGCATCTCAAGCTCGAGTCCTCCTGGGAAGGACAATACGTGATTATAGAAGTAATCCCAGGTGGCGCCTATCGCCTTCAAGATTTAGAGACAGGAGTCGCATACTCAACCCCTGGAACGTCGCATAGCTACGACGCTTCTACCCCTAGTTGTTTTTTACTTTTTACATTGCAAATAAGGCTACTCAGCCAAGGCTACTTAGCCACACATTGTACCTCGCACTGTCCTTCGAATAAATAAAGCTAAGTGCCCCAAAACTCTGTGTTCTCTTTTATTTTTCCCAATTTATCTCCTCGGGTGCTGCGCCACCCTATATACATGTGTTCTACGAACCAAAACGCGATATCCTGAGTAGCTGGCACATCAATCGAAACCCTTGGCACCACATCAACCCAGCTGCAACACACCTGACAGGTTGACAAGGGACTGAGATAGGAGCATGACCAGGCTAACGAAAAGGACTCGCATAGTGCAACGCACTTCATGCTAACAAAGCTATCTATACATATTCGGCAATAAATTATATACAACACTTATACAAACTTTACAACACGAGTACACTTATGTGCAGGATACAAGCTAAGCTACTACTGTAGCAAGAGAACGTTGGTTTGTTCCTCAAAAAAGTCGACAATCTCTTCTGCTGGGCGATCCACAGCCTGGTAGTGTGGCACCATATTCCAAGTAGAACCTGCTGGTGGCGCAAGCGGCCCATCCGAAATTGCCGCAACATCTACGTTAGGCAGGTGCAGTCGCACCAACGATAGAGCAGCCTTGGCTCCAGCCACTAACTGTTGCCTCACGCACTCGCGAACCGCGGTCAGGTCTTGAAACTTGGCAAGGAGGGCCAGCATGCTTGATGGAGTAACATCCAGCGGAAACATCATCCGATAAATGTTCTTCAAACATGACTGCGACTTCTTCAGAAAGTGCAGCACTCGCGACGCGCGATCCTGCAGGGTCGGTAGCGCAATCGCACGATCATGATCTACCTAGAAGTACCCACTCTCTTGAAGTTGCTCCGTGGTAAGATCATGCATACGAATGGCAATTCTATCCTTCTCATCCTACGGATGACGCGCGCTGACAACTACACAAAGCAGCAAACAGTAGCATAAGTACAACGCACCATCGCGAGTGACTACAAGGAAAAGATAAGAGCAATCAAACTAACAGTTGAATCGGTTGCCCAGCTGCGTCACCTCGCCAAGCAGATACTGCTCTCGGAAGGCATCTTTCTCCGCCTTTGACTTCCGTACATCCGCGTTCCTGTGGACCACGGGCAACTCACGCTCCAGCTACTTCACGCGGTCACGTAGTCACGAAAGCAGCAACACTTCATCTACCCTGGAGTGCGGCGGTGCCAAAGTATCATCAAGAGGCGGCGAGTCCTGAGTTTCCCTCAAAGGATCACTTGATGTACCCTACCACAAGCCAAGATAGAAACAAATAAGACGACCAAATCAGCACAAAGACAAAAGATTCAAGTGCATTAAAGACTAGCAAAAGTATCAGCAGATACACTCACCAGCAGGCATGTTCTTAACAAAGGACATAAACTAGTTAACTATTACGAAGCTACTAAGGAGCGATTGGCTTCTTCGACTTAGACGGCTTCGGGGGCTTCATCGAGTCCGTGGTAGTGTCAGATGCCACTGACTTTCTGCCAGCCCCTGATGCCACAGCTTTAGCTGCCTTCTTGGCGCGTTGTAGCTCCTCAGAATACTTCCCAATTGTGTTTATCAGCTAATGCCCATATTTTCCACAGGCAGCCGCGAAAGGGCTAAAGAGTACCTGTTGGCCGTCCGCACTAACAGGCATCGCCTTTGATACCGCGGCAGGATCAATCTCGACTCCGTGGGCCTGCACCATGGCAAGCGACATGGACGCGCCAGCCGCGCGGAGTGGGTTCTTGCAGCTGGAAGGCACACCCCCGGCGAGTGACGCCACCAGCTCGTCTATGTTCTCGACCAGCTCCGCCTTGGTCATCAGCTCCTCCCTAAGGCGAATGAGTATGCCTTTGGCCTTGGAGAGCGTATCCTGAATGGCGGTGCTATGGTCTTCGACTTCTAACAGGGCACCTGCCAGAGCGTCATCGCGACGAAGGGCTTGCGGGTCGAAGCTCAAATCGCCAGCATATGTACACAAATCCGCACATGGACAAAGCATTAGTGCCACCGGCAAGAAAATCAAGCAGAGAAGGATAACGATATCCACAGCTAAGTACCTGAGAGGGCCTTGGCAATTGAGAAAAGCTATTCTTCGAACAACTTCTCCCTGGCTGCGAAGGAGGCACGCAGATCCTCTTCACGCCTTTGCGCCTCGTCACGCGCCGCGATTGCTTCATCGCGACCCTTCACAGCCGCGGTGAGTGTCTTCTCCAGGGTGGCGGCGTCACGCAAGAGGGCATTATGTTTAGCAACACAACAAACAAAAATTGACTATCAACCTGTTGGAGATATGCCCAAGAGGCAATAATAAAGTGGTTATTATTATATCTTTATGTTTATGATAGATGTTTACATCCCATGCTATAAATGTATTAACCGGAAACATTAGTACTTGTGTGTTTTGTAAACATAAAAGAGTCCCTAGTAAGCCTCTTGTTAAACTAGCTTGTTGATTAATGGATGATCATGGTTTCCTGATCATGGACATTGGATGTCGTTAATAAAAAGATCATATCATTAGGAGAATGATGTGATGGACACACACCCGTAGTAAGCATAGCATAAGATCAAGTCATTAAGTTCATTTGCTATAAGCTTTAAAATACATAGTAACCTAATCCTTCGACCATGAGGTTATGTTAATCACCATCACCGGATGGGTACTTTGATGACATCAAACACCTCTTCGTAACTGGGTGGTCATAAAGGTGTCATTGGGTATTCTGAAAGTATGTGTTGAAGCGCATGGACCAAGATTGGGATTTGTCCATCCATATGATGGATAGATATGCTCTGGGCCCTCTCGTTGGAATGTCATCTAGTTAGCTTGCAAGCATGTGACTGGGTCACAAGGGATGACATAACATGGAACGAGTAAAGAGTACTTATCAGTAACGAGGTAGAACTAGGTATGGAGATCATGACGATCAAACCTCGGATAAGTATAGTATCGCATGACAAAGGGAATTGGTTTCGTATGTTAATGGTTCTATCGATCACGAAGTCATCGTTGAGTATGTGGGAGCCGTTATGGATCCCGCTGATGGTCATTGATCGGAGAGGTGTCTTCATCATGTCTGCATATTCATGAACCATAGGGTGACACACTTAAGGTTCGAAGTCGTTTTAAGTAGATATGGAATGTGGGTTGGAGACCGAATGTTGTTCGGAGTCTTGGATTGGATCCGGGACATCACGTGGAAATCCGGAATGGTCCGGAGAATAAGATTCATATATTGGGGATCATTTTCTAAGTTAGGAAATGTTCTGGAGTGTTTATATGGGGATTCTAGAAGGTTTCAGAATGTTCTGGAAGGTTCTAGAAGAGTTCTTGGTGTTTGCTTGAAAACCAAGAAAGGGTCAAGGAAACCTTGTGGGGGCTAGACACGGATTCGTGGGGGAGGAGGACTCCTCCCCCCTTCCCAACCCGCCGGCCCAAGGATGAAGGGGAGTCCTACTAGGAATCCCCCTCCCAAGGCGCGTCCCTCCTTTAAATAGAGGGGAGGGGGCGCCCCCTCCTAGCTCTCTCTCATAACAAGCTCTAGCCGCCGCCTCTCTCCTCCTCCTTCCCTCTGCTCCGGCTTAGACAAAGCCCTACAGAATTCTCTACTCCACCACCACCACCACACCGTCGTGCTACTGGGATTCCGTGGAGAAGATCTACTACCTCCGCTGCTCGCTGGAACAGGGAGAGGAAGGTTTGCTTCGACTCCGCACGTGTGACCGACTGCGGAAGCGCTGCCAAAACGCGGCGCCGGAAGGATCGTCCACTTGACCGACTGTGGAAGCACTGCCGGAACGCGACGCCGAAAGGATCGTCCACACGATCTTGAGATCGGCAAGTGATTGACTACATCAACCACGAGATCTAATCTCGTTAACGCTTTTGGATCTAAGAGGGCTAGTTCCTATCTATCTCGTTGCACATGTCTAATAGATTAGATCTTGGCTTTTATCTAGATTAGATCTGGGTTTTGTTCGTTCTTGCGGTAGAAATTTTTTGTTTTCCATGCTACGAACCCATCAGTGATATCAGAGCCGTGTCTATGCGTAGATCTGTTGCACGAGTAGAACACAATGTTTTTGTGGGCGTTGATACTTTTTTTGTCGGTGTCTTAGCGTGTACTTTGCATCTTGCGGCATGGTGGGATGAAGCGGCTCGGGCTAACCTTACATGTCATCGCACATGAGACTTGCTCCACGCTTGACGTGTAACTTGCTTTGCACAAGTGGCTTTGCGTGTGTCTGTCTCTCCCACCATAGTATAGATCCAATCTACAGTTTGCACTTGATAGCACTTGTATCAACGTTGTGGTTCATGTTTGTAGGTAAGATCCGTTCTTATTCGAAAGCCCCAAGCCACGTAAAACATGCAAAGAAGATTAGAGGCGTCTAACTCGTTTTTGTAGGGGTTTTGTGATGTGATATGGCCATTATGTGATTGTGATTATATTTGATGTATGCAATGATCCTTATTGTAATATGGCAACCGGTAGGAGCCTAATGGTTGTCTTTAAATTTTGTTTAAGACCTGCGTGTCTATTCATCATGTAATAGCTTTATTCCAAGTAGTTGTAATAGTTGCTGTTGGTGATGGACAACCATGAAGCGGCACCACGGACCTTGACGCCACGCTGGTGATGATGGAGATCATGTCCATGCTTTGGAGATGGAGATCAAAGGCACAAGAAGAAAGGCCATATCTTATCACATATTATGAATTGCCTGTGATGTTAATCCTTTATGCATCTTGTATTGCTTAGATCGCGACGGTAGCATTATAAGATGATCCCTCTCACTAAATATCAAGTAATAAAGTGTTCATCCTTAGTTGGCACCGTTGCTAAGACTCGTCGTTTCGAAGCATCTCGTGATGATCGGGTGTGATAGACTCTACGTGTGCATACAACGGGTGCAAGCCAGATTTGCACATGCGGAAACTAAGGTTAACCTTGACGAGCCTAGCATGTACAGACATGGTCTCGGAACATGGAATACCGAAAGGTAAAGCACGAGTCATATGGATGATATGATGAACATGTTGATTGTTCGCCTTTGAAGCTACATCATCTCACGTGATGATCGAACTTGGTGTAGTGGATTTGGTTCGTGTAATCACTAAAACAACTCGAGGGATGTTGTTTTGAGTGGGAGTTCATTTGTAATTTGGATTAGTCGAACTCAATTTATGATAAACACAATCAAATGAATTTGCGTAGTTTGTTGTAGTCACTGGCATCCGTTCACCACCTTACGCTTAGTTATAGTTGAGATAGGGGAACTATAGAAATTCTGGATATTTACTTTGCGAACTGGTATCGTATTGTTTTGAATGTCAATTTAAAGTTTATAAGTCCTATTGCAAACTTTCAGCAAACTCTATTTGCTCCATGAAGTTTAATAAGTAGTATTAAATCAAGAGTAACAATTCCAGTGTTAGTATCTAATGTATCATGTTTGCCTCCATGATTCTTGATACTCAAAAGATTGTTTTTAATATCAAGTTTATCTAAGAGCTGAAAGCAATGTTTCAGAAACCATCATATGTGAAAGGTATTGCGATATCTAAAACAATGTGTTGGTTACAACATGATAGAGTATACATCCTCATATTTGATGAGAATTTGTGAAGGTTGGAGTCGCTAGTCGTCCTAATCCTCCAAAAGGTTTTGAAAAAGAAACATTATACTCGCAAATCACCTTTATAAGCTATAGCAGCTTGATCATGAAAGTTTTCATGATAAGGATGAATAGAAGATGTAAGTAAAATGTTTACTACACTAAAACATTACTAAAGAATGGATTTTTGAAAGAACACCAAACATTTGATGATGGTGATCCACCTCAAAGTGCAAGACCAAAGGTATTAGTAGTTGACTATATACGCTTTGTACCATGTGTCATGTTGATGACACCACTATTTATGTTGATAGATTCTTTTAAAAGAAAAGGAATTGCTGAAAGAGAATCTATAAAATATTTGGCAGAAAATAAAAGGTTGGAGATGTCCAACTTAGGCATATAGAAGATACACATGTTATGGTTGTATTCCTTGCTTGTTAAACAATGTGGTTCTTAGGTATTGGATACCGATTTGGTTGGTATGAAGTGTCATACAGGACAACACAATTCATGAACCGCAATGGCCTAAGTAACTAGCAAGAGAAAATGTGATGATGTTCATCGAAAACAAACAAAGGGTTGTTGTGTTGCTCGTTAACATCAAAGCTTGCCTTCAAGATTTGTTTCAATAATTGTTATTTTGATCAGGTATTATGATGACAAAAGGTTGTTCAAATAATTACCGTATTCCATAATAGATGGATAATATACAAGTCTGGTAGGAGAAATAACGACCATAAAACTAATGCTAAAATGTCGCAAGACAAATGATTGAAAGATCACTTGCGAAGTGACATCGCCGTTTAAATTATATTGAAAGGGATACATGAAGAAACTCCATGTTGATGGATTTTTGGAGTCTTTGATTTTGATCAAATGATGCTTATGAAACTTTTCTAGAGATAATTAAAACTTCGTTCATAGGCCAAAAGGGAACGAATGACTAGCTAATTGGAACTTGTACATACAGATGTATGAAGCCCATCATGTGTAGTCGAGAGCGATGGATTTCAACTTCATATGCTTTCTCCGAGAATTTGAGTGAATATATGTATACTTACTCAATAAGGAAGAAGTATGAAACATTTGAAAAATGTTCAAAGACTTTCAAGATGAAGTGGAAAATCATTATAACAAGAAAATAAAAAGTTTATGATTAGATCATAAAGAAAGATGTTTGAGTTACAAGTTTAGCAAAACACCTAAAGATTCGTGGAATTGTTCCATGGATTTGCATTTCCCAAAACACCATAGGAGTATGGAGCGTTCAAGATATGTAATGAAACCTTGTTTGACATGGTAAGATCAAAGGTGTCATTTATAAAAAATGCCATTATATTTTAAAGATTAAAGCTTTAGTGACTACCGCTTTTACACTGAAAAGAGCTCCATCGTGATCCATTGAAATGACACCATATAAGTCATGGTTTGGGATAAAACCCAGGTTGTCCTTTCTTAAAAAATTTGGTATGCTAGGCATAAGTAAAATGTTTACAACCAAAGTCGGATAAGCACGTCTTTGTAGGTTATTCCAAAGAATTTGTTGGGAATTTCTCCATAACACCGAGGACAAAAGAGTTTGTCGCTTGGAACGTCAAGTTTCTTGAGAAGGAATTTTTCGTGAAAAGTTAAGTGGGAGGACAATAGAACTTTGATAAGGTTGTTCAACCTTAGCTATATGTGCTAAGTAGCGCAGCGCCAGAAAGGGTCCCGGTGGTGGCCACAATGCTCATGGCTCTCGTGATTACAAAAGGTGCGATCTCGGAGATTAGAGTTCCCATAGAACCGTGTGGGTCGGTAAGAATCAAATAGTATGATTTGATAAGCAAGTCATTATTGTTTTGATAATGATGAACCGACTACATGCAAAGAAGCGATGATGGGCCCTGACTCCATAAAATGACTAGAAGTCATGGAATCCGTGATAGTATCCATACACGAGAAATCAAGTTTCTGAACTTTGAAGACCCTCTGGAAAGGCGTGAAGCCTATCGGTCGTGTTTGGATCTATAAAGAAATAGACATGGATGTTTCAAATCTATGAAATAGTCGACATATCGGAAAGAGTTTACGACAATGTTCAAGGAATTGACTATGATAAGATTTGATCTTTCATAGCGATATTTAGTCTGGACGGATTAATATAGCAACCACTACATATATTTTGGTATATGGTAGTTGAACAAACAAAACAAGTTCTTCTAATAGAATGGTTACCTAGGACGTGTACATAACACGATCCAAAGGGTTTTGTTAATTCAAATGATGCTAAAAGAGTATGCAAAACTTCAATGGTTGAAGTAAGCATAGCGGAGTTGGAATCTTCACCATGATGAAACTGTTAAAAGAGTTTAAATTCATCGGAGATGATGAAGATGCTTGCATTTGCAAGAAATTAAGTGGGAGCGCTAAGACATATTTCTAATACATTATGTGAAAAGACATATTGTTGATTAGAAATAATGTATCTTTTATTGACATAGGTTAAGAATTTCATTTCGATGAAAGACTTAGGCATAACTCGAGAATTAGGCATCAATGTCTATATGAATAGATTGAGGCGCTAATATGGTTTTGCCAAATGTACATAGATAAGATGTTGAATGAGTTCAATATGGAAACAACAAGAAAGGTTCTTGACGCACGGAAAGGACTAAATCAAGATTCAAGTGTGTTGACACGAGATTCATGTGTTTTGACACTTGGTGAAATCACAAGAATATTTTGATCAATCATTCTTTGAGATGTACACATCCAGATATGTCCTATGCTCTAAATGTTATGAGCATATACCAGAATGATTCATAAGATGATCATTGGACAATAGTAAAGATATTCTTATGAGCTTTGGAAGAACTAAGAATATATCATGTATAAGTGAGAAATAGTTAAAGGTAGTTCATTGTAAAGTGTTACATTGATACTAGTTTTGTCACAAGATACAAATTAAATTTATCTCAATTTAGACTATGGGTGGCACAATCTAATGGAGAGGATGTTCCATGATGGATTTGGATGAGTTCCAAAGTTGAGATATTGTGTCGGATACTACAACAAAAGGCTTAGTATATAACTGCTATAGTAGCGGCAAAGGAGGGCATTTGTGTTAAGTAGTTTGTTATCAAACTAGGTGTGGTTCATAGCGGGATAATACTATGAAGATACATTGTATGACAATTGTATCAACATAATTTAATCCCAAGGAACTAAAGGTCTCACCAAAGGACCAAATTTATACAATGCCATCTCATTAGAGAATGAGTAATGCGTAGAGACGCAAGGACATGCAAATACACACGGACCTGGAAGTGTCAGATCTGAAGATTATGTTTACCACTAGCAATAGTGTCTATACAACACCAGAAAGCCATAGGTGTTGAATGCACAAGTTTTTAGCTAGATTATTGACTCTAGTGCAAGTGGGAGACTGTTGGAGATATTCCCAAGAGGCAATAATAAAGTGGTTATTATTATATCTTTATGTTTATGATAAATGTTTACATCCCATGCTATAAATGTATAAACCGGAAACATTAATACTTGTGTGTTTTGTAAACATAAAAGAGTCCCTAGTAAGCCTCTTGTTAAACTAGCTTGTTGATTAATGGATGATCATGGACATTGGATGTCGTTAATAACAAGATCATATCATTAGGAGAATGATGTGATGGACACACACCCGTAGTAAGCATAGCATAAGATCAAGTCATTAAGTTCGTTTGCTATAAGCTTTAAAATACATAGTAACCTAATCCTTCGACCATGAGGTTATGTTAATCACTATCACCGGATGGGTACTTTGATGACATCAAACACCGCTTCGTAACTGGGTGGTCATAAAGGTGTCATTGGGTATTCTGAAAGTTTGTGTTGAAGTGCATGGACCAAGATTGGGATTTGTCCATCCATATGACGGATAGATATGCTCTGGGCCCTCTCGGTGGAATGTCATCTAATTAGCTTGCAAGCATGTGACTGGGTCACAAGGGATGACATAACATGGAACGAGTAAAGAGTACTTATCAGTAACGAGGTAGAACTAGGTATGGAGATGCTGACGATCAAACCTCGGATAAGTATAGTATCGCGTGACAAAGGGAATTGGTTTCGTATGTTAATGGTTCTATCGATCATGAAGTCATCGTTGAGTATGTGGGAGCCGTTATGGATCTCCAGATCCCGCTGATGGTTATTGATCGGAGAGGTGTCTTCATCATGTCTGCATATTCATGAACTGTAGGGTGACACACTTAAGGTTCGAAGTTGTTTTAAGTAGATATGGAATGTGTGTTGGAGACCAAATGTTGTTCGGAGTCTCGGATTGGATCCGAGACATCACGAGGAGATCCGGAATGGTCTCGAGAATAAGATTCATATATTGGGGATCATTTTCTAAGTTAGGAAATGTTCCGGAGTGTTTGTATGGGGATTCTAGAAGGTTTCGGAATGTTCTGGAAGATTCTAGAAGAGTTCTTGGTGTTTGCTTGAAAACCAAGAAAGGGTCAAGGAAACCTTGTGGGGGCTAGACACGGATTCGTGGGGGAGGAGGACTCCTCCCCCCTTCCCAACCCGCCGGCCCAAGGAGGGAGGGGAGTCCTACTAGAACTCCCCCTCCCAAGGCGCCTCCCTCCTTTAAATAGAGGGGAGGGGCGCCCCCTCCTAGCTCTCTCTCATAACAAGATCTAGCCGCCGCCTCTCTCCTCCTCCTTCCCTCTGCTCCGGCTTAGGCGAAGCCCTGCAGAATTCTCTACTCCACCACCACCACACCGTCGTGCTGCTGGGATTCCGTGGAGAAGATCTACTACCTCCGCTGCTCGCTGGAACAGGGAGAGGAAGGTCTGCTTCGACTCCTCACGTGTGACCGACTGCGGAAGCGCTGCCAAAACGCGGCGCCGGAAGGATCGTTCAATTGACCGACTAAGGAAGCACTGCCGGGACGCGACGCCGAAAGGATCATCCACACGATCTTGAGATCGGCAAGTGATTGACTACATCAACCATGAGATCTAATCTCGTTAACGCTTTCGGATCTACGAGGGTTAGTTCCTATCTATCTCGTTGCACATGTCTAATAGATTAGATCTTGGCTTTTATCTAGATTAGATCTGGGTTTTGTTTGTTCTTGCGGTAGAAAATTTTTGTTTTCCATGCTACGAACCCATCACAGCCGACTATATAAAAGGAGAAGAAGAAGAAGTGTAGGACACTCACTCTCAACCACGCGATGACGTGTCTCCAGTATCGCATGCTGGCGGCCCATCGCAAGCACTTGCTCCGCCAAGTAAGCGGCCTCCTTCACAAGGAGCTATCACATAAAAAAATAGGATCAGCAGAAGCCATCGAATGACCTCAAAAAGAAGAAAATTCTACACTTACGTGATCCTCCAATGACTCCGAAGTTGGTTGGTGTGTCGACATCTGGGCAACCATTCGATGTTCCCCTACATGAGGAGAACTAGAAGAGTTGTGCCCGGAGTGGTCCAACAATGGAGGAGAAGGAGCATGCTCAACCTCTTTCTTGGCACCGGAGGTTGCGACTCCAGATTCCTTCAGAAATTGGACATCGCCAGAAGATGACTACGCCTGCTGACTGCAAGATAAAATCAACATCAAGAAAAGGAAACTACAAAGAAGAACCAAAAATGGAACATTCGAATACTTACCAATCAAAATTATCAAAGTCAAAGGTTGGTTCCCCCGACTCCGACGAGGACTCCGTTGGCAGTCGCATCTTCTTGCGAGAAGAAGGCGCCACGGCACTCACGGGGATGGCAGGGATCTGCGACTCCGCACCAACACCTGCACCTTGCGGAGTCGAAGGAGACGACGCATCGGAATCCTTGCTACGCGAATGTTTGCGAGTATCCGGACTACTGGACTCAGGGGCTTCCTCTTCCACATTAGATGGGACGGTCGACTCCGACTCGTCCTCTTCCAAGGCTTCGCGAGGGATAATCCCCTCAGGAAGAGGGAGCATACAGGGTGACACCGCCCAATCCTACATACAGACAACAATTTAGCGCAAGAGATAAGAAACAACAAAGAAGCAATCGACAAATTAAGCTACTGCCTAGCACAACTATACCTCAGGAGGAGGGTTAGTAGCATCAAATGGAGGAACAACTGGCTCACTAGGGAGCACATCCTTGACGGTGTACTTGGTGACCACTCGAACCCTTTTATCCACTTCACTCGCGGACATTCCATCGGCAGACACGCGAGTGACGTCGTCAGCGCCAGCCCACTAAAACATGGGGTGGACTCTGGCCTGCAGAGGCTGGACGTGACAGTGCAGCCACGTGCGAATGAGGGCGCAGGCTCCCTCCTCTTTACCTATGCGACTCTCGAGGTCACAGATGCGCTCGTAAAGCACACCTGTCTCCGTGGACTCGCCAGGCATGACTACGTTCTTCCAGGAGCGCCTCCTCTTGCACGGCGTCGCGGGATCAAAGGGTGCGAGTCTGAAGTGCTCCCTATTGGCCTTCTCGTCGCGGATACAGAACCATTTGTCCCTCCACCCTTGGACGGACGCTGTGAGCTTGATGTCGAAATAAGTGGCGGATGGGTCGACATGGATTCCGCAGCCACCTACATTGTAGACTAAAGAGCTAGACGCAGATTGGCGCTTCAACTTGAAGAGGGGCTTGAAGAGGCCGAAGTGCGGCTCGATTCCGAGCCAGCACTCGCAGAGGGTGATTAAGCAAGAGATATGGAGGATAGAGTTCGGGGATAGCTGATGGAGCTGAAGCCTGTAGAAACAAAGGAGGCCCCTAAAAAAGGGGTGAAGGGGCAAGGAGAGACCGCGAATGATGAATGCTAAAAACATCACTCGAAAACCAGCGGGAGGAGTAGGAATTGGCTCACCGCCGGGGACGCGCGCGTCGGCGACTGCGGCGGACAGCACTCCATCTTGGCAAAGAAGACGAAGATCCGACGACTTGATGATGGAGGGACGCCACGCACCCTTCATGAGGCGGGTGCCCGTGCCCTTCTTCTTCCCATCGGCGGCGGTGCTGGTACCCACGACGGCGGAGCCGCCTTTCTCCTTCGCCGCAGCAACGGCAGCCACGGAATCAGCCGCAGCACCTCCCTTTTTCTTCCCCATTGCGCGACGGTGATGCGACCGAAGGAAGTAGCTTGGAAACGAGCGGAGCTGGTCCAGCGTCATGGACGAAGCGAGCGCTGAGAAAGCAGAGGAGTAGCGGCAATGGAGATGGAAGCAAAGGATGAATGAGAGCAGATGAGAAATTACCGTCGCAGCACCGCTACTTAACCCTGGAAGATGCAATCCAACGGCTCAGAAAAACCCTACTAGACGCGTGGCAAATATCGCGTTGGAGACGTGGAGGAGTGGAAACGCGAACCGTCCCTCCACTACTCTCATTACGCGCGGAAATAGAGGAGGCGCAGTTAAAACTAAAAGGTTATGCATGCCCAGTCAAATGAAAGTCACAGAGTGGGACCCACTGCTCGTCACTTCCCGTCAAGCTCGCTCACGCGGGTAACTGAGGTCATGAAATCGTTAGCACTGACGTCATCACAGCTACGCAGCAGAATACTTCGACTACTTTAGTTCTTGCTCGAGTCTTCGACTCCACCAAGCACTCGGGGGCTACTCCCATAGGGAGCACTGGTCGCGCACCCTATGATTTTTCTCTTCTTTTTGCAGGAACATGGACAATAAAAGGCAAACCCAACCACTCGAAATACAATTCGACTATGGCCATGGGTTACTCCCATAGGGAGCGCCGGAAACAAATTTGACTGAAACAAGCAAGCAAAAGACGAGAGCAGTAGCAAAAGTTCTTTAGTCCATGACGGTGTCTCCTAGGTCACCCGAATCGTCTCCACGATGATAAAATTCGGATGCCGCGCTTACAGCATGAAGGTAAGACCTGAATAAGGCCTGGAAACGCATTAGCTGCGCACTACCAGAAATATATCCGTGCCAACAGGTACGATGAACATGCCTTGACGCACGCGTCGAGTGCTCACACCCATATAACTGGAATTCGACTCATGTAAGACCTCCACGTCTTGAGTCGAATTGTACCAACACTTTTTCGGATTCGAGTCCGGGGACACTCCGGGGCTACTGAAATGGGTATACCCTACAAGTACTCGAGTTTTATATGGTCTGAATACAGCGGAAGCCCACGGTATTGCCAAGGCCCGAGAGAGGACTCGAGTGGCTTACTGACTCTCGATTGCTTGAAGAACAAGAAGAAGCTAAAGATAGAAAGTTCAAAGGGGAAAACCCTAACTTGTAACCGACTCGACCTGCTACCTGAGACCTAGCATATGTATATAAAGGCTAGGAGGGGGCGGCAAGGAGGACACACGCAACCCTAGTTTCCACAACCCTCGCCAGATCACATTTGCGCACCATTGTAATCTTCGATTCCTTCGATGATTCCACGAGCAGACAAGCAGGAGTAGGGACCTCTATGAGGCCTAAACCTGGGTAAATCTTTGTCCCCTGTGTGCTTGTTTTCTAGCCGATAGATGTCTCCAGTGGTCCCTCCTTCTCCAAAACCCAAGTCCATAACAATGGGCATGGATGAGTTAAACCCTCGTCAGGACGACTATGCGAGCTAGGACGTTCTCCCAGTCAGTTGCCTATAGGTTAAGGCATGGATTGGGCTCTACGCTTGATGAAGTTCCGCTAATGATTGTTGATGTAGCCATAACGGCATTTATGTAAGTCTTGTAAATTCGGTATGTCTCGGATGTTGTAATGATACTTGTCGATTATGTGCCACGACTAACTGATCATGGGATCGTGGTTGTATGCATAACAAGGATTTCTAGAGGATTAATCCGAGGGCACCACAAAAGTCATTCACTTTCATATTAATGATGGGTTCCCAACCATCTTGTTTTATAGGAATAGAAGCTTTATGGTTCATTTTTTCTTCTTTAATCTTTATGAGAGCATTAGTAATGTGTTTTGTAAAGGCCATGTTCCTAGCACTAGCATTAGGACTTTTAGCAAGCTTTTGTAGGAACTTAATGACTTCAGAGATATTGCAACCATCAAGATCAAAATCAAATTTATCATCTAGGGTAGTAGAACTATTACTAGCCTCAACACTAGTTGTGGTGATAGTAGAAACACTAATGTTTCTAGCAATTTCATCTTCTCTTTCCCACTTAGCATGTAATTTAGCTAATAGTCTAACATTTTCATCAATTCTTACTTGTATAGCATTAGTAGTTGCAAAGGGATTATCATTAGTTTCGGGTTTAGCAGCCATTTTATTCAAAGAAGATTGAGCTTCAGCCAAAGATGTTATATTTATTTTAGCATTAGAGAGTTTTTCCCCAATAGTTTTATTGAAAGCAGTTTGCTTACTAATAAAGTATTTAAGCATAACTTCAAGTTCAGAGGGAGCACTCCTATTATTGTTGTAGGAACTTCCATAAGCATTACCATTGTTTGGAGGATATGGCTTATAATTGTTGTTACCAAAATTATTCCTATAAGCATTATTGCCAAAGTTGTTATATCTTATGAAGTTCACATCAACTTGCTCTTCTTGAGCAACCAAAGAGGCTGAAGGAACATTATTTGGATCAATATGGGATTTCCCATTCACAAGCATAGACATAATAATATCAATCTTATCACTCAAGGAGGAGGTTTCCTCAACAGAATTTACCTTGGTACCGTGTGGAGCTCTCTCAGTATGCCATTAAGAATAGTTAACCATCATATTATCCAGAAGTTTTGTTGCAGCACCCAAAGTAATGGTCATAAAGGTCCCTCCAGCAGCAGAATCCAATAGGTTCCTTGAAGAATAGTTCAATCCTACATAAAAAGTTTGGATGATCATCCAAGCAAACAGTCCATTAGTGGGACAATTCTTAACCAAATATTTCATTCTTTCCCAAGCTTGAGCAACATGCTCATTATCAGATTGTTTAAACTTCATTATTTCACTTCTCATAGATATAATCTTAGCAAGAGGATAGTATTTTCCAATGAAAGCATCTTTGCACTTAGTCCAAGAATCAATACTATTCCTAGTTAAGGAATTCAACCATTCTTTAACTTTTCCTCTCAAAGAGAAAGGAAACAATTTAAGCTTAATGATATCACCATCTACATCCCTATGCTTTTGCATCTCACAAAGTTCAACAAAGTTATTTAGATGGGCAGCAACAACTTCATTACCAATACCAGAAAATTGTTCTCTCATAACAAGATTGAGTAAAGTAGGTTTTATCTCAAAGAAAGTATCTTCGGGCACAGGTAGAGCAATAGGTGTGCTCATAAAATCATTATTCTTGGTGCTAGTGAAGTCACACAACTTAGAGTTTTCTAGGGTAGTCATTTTTGTGTGTTTTCAAATAAGAAAGCAAACTAGTAAAAACTATTTTTTTGTGTTTTTGATAAAGAAACAAGCAAACAAAGAAAAAAAGAAACTAAGCAAAACAAAAACAACAAAGTAAAGAGATTGGTTATGAGGGACTCCCCTTGTGAAGATGTCCTTGACTCACCGACAACGGCGCTAGAAAAGTGCTTGATGGCTCGTGTTGATGTAGAGCTCGTTGGGAACCCCGAGAGGAAGGTATGATGAGCATAGTAGCAAGTTTCCCTCAGTTATGAAACCAAAGTTTAATCAAACCAGTAGGAGGAAGGAAACACCTCAAAGGTGTTGCTAGATGAGCCTTGGCAGGGCACACTACCGGTGCTAGTAGCAACGTGGAGACCTACACAACACAACCACAGAACTTTGTCCCCAACTTGCGATGAGGTTGTCAATCTCACCGTGTTTTGCTGATAACAAAGGATTAAATGTATCGAATGGAAGGAAGTAATAGTTTGCAGAAAGTAGACACAAAGCAGTAAACAGTTTGTAGATTGTATGTAAATAAAAGGACCGGGTTCGATAGTTCACTAGAGGTGGCTCTCCTTAAGATAGATAATAAGCTGGGTGAACAAATTACAGCGTGGCAATAGACAAACATCGAGAAAGCAATACATGCATATACTAATCATCTTGACTCCTTTGGAACTTGATTGGGCATTACAACATTTTACATAGACCGCCATCCAACTGCATCTGTGACTAATAATCCACCTTCAGGTTATCATCCGAACCCTCTCTAGTATTAAGTTGCAAGCAACAGATTATTGGTTTACGAATTGCGTGTAATGTAAAAAATACAATTGTTCTATGAACAAAGGATTGATGTTTTCTCCCTAGTAGCAATAGCACGTCTAGTACGTTAGAGATTTCTGTCACTTCCCCAGATTACCAGAGGCATGAACCCACTATCGAGCATAAATACTAACTCTTGGAGTTGCTAGCATCTACTTGGCCAAGATATCTACTAACAATGGAAAGCATGCAAGATCACAAATAACAAAGACATGATAGAATCAATAATTAATCTACAATAACATCTCAATATCCATCGGATCCCCACAAACACAACATTGAAAATTACAAATAGATGATCTTTATCATGAACGAAGCTCACAAGATCTAAACATGAAAGCACAAAGGAGGAGATCTAGCCATCTAGCTACTAAGTGGATCCGTAGTCCAAGGATGAACTACTCACGCATCACACCGGAGGCATGCATGATGATAAATAAGGCCTCTAGGGTGAATTCCCCTCTTCTACAGGGTGCCGGGAAGAGCTTCAGATCCCTCCCGATCTAGGGATGGAGATGACAGTGGCTACAGACTCTTTCATGGATTTTTGTTCGGGTCCTTAGGGTTTTCGTCCCGTGGGCATCTTATAGGCGGAAGGAGAGGCCGAGGGGTGCTGGGGTCGGCCAGACCACCCCCTGGCGCGGGTCAGGCCTGGCCGCGTGGCCAGGTGGTGTGGCCGGCCCCCGGCCCTACTCTGTCTCGTATTCTGGCATCTCATAACTTACGAAAAAATAGGCACTTTGGCTTTTTGTCCCGTCCAATTCCGAGAATATTCATTTTCTGACTTTCCTGGAACCAAAAACAGCAGAAAACAGGCAGCTGGCACTGTGGCTCTTGTTAATAGGTTAGTCCAAGAAATCATATGAAAAGTACTCCAAAGTGTGGACAAAACACAAGAAAGTGGATAAAACACAGCATGAAACATCAATAATCATAGATACATTTGCAATGTATCTGTACCCTCTAGTCACTTGGCATATTTCCATGCTTCCATAGTGGCTCATGACCATGGTGACAGCGTTTTGCGCTGCGGTTGGCGCGTAGGACATGTTCCAGTCCCGGACAAGCTGCGGCATCTCCTTTGCCTTGTCCCGCACCTGAAAGTCGGACATGCTATGAATGTCCGGAACCTTGAGAGCTTCGCCAATGTCCTCAATGGATTGGCAGAAGTCATGAAGAAGATCACCGACTTGGGTAAGCCGGTGGGTGCGAGGCTCAGCAGAGTTGGTATCCGTCAAGTTCAGGGGACCTATGCATACAATGCAAAACAGTTAAAATAAATTCGACATAGAAAAAGTCGAAGAACGTAGACAAGCCAGAAAGACGGAAACGTACCAAAAATGACGTCGTCAAGTTTGGTCTTCTCTTCACGAAGACTCCGGAGTTCATCCCAGAGCGCCTTGGAAATATCCTTCTCTCTGCATAGCTTGTCGTTGAGATTCGAGATCTTCTTCTCGTGGAGTGCAATCTTGCGATCACGCTCCACGGTGGCCATGGAGGAGGATTCGAGAACTTGAGCAATGCTCTTCTCATGATCCGCCTTAAGCTGGTCTAGCTCTTTGCGGAGATCCTTGTTTTCCACCACCAAGGTCTTCAGATTCTCGGCCTCCTCAATCATAGCACATGACTGCTTTATCAATGTTGTAAGTCAAAAAGAACAATAGTTCAGTAAAAATTATTCGACTATGAAAAATCAAGACAAGGTTTGAGTCTTGGAAAGTTCACCTTCGGCCTCATCCTTGGAAACTTTAAGCTTAGGATTTTTAAGTCGGAGAGCTTTGATCTCTCTCCGCTTATTGCAGATTTTCTTCAACAATTCCTGGTTATATGAATTAACTTTCTGTAAGTCAGAATACCAAGAGTCAGAAGTCTACTAAAGACTCGGGCTAATATTGTAGCTAATATCAGCACGAGCCTTGGGGGCTATACTAGTTCGTTCTTTGGCATCCTAGTGAAGCATAAACCCGGATCTACTATCCAACTTTATGCTTGGGAGCTAGAGGATATGACATAAAATACAGTAAAGGAAAATCATGAGTTGGAATTCTGACTTACATGATGTTCATGTGTGAGCTTGCTCAGGCACATGTTCACCTTGGTGGTAACCTTCTCAGCGAGGGTGAGTGGAATATCCGGAGGTGGTGGAAGCACACCAGCTCTTAGGCCCTCGTCGCGAAGGCAGACTTGTTTAAGAAGTTCGGAGTACTTGACGTCCTCCGCTTCACGTGCTTCTTCTTCGGCAGAGAGATTATGGATTTCCAGACATTACTATGCCAGCTGCTGGATTTCCTCCGCACATTTCCAAGACCAGCCAAATTTGGCAAGTCCCGGATTGTTCTGGAGATTTTCGGCGAAGGTCTCTGCCGAGGGATTATTTCCCGAAGAGGGTTCACCCTTATCTAAACCTGAGCCACCCATGGTGGTGTCAGTATGCGACTCAAGGGTCGCTGGCTCTATTGAGGGAGCCATATCTTCTGTGACAACCGGCGATGGAGTAATTAACAGCGTTGCAGAAGGTTGAGGGGCAGGAATCGGAGGAGCCGTGGGAGGAGAAGCTATAGTCAGCTTCGTCCGCCGCAGGGGTTTCAAAGAAGATCCCCTCCCCTTTCCCTTGATGAGCTGTTTAGCTCTGAGAATGTGATAGAGTAGAAAACATTACATCTCGGAAGAAAATACGAATAATGTACAAAGGCGGAAGTTGTGTTGAAAGTTACCTCTTCACAACTGGCACTTCCTTTGTGCCGACAGCCACTGTCGGAGCTTTGCGCTTTTTGGGCACAATGTCCGATAGTGGGACCAGTTCCACCTCCTGAGAAAACTCTGGAGGATATCCCTCGATAGGAGCCAGTTCCGACTCAGGGAGGTCGGCAAGCTAAAAAGAAGATAATATCTCAGTTTTGCGAAATAACTTAAAGGTGAAACACGTAAAAAGGGTTTACTATTCAAAAGCTTACCGGTACTAAAGGGTCTTCCGCTGTGTGCATGTCCAGAGATAAATCCGGAATCTTTCTCTCAATCCACTCCTTTATCAGCCATTTGATCTGGCTTATATAGTCCTATGGCTTTAGGGCCTTGGGGCTGATGCGGAGGGAGTCTTGTTTCGACGCAGTGATGGAATGCATCAGTCGGTCGCCGTGGTGCTGGAGAGGCTGGATCCGCCATTCGACCCAGCATTGGACCAGGTAAGACCCTCTCAGGCCCTTGTGCTTCATCAGGTATTCAATCCGCCTCTTGGCGAGGATCAGATCGTCACTGCGAGCCGGAGGAGCCTCGTCCCAAGACGATAGGGCCGTGGCGGCTCCATCGATGAAAGCCGGCAAAGCAGTAGCTTTGCCGGGAGCAGGAATATCCTTATGGTAAAAGAAGGTGGCCGGCCACTTTTTGACCGACTCACTAGCTAAAATGCGAGGATAAACTCGCTCGCGTCTAACTGAAAGGCTAATCGTGCTGGTAATATAAGGATTACCGGCAGTGATGGAGTTTCTCCGAACATGAAATTAAAACCGGAACAAAGTGAGACTCGGCCTAATGCCGAGATATCCCTGACATAAAGCCGCATAGGCACTCATCTCTAAGATGGAGTTGGGGGAAGATGGTGAAGCTGAACGCCATAATGATCTATCACCTCGAAAAAGAATTCTAAGGGAGGGAAAGACAAACCTCTATCGAGGTGGGTGCCAAAGTGTACCCGCTCGTCGGCGTGCGGGTTGGGGATGGTTTCGCCAGAACCGCTCCGCCAGTCGCCGGCGTGGAGGAGCCCTTCATTCTCCATGCCGGGGAGCTTCTCGTCATCGAGGAGGCATGTGATCCAGACCCCTCCGTTGCTTTGTTTCTACGCCGCTGCGAATCCGGCCAAGCCAGATGATGAAGATGAAGCCATTCCTCCGGTGAGTCGGTGACCTTAGGTGGGCGGCTCTAGGAATCTGGGAGCAGAGGAGTTCTGTGCGCGAGGGAGAAGTGGAGGAAAGGAAACGACATGAGGAATAGGTGAAGAACATGAGGAAAAGGAAATCCTCACCCCTTATAACTACCTACCCGTGCCAAGATTCGTGCAAACGACATAGTGTAAACGCCACGCGCCGTGGAAGGAACTGGGAAGGTCCCACAGGATGATTACGTCGCCTCGATCTCCATGTATGCATTGAAACGGCGCCTCGGTTCCGCGAATAGCGGACGCACCAAAGGTCGTGCTGACATGATGTTTGTCAGATGACGTGACTGGACCATAACCAGTGTCAGATGACGTCAGAGACCAAGTTCCGACTTAGTTTGAATATCAAGCTGGAAAATCCGAATAACGTAGTGATAGGTCCGACTTACTTTTGAGATGCAGATCGTATCTTTTGTTTTTGAAGTTTCAGGAACCCTTCAAGATTTTGCAAGCCGAAGATCAAGCTAGATGATGATGAATCCGACTTTGGATCTGGGAGACTTCCGGGGGCTGCTGTTGGGGATATACTTTCCGAGTATCCTCACAGTTTCTCACTGACTAGGGTGGCCCACTTCGGGTTAGAGCTTTGCTTCACGGGAGGCCCAGTCAGGGAGAAAAGACAGAGTCCATTCCGGCTACGGGAAGTCCCAGAAGACTTACCCACCTAGGCCCATAGTGTTACGTGTACTTCAATATGTACTCTGTAACCGACTCTTAGTCGTAGCCGGGTAGATCTCTCCTGTAAACCCTAGGCCGGATATCTATATAATCCGACCTAGGGAGAGCCTTTAGGGAACCCTCAATAGTCTACAATCTCTATTCACATAGGCGAACCCTTGTACCCCATATTCCGGCTCTGCCGTATTACTCGATTGCTAGCAGGAGTAGGATCCGTCCAAAGCCGGCGGATTCGAACCTGGGTAAACTTGTGTGCTCACCGTCACGGAACACCGTACGTCTCACACCCCTCTCTTCCGCACGCCTTGAGGACCCCCTCATGGCGTACTTGTCATCAATCCGATGACAATTAGTGGAGCAATGTGTTATATGAAAAGAACACACATGCAATGACATCTAGTGGATCCATGTGGTCTAGGAAAAGAAGACACATGCAATGACATCTAGTGGATCCATGTGGTCTAGGAAAAGAACACACATGCAATTACATCTAGTTGATCCATGTGGTTTATGAAAAGAACACACATCCAATGACATCTAGTGGATCAATGTGGTCTATGAAAGGAACACACGTGCAATGACATCTAGTGGACACATGTGGTCTATGAAAAGAACACCACATGCAATGACATTTAGTGGATCCATGTGGTTTTTCGAAAAGAGCAGACATCCAATGATATCAGTGGATCCATGTGGTTTATGAAAAGAACACACATGCAATGACATAAGTGGATCCATGTGGTTTATGAAAAGAAGACACATTAAATGACTCTAGTGGATCCATGTGGATTAGGAAAAGAACACACAAGCAACCACATCTAGTGGATCCATGTGGTTTATGAAAAACACACATGCAATGACATCTAGTGGATCCTTGTGGTCTATGAAAAGAACACACATGCAATGACATCAGTGGATCAATGTGGTCTATGCAATTAACACACATGCAATGACATCTAGTGTATCCATGTGGTCTAGGAAATAAACACACATGCAATGACATCTAGTAGATCAATGTGGTCTTGAAAAAGAACACCCATGCAATGACATCTAGTTGATCCATGTCGTTTATGTAAAGAACACCATAGGCAATGACATCTAGTGGATCCATATGGTCTAGGAAAAGAACACACATGAAATGACATCTAGTGGATCCATCTGGTATAGGAAAATAACACACATGCAACCACATTTAGTGGATCCATGTGGTTTTTGAAAAGAACACACATGCAACCACATCTAGTGGATCCATGTGTTTATGAAAATAAAACACAAGCAATGGCATCTAGTGTATCCAAGCGGTTTTGGAAAAGAACACAAATGCAATGGCACATAGTAGATCCATGTGGTCTATGAAAAGAACACGCATGCAATGACATCTAGTGGATCCATGTGGTTTTTGGAAAATAACACACATGCAATGATATCTAGTGGATCCATGTGGTCTAGGAAAATAAGCCATGCAATGACATCTAGTGGATCCATGTGTGTCATACCTAGGTCCGAGAGACCAAAAATAGATAGGAAAGCAGATTCCACATTGCATTTTGCAGCAGTATGGCAGAAGTTGCATCACACAATCCACCGGAGTGTGTGTTTTCATGCGGATCCATGTGGTTTATGAAAAGAACACACATGCAATGACATCTTGTGGATACATGTGGTTTGGGAAAATAACACACATGCAACGACATCAAGTGGATCCATGTGGTTTATGAAAAGAAAACACATGTAATGACATCTAGTGGATCCATGTGGTTTATGAAAAGAACACACATGCGATGACATATAGTGGATCCATGTGGTCTATGAAAAGAGCACACATGCAATGGCATCAAGAGGATCCATGTGGTCTATGAAAAAAGAACACACGTGCTATCACATCTGGTGGATCCATGTGGTTTATGAAAAACACACATGCAATGACATCTAGTGGATCCATGTGGTCTATAAAAAGAACACACATGCAATGACATTAGTGGAACAATGTGGTCTATGAAAAGAACACACATGCAATGACATCTAGTGGATCCATGTGGTCTAGGAAAAGAAAACACATGCAATGACATCTAGTGGATCCATGTGGTCTAGGAAAAGAACACGCATGCAATGACATCTAGATGATTCATGTGGTTTATGAAAAGAACACACATGCAATTACATCTAGTGGATCAATGTGGTATCTGAAAGGAACACACATGCAATGACATCTAGTGGATCCATGTGGTTTATGAAAAGAACACCACATGCAATGACATGTAGTGGATCCATGTGGTTTTTCGAAAAGAGAAGACATCCAATGATATCAGTGGATCCATGTGGTTTATGAAAAGAACACACATGCAATGACATAAGTGGATCCATGTGGTTTATGAAAAGAAGACACATTAAATGACTCTAGTGGATCCATGTGGATTAGGAAAAGAACACACAAGCAACCACATCTAGTGGATCCATGTGGTTTATGAAAAACACACATGCATTGACATCTAGTGTATCCATGTGGTCTATGAAAAGAACACACATGCAATGACATCAGTGGATCAATGTGGTCTATGCAATTAACACACATGCAATGACATCTAGTGTATCCATGTGGTCTAGGAAATAAACACACATGCAATGACATCTAGTAGATCAATGTGGTCTAGGAAAAGAACACACATGCAATGACATCTAGTTGATCCATGTCGTTTATATAAAGAACACCACAGGCAATGACATCTAGTGGATCCATGTGGTCTAGGAAAAGAACACACATGCAATGACATCTAGTGGATCCATCTGGTATAGGAAAATAACACACATGCAACCACATTTAGTGGATCCATTTGGTTTTTGAAAAGAACACACATGCAACCACATCTAGTGGATCCATGTGTTTATGAAAATAAAACACAAGCAATGGCATCTAGTGTATCCATGCGGTTTTGGAAAAGAACACAAATGCAATGGCATATAGTAGATACATGTGGTCTATGAAAAGAACACGCATGCAATGACATCTAGTGGATCCATGTGGTTTTTGGAAAATAAAACACATGCAATGATATCTAGTGGATCCATGTGGTCTAGGAAAATTAGCCATGCAATGACATCTAGTGGATCCATGTGTGTCATACCTAGGTCCGAGAGACCAAAAATAGATAGGAAAGCAGATTCCACATTGCATTTTGCAGCAGTATGGCACAAGTTGCATCACACAATCCACCGGAGTGTGTGTTTTCATGCGGATCCATGTGGTTTATGAAAAGAACACACATGCAATGACATCTTGTGGATACATGTGGTTTGGGAAAATAACACACATGCAACGACATCAAGTGGATCCATGTGGTTTATGAAAAGAAAACACATGTAATGACATCTAGTGGATCCATGTGGTTTATGAAAAGAACACACATGCGATGACATATAGTGGATCCATGTGGTCTATGAAAAGAGCACACATGCCATGGCATCAAGGGGATCCATGTGGTCTATGAAAAAAGAACAAACGTACTATCACATCTGGTGGATCCATGTGGTTTATGAAAAACACACATGCAATGACATGTAGTGGATCCATGTGGTTTTTCGAAAAGAGCACACATCCAATGATATCAGTGGATCCATGTGGTTTATGAAAAGAACACACATGCAATGACATAAGTGGATCCATGTGGATTAGGAAAAGAACACACAAGCAACCACATCTAGTGGATCCATGTGGTTTATGAAGAACACACATGCACTGACATCTAGTGGATCCATGTGGTCTATGAAAAGAACACACATGCAATGACATCAGTGGATCAATGTGGTCTATCCAAACAACACACATGCAATGACATCTAGTGTATCCATGTGGTCTAGTAAATAAACACACATGCAATGACATCTAGTAGATCAATGTGGTCTAGGAAAAGAACACACATGCAATGACATCTAGTTGATCCATGTCGTTTATGTACAGAACACCACATGCAATGACATCTAGTGGATCCATGTGGTCTAGGAAAAGAACACACATGCAATGACATCTAGTGGATCCATCTGGTATAGGAAAATAACACACATGCAACCACATCTAGTGGATCCGTGTGGTTTTTGAAAAGAACACACATGCAACCACATCTAATGGATCCATGTGTTTATGAAAATAACACACAAGCAATGGCATCTAGTGTATCCATGCGGTTTTGGAAAAGAACACAAATGCAATGGCATATAGTAGATCCATGTGGTCTATGAAAAGAACACGCATGCAATGACATCTAGTGGATCCATGTGGTTTATGAAAAGAAGACACATTAAATGACTCTAGTGGATCCATGTGGATTAGGAAAAGAACACACAAGCAACCACATCTAGTGGATCCATGTGGTTTATGAAAAACACACATGCACTGACATCTAGTGTATCCATGTGGTCTATGAAAAGAACACACATGCAATGACATCAGTGGATCAATGTGGTCTATGCAATTAACACACATGCAATAACATCTAGTGTATCCATGTGGTCTAGGAAATAAACACACATGCAATGACATCTAGTAGATCAATGTGGTCTAGGAAAAGAACACACATGCAATGACATCTAGTTGATCCATGTCGTTTATATAAAGAACACCACAGGCAATGACATCTAGTGGATCCATGTGGTCTAGGAAAAGAACACACATGCAATGACATCTAGTGGATCCATCTGGTATAGGAAAATAACACACATGCAACCACATCTAGTGGATCCATGTGGTTTTTGAAAAGAACACACATGCAACCACATCTAGTGGATCCATGTGTTTATGAAAATAAAATGCAAGCAATGGCATCTAGTGTATCCATGCGGTTTTGGAAAAGAACACAAATGCAATGGCATATAGTAGATCCATGTGGTCTATGAAAAGAACACGCATGCAATGACATCTAGTGGATCCATGTGGTTTTTGGAAAATAACACACATGCAATGATATCTAGTGGATCCATGTGGTCTAGGAAAATAAGCCATGCAATGACATCTAGTGGATCCATGTGTGTCATACCTAGGTCCGAGAGACCAAAAATAGATAGGAAAGCAGATTCCACATTGCATTTTGCAGCAGTATGGCAGAAGTTGCATCACACAATCCACCGGAGTGTGTGTTTTCATGCGGATCCATGTGGTTTATGAAAAGAACACACATGCAATGACATCTTGTGGATCCATGTGGTTTGGGAAAATAACACACATGCAACGACATCAAGTGGATCCATGTGGTTTATGAAAAGAAAACACATGTAATGACATCTACTGGATCCATGTGGTTTATAAAAAGAACACACATGCGATGACATATAGTGGATCCATGTGGTCTATGAAAAGAGCACACATGCAATGGCATCAAGAGGATCCATGTGGTCTATGAAAAAAGAACACACGTGCTATCACATCTGGTGGATCCATGTGGTTTATGAAAAACACACATGCAATGACATATAGTGGATCCATGTGGTTTTTCGAAAAGAGCACACATCCAATGATATCAGTGGATCCATGTGGTTTATGAAAAGAACACACATGCAATGACATAAGTGGATCCATGTGGTTTATGAAAAGAAGACACATTAAATGACTCTAGTGGATCCATATGGATTAGGAAAAGAACACACAAGCAACCACATCTAGTGGATCCATGTGGTTTATGAAAAACACACATGCACTGACATCTAGTGGATCCATGTGGTCTATGAAAAGAACACACATGCAATGACATCCGTGGATCAATGTGGTCTATGCAAACAACACACATGCAATGACATCTAGTGTATCCATGTGGTCTAGGAAATAAACACACATGCAATGACATCTAGTAGATCAATGTGGTCTAGGAAAAGAACACACATGCAATGACATCTAGTTGATCCATGTCGTTTATGTACAGAACACCACATGCAATGACATCTAGTGGATCCATGTGGTCTAGGAAAAGAACACACATGCAATGACATCTAGTGGATCCATCTGGTATAGGAAAATAACACACATGCAACCACATCTAGTTGATCCATGTGGTTTTTGAAAAGAACACACATGCAACCACATCTAATGGATCCATGTGTTTATGAAAATAACACACAAGCAATGGCATCTAGTGTATCCATGCGGTTTTGGAAAAGAACACAAATGCAATGGCATATAGTAGATCCATGTGGTCTATGAAAAGAACACGCATGCAATGACATCTAGTGGATCCATGTGGTTTTTGGAAAATAACACACATGTAATGATATCTAGTGGATCCATGTGGTCTAGGAAAATAAGCCATGCAATGACATCTAGTGGATCCATGTGTGTCATACCTAGGTCCGAGAGACCAAAAATAGATAGGAAAGCAGATTCCACATTGCATTTTGCAGCAGTATGGCAGAAGTTGCATCACACAATCCACCGGAGTGTGTGTTTTCATGCGGATCCATGTGGTTTATGAAAAGAACACACATGCAATGACATCTTGTGGATCCATGTGGTTTGGGAAAATAACACACATGCAACGACATCAAGTGGATCCATGTGGTTTATGAAAAGAAGACACATTAAATGACTCTAGTGGATCCATGTGGATTAGGAAAAGAACACACAAGCAACCACATCTAGTGGATCCATGTGGTCTATGAAAAGAGCACACATGCAATGGCATCAAGAGGATCCATGTGGTCTATGAAAAAAGAACACACGTGCTATCACATCTGGTGGATCCATGTGGTTTATGAAAAACACACATGCAACGACATGTAGTGGATCCATGTGGTTTTTCGAAAAGAGCACACATCCAATGATATTAGTGGATCCATGTGGTTTATGAAAAGAATACACATGCAATGACATAAGTGGATCCATGTGGTTTATGAAAAGAAGACACATTAAATGACTCTAGTGGATCCATATGGATTAGGAAAAGAACACACAAGCAACCACATCTAGTGGATCCATGTGGTTTATGAAAAACACACATGCACTGACATCTAGTGGATCCATGTGGTCTATGAAAAGAACACGCATGCAATGACATCTAGTGGATCCATGTGGTTTTTGGAAAATAACACACATGCAATGATATCTAGTGGATCCATCTGGTATAGGAAAATAACCCATGCAATGACATCTAGTGGATCCATGTGTGTCATACCTAGGTCCGAGAGACCAAAAATAGATAGGAAAGCAGATTCCACATTGCATTTTGCAGCAGTATGGCAGAAGTTGCATCACACAATCCACCGGAGTGTGTGTTTTCATGCGGATCCATGTGGTTTATGAAAAGAACACACATGCAATGACATCTTGTGGATCCATGTGGTTTGGGAAAATAACACACATGCAACGACATCAAGTGGATCCATGTGGTTTATGAAAAGAAAACACATGTAATGACATCTAGTGGATCCATGTGGTTTATAAAAAGAACACACATGCGATGACATATAGTGGATCCATGTGGTCTATGAAAACAGCACACATGCAATGGCATCAAGAGGATCCATGTGGTCTACGAAAAAAGAACACACGTGCTATCACATCTGGTGGATCCATGTGGTTTATGAAAAACACACATGCAATGACATGTAGTGGATCCATGTGGTTTTTCGAAAAGAGCACACATCCAATGATATCAGTGGATCCATGTGGTTTATGAAAAGAACACACATGCAATGACATAAGTGGATCCATGTGGTTTATGAAAAGAAGACACATTAAATGACTCTAGTGGATCCATATGGATTAGGAAAAGAACACACAAGCAACCACATCTAGTGGATCCATGTGGTTTATGAAAAACACACATGCACTGACATCTAGTGGATCCATGTGGTCTATGAAAAGAACACACATGCAATGACATCCGTGGATCAATGTGGTCTATGCAAACAACACACATGCAATGACATCTAGTGTATCCATGTGGTCTAGGAAATAAACACACATGCAATGACATCTAGTAGATCAATGTGGTCTAGGAAAAGAACACACATGCAATGACATCTAGTTGATACATGTCGTTTATGTACAGAACACCACATGCAATGACATCTAGTGGATCCATGTGGTCTAGAAAAAGAACACACATGCAATGACATCTAGTGGATCCATCTGGTATAGGAAAATAACACACATGCAACCACATCTAGTGGATCCATGTGGTTTTTGAAAAGAACACACATGCAACCACATCTAATGGATCCATGTGTTTATGAAAATAACACACAAGCAATGGCATCTAGTGTATCCATGCGGTTTTGGAAAAGAACACAAATGCAATGGCATATAGTAGATACATGTGGTCTATGAAAAGAACACGCATGCAATGACATCTAGTGGATCCATGTGGTTTTTGGAAAATAACACACATGTAATGATATCTAGTGGATCCATGTGGTCTAGGAAAATAGGCCATGCAATGACATCTAGTGGATCCATGTGTGTCATACCTAGGTCCGAGAGACCAAAAATAGATAGGAAAGCAGATTCCACATTGCATTTTGCAGCAGTATGGCACAAGTTGCATCACACAATCCACCGGAGTGTGTGTTTTCATGCGGATCCATGTGGTTTATGAAAAGAACACACATGCAATGACATCTTGTGGATCCATGTGGTTTGGGAAAATAACACACATGCAACGACATCAAGTGGATCCATGTGGTTTATGAAAAGAAGACACATTAAATGACTCTAGTGGATCCATGTGGATTAGGAAAAGAACACACAAGCAACCACATCTAGTGGATCCATGTGGTCTATGAAAAGAGCACACATGCAATGGCATCAAGAGGATCCATGTGGTCTATGAAAAAAGAACACACGTGCTATCACATCTGGTGGATCCATGTGGTTTATGAAAAACACACATGCAACGACATGTAGTGGATCCATGTGGTTTTTCGAAAAGAGCACACATCCAATGATATTAGTGGATCCATGTGGTTTATGAAAAGAATACACATGCAATGACATAAGTGGATCCATGTGGTTTATGAAAAGAAGACACATTAAATGACTCTAGTGGATCCATATGGATTAGGAAAAGAACACACAAGCAACCACATCTAGTGGATCCATGTGGTTTATGAAAAACACACATGCACTGACATCTAGTGGATCCATGTGGTCTATGAAAAGAACACACATGCAATGACATCAGTGGATCAATGTGGTCTATGCAAACAACACACATGCAATGACCTCTAGTGTATCCATGTGGTCTAGGAAATAAACACACATGCAATGACATCTAGTAGATCAATGTGGTCTAGGAAAAGAACACACATGCAATGACATCTAGTTGATCCATGTCGTTTATGTACAGAACACCACATGCAATGACATCTAGTGGATCCATGTGGTCTAGGAAAAGAACACACATGCAATGACATCTAGTGGATCCATCTGGTATAGGAAAATAACACACATGCAACCACATCTAGTTGATCCATGTGGTTTTTGAAAAGAACACACATGCAACCACATCTAATGGATCCATGTGTTTATGAAAATAACACACAAGCAATGGCATCTAGTGTATCCATGCGGTTTTGGAAAAGAACACAAATGCAATGGCATATAGTAGATCCATGTGGTCTATGAAAAGAACACGCATGCAATGACATCTAGTGGATCCATATGGTTTTTGGAAAATAAAACACATGCAATGATATCTAGTGGATCCATGTGGTCTAGGAAAATAAGCCATGCAATGACATCTAGTGGATCCATGTGTGTCATACCTAGGTCCGAGAGACCAAAAATAGATAGGAAAGCAGATTCCACATTGCATTTTGCAGCAGTATGGCACAAGTTGCATCACACAATCCACCGGAGTGTGTGTTTTCATGCGGATCCATGTGGTTTATGAAAAGAACACACATGCAATGACATCTTGTGGATACATGTGTTTTGGGAAAATAACACACATGCAACGACATCAAGTGGATCCATGTGGTTTATGAAAAGAAAACACATGTAATGACATCTAGTGGATCCATGTGGTTTATGAAAAGAACACACATGCGATGACATATAGTGGATCCATGTGGTCTATGAAAAGAGCACACATGCCATGGCATCAAGAGGATCCATGTGGTCTATGAAAAAAGAACAAACGTACTATCACATCTGGTGGATCCATGTGGTTTATGAAAAACACACATGCAATGACATGTAGTGGATCCATGTGGTTTTTCGAAAAGAGCACACATCCAATGATATCAGTGGATTCCATGTGGTTTATGAAAAGAACACACATGAAATGACATAAGTGGATCCATGTGGATTAGGAAAAGAACACACAAGCAACCACATCTAGTGGATCCATGTGGTTTATGAAGAACACACATGCACTGACATCTAGTGGATCCATGTGGTCTATGAAAAGAACACACATGCAATGACATCAGTGGATCAATGTGGTCTATGCAAACAACACACATGCAATGACATCTAGTGTATCCATGTGGTCTAGTAAATAAACACACATGCAATGACATCTAGTAGATCAATGTGGTCTAGGAAAAGAACACACATGCAATGACATCTAGTTGATCCATGTCGTTTATGTACAGAACACCACATGCAATGACATCTAGTGGATCCATGTGGTCTAGGAAAAGAACACACATGCAATGACATCTAGTGGATCCATCTGGTATAGGAAAATAACACACATGCAACCACATCTAGTGGATCCGTGTGGTTTTTGAAAAGAACACACATGCAACCACATCTAATGGATCCATGTGTTTATGAAAATAACACACAAGCAATGGCATCTAGTGTATCCATGCGGTTTTGGAAAAGAACACAAATGCAATGGCATATAGTAGATCCATGTGGTCTATGAAAAGAACACGCATGCAATGACATCTAGTGGATCCATGTGGTTTATGAAAAGAAGACACATTAAATGACTCTAGTGGATCCATGTGGATTAGGAAAAGAACACACAAGCAACCACATCTAGTGGATCCATGTGGTTTATGAAAAACACACATGCACTGACATCTAGTGTATCCATGTGGTCTATGAAAAGAACACACATGCAATGACATCAGTGGATCAATGTGGTCTATGCAATTAACACACATGCAATGACATCTAGTGTATCCATGTGGTCTAGGAAATAAACACACATGCAATGACATCTAGTAGATCAATGTGGTCTAGGAAAAGAACACACATGCAATGACATCTAGTTGATCCATGTCGTTTATATAAAGAACACCACAGGCAATGACATCTAGTGGATCCATGTGGTCTAGGAAAAGAACACACATGCAATGACATCTAGTGGATCCATCTGGTATAGGAAAATAACACACATGCAACCACATCTAGTGGATCCATGTGGTTTTTGAAAAGAACACACATGCAACCACATCTAGTGGATCCATGTGTTTATGAAAATAAAATGCAAGCAATGGCATCTAGTGTATCCATGCGGTTTTGGAAAAGAACACAAATGCAATGGCATATAGTAGATCCATGTGGTCTATGAAAAGAACACGCATGCAATGACATCTAGTGGATCCATGTGGTTTTTGGAAAATAACACACATGCAATGATATCTAGTGGATCCATGTGGTCTAGGAAAATAAGCCATGCAATGACATCTAGTGGATCCATGTGTGTCATACCTAGGTCCGAGAGACCAAAAATAGATAGGAAAGCAGATTCCACATTGCATTTTGCAGCAGTTTGGCAGAAGTTGCATCACACAATCCACCGGAGTGTGTGTTTTCATGCGGATCCATGTGGTTTATGAAAAGAACACGCATGCAATGACATCTTGTGGATACATGTGGTTTGGGAAAATAACACACATGCAACGACATCAAGTGGATCCATGTGGTTTATGAAAAGAAAACACATGTAATGACATCTAGTGGATCCATGTGGTTTATGAAAAGAACACACATGCGATGACATATAGTGGATCCATGTGGTCTATGAAAAGAGCACACATGCAATGGCATCAAGAGGATCCATGTGGTCTATGAAAAAAGAACACACGTGCTATCACATCTGGTGGATCCATGTGGTTTATGAAAAACACACATGCAATGACATGTAGTGGATCCATGTGGTTTTTCGAAAAGAGCACACATCCAATGATATCAGTGGATCCATGTGGTTTATGAAAAGAACACACATGCAATGACATAAGTGGATCCATGTGGTTTATGAAAAGAAGACACATTAAATGACTCTAGTGGATCCATGTGGATTAGGAAAAGAACACTCAAGCAACCACATCTAGTGGATCCATGTGGTTTATGAAAAACACACATGCACTGACATCTAGTGGATCCATGTGGTCTATGAAAAGAACACACATGCGATGACATATAGTGGATCCATGTGGTCTATGAAAAGAGCACACATGCAATGGCATCAATAGGATCCATGTGGTCTATGAAAAAAGAACACACGTGCTATCACATCTGGTGGATCCATGTGGTTTATGAAAACACACATGCAATGACATCTAGTAGATCCATGTGGTCTATAAAAAGAACACACATGCAATGACATTAGTGGAACAATGTGGTCTATGAAAAGAACACACATGCAATGACATCTAGTGGATCCATGTTGTCTAGGAAAAGAACACACATGCAATGACATCTAGTGGATCCATGTGGTCTAGGAAAAGAACACACATGCAATAACATCTAGATGATCCATGTGGTTTATGAAAAGAACACACATGCAATTACATCTAGTGGATCAATGTGGTCTATGTAAGGAACACACATGCAATGACATGTAGTGGATCCATGTGGTTTTTGGAAAAGAGCACACGTCCAATGATATCATTGGATCCATGTGGTTTACGAAAGGAAGACACATGCAATGACATAAGTGGATCCATGTGGTTTATGAAAGCAACACCACATGCAATGACATGTAGTGGATCCATGTGGTTTTTGGAAAAGAGCACACATCCAATGATATCAGTGGATCCATGTGGTTTATGAAAAGAACACACATGCAATGACATAAGTGGATCCATGTGGTTTATGAAGAGAAGACACATTAAATGACTCTAGTGGATCCATGTGGTTTAGAAAAAGAACACACATGCAACCACATCTAGTGCATCCATGTGGTTTATGAAAAACACACATGCATTGACATCTAGTGTATCCATGTAGTCTATGAAAAGAACACACATGCAATGACATCAGTGGAGCAATGTGGTCTATGAAAACAACACACATGCAATGACATCTAGTTGATCCATGTGGTTTATGAAAAGAACAAACATGCAATGACGTCTAGTGGATCCATCTGGTCTAGGAAAAGAACACACTTGCAATGAAATCTAGTGGATCCATCTGGTATAGGAAAAGAACACACATACAACCACATCTAGTGGATCCATGTGTTTTTTGAAAAGAACACACATGCAAACACATCTAGTGGATCCATCTGTTTATGAGAATAACACACAAGCAATGGCATCTATTGGATCCATGTGGTTTTGGAAAAGAACACAAATGCAATGGCATATAATAGATCCTTGTGGTCTATGAAAAGAACACGCATGCAATGTCTATTGGATCCATGTGGTTTCTCCAAAAAAACACATGCAATGACATCTTGTGGATCCATGTGGTCTCAGAAAATAACCCATGCAATGGCCTCTAGTGGATCCATGTGTGTCATACCTAGGTCCTAGAGACCAAAAACAGATAGGAAAGCAGATTCCACATTGCATGTTGCACCAGTATGGCAGAAGTTGCATCACAGAATCCGCTGGAGTGTGTGTTTCATGCGGATCCATGTGGTTTATGAAAAGAACACATATGCAATGACATCTTGTGGATCCATCTGGTTTTGGAAAATAACACACATGCAATGACATCAAGTGGATCCATGTGGTTTATGAAGATAACACACATGCAATGACATCTAGTTGATCCATGTGATCTATGAAAAGAACACACATGCAATGACATCTAGTGGATCAATGTGGTATATGAAAAGATCACACGTGCTATGACATCTTGTGGAGCCATGTGGTTTAGGAAAAACACACATGCAATGAAATCTAGTGGATCCATGCGGTTTATTAAAAGAACACACATGTAATGACATCATTGGATCAATGTGGTCTATGAAAAGAACACTCATGCAATGACATCTAGTGGATCCATGTGGTACAGGAAAAGAACAAAAATTCAATGACATCTAGTGAATCCATGTGGTTTAGGAAAAGAACACACATGCAATGACATATAGTTGATCTATGTGGTTTATGAAAAAAAACACATGCAATGACATCTACTCGATCCATGTGGTTTATGAAAAGAACACACATGCAATGACATCTAGTGGATCCATGTGGTCTATGAAATGACACAAATGAAATTAAATCTAGTGGATCCATGTGGTTTATGAAAAGAACACACAAGAAATGCCATCTAGTGGATCCATGTGGTTTTGGAAAAGAACACAAAGGAAATGACATCAGTGGATCCATGTGGTTTATGAAAAGAAGACACATGAAATGACTTTAGTGGATCCTTGTGGTTTAGGAAAAGAACACACATGCAACCACATCTATTGGATCCAAGTGGTTCATGAAATGGACACACATGCAATGAAATCAGGTGGATCCATGTGGTCTATGAAACGAACACACATGCAGTGACATCTTGTGGATCCATGTGGTTTATGAAAAGAACACACATGCAATGACATCTACTAGATCCATGTGATTTTTCGAAAAGAACACACATGCAATGACATCTACTAGATCCATGTGATTTTTGGAAAAGAACACACATGCAATGCCATCTACTAGGTCTCTATCAAACTTAGGTCATAGAGACCAAAAATAGATGGGATAGTAGGTTCCACATTGCATGTTGCACCAGTGTGACATAATTTGCATCACAGAATCCACTGGAGTGTTTTTTTTCATGTGGATCAATGCGGTCTATGAAAAGAACACACACGCAATGACATCTAGTGGATCCATGTGGTCTAGGAAAACAACACACATGCAATGACATCTAGTGGATCCATCTGGTCTAGGAAAAGAACACACATGCAATGACATCTAGTGGATCCATGTGGTTTATGAAAAGAACACACATGCAATGACATCTGGTGGATCCATGTTGTTTATGTAAAGAACACACATGCAATGACATCTAGTGGATCCATGTGGTCTATGATAAGAACACCACATCAATTACATCTAGTGTATCCATGTGGTATTTGGAAAAGAACACACATGCATTGACATCTACTAGATCCATGTGGTTTTGGAAAAGAACACACATGAAGTGACATCTAGTGGATCCATGTGGTCTAGGATAATAACCCATGAAATGACATCTAGTGGATCCATGTGTGTCAAACCTAGGTCACAGAGACCAAAACAGATAGAAAGCATCTTCCACATTGCATGTTGCACTAGTGTGGCAGAAGTTGCATCCAGAATCAACCGGAGTGTGTGTTTTCATGTGGATCCATGTGGTTTAAGAAAAGAATACACATAGAATGACATCTTGTGGATCCATATGGTTTTGGAAAAGAACATGCATGCAACGACATCTTGTGGATCCATGTGGTTTTTGGAAAAGAACACACATGCAATGACATCAAATGGATCCATGTGGTTTACGAAAAAACACACATGTAATGACATATAGTGGATCCATGTGGTTTATAAAAAGAACACTGATGGCCCAAAATATATCGAGCTCGCTGGGGAACCCCAAGAGGAAGGTATGATGAGCATAACAACAAGTTTTCCCTGAGTAGGAAACCAAGGTTATCAATCCAGTAGGAGCAAGGAAACACCCCAAAGGTGTAGCTAGCTGAATGATGGAAGGGCGCACTACCGGTGCTAGCAGCAATGTGGAGACCTACACAACACTACCACAGAACTTTGTCCCCAACTTGCGATGAGGTTGTCAATCTCACCGGTTTTGCTGAAAACAAAGGATTAAACGTATCGAATTGAAGGAAGTAATAGTTTGGAGAAAGTAAACACAAAGCAGTAAACAGTTTATAGATTGAATGTAAAAGAAAGGACCGGAATCCATAGTTCACTAGAGGTGGCTCTCCTTAAGATAGATAACATATTGGGTGAACAAATTACAGCGGGGCAATTGACAAACATCGAGAAAGCAATACATGCATATACTAAGCATATTTAATCCTTTGGAACTTGATTGGGCATTACAACATTATACATAGACCGCCATCCAACTACATCTATGACTAATAATCCACCTTCAGGTTGTCATCTGAACCCCCTCCAGTATTAAGTTGCGAGCAACAGATTATTGCTTTACGAATTGTGTGTAATGTAAACAATACGATTGTTCTATGAACAAAGGATTGTTGTGATCTCCCTAGTAGAAACAGCACATCTAGTACCTTAGAGAATTCTGTTACTTCCCCGGATTACTAGAGGCATGAACCCACTATCGAGCATAAATACTAAATCATGGAGTTGCTAGCATCTACTTGGCCAAGATAGCTACTAACAACGGAAAGCATGCAAGATCACAAGTAACAAAGACATGATAGAATCAATAATCAATCTGAAATAGCATCGCAATATCCATCGGATCCCCGCAAACACAACATGCAGAATTACAAATAGATGATCTTGATCATGAACGGAGCTCACAAGATCTAGATATGAAAGCACAAAGGAGGAGAACCAACCATCTAGCTACTACATGTATCCGTAGTCCAAGGATGAACTACTCACGCATCACACCGGAGGCTTTCATGGTGATGAAGAAGGCCTCTAGGGTGAAATCCCCTCTCCGGCAGGGTGTCGGGAAGAGCTTCAGATTCCTCCCGATCTAGGGATGGAGATGTCAGCGGCTACAGACTCTTTCGTGGATTTTTTATTGGGTACATAGGGTTTTCGTCCTAAGGGCATCTTATAGGCGGAAGGAGAGGCTGAGGTGGTGCTGGGGTCGGCCAGACCATCCCCTGGCGCGGGCCAGGCCTGGCCGCACGGCCAAGGTGTGTGGCCGGCCCCCAGCCCTTCTCCGTCTCGTATTCTGGCATCTGATGACTTCCGAAAAATAGGCACTTTGGCTTTTGTCCCGGCAAATTCTGAGAATATTCATTTTCTGACTTTCCTGGAACCAAAAACAGCAGAAAACAGGCAACTGGCACTGTGTCTTGTTAATAGGTTAGTCCAAGAAATTATATGAAAAGTACTCCAAAGTGTGGACAAAACACAAGAAAGTGGATTAAACCAAGCATGGAACATCAAAAATTATAGATACGTTTGCAATGTATCAACATCCCCAAGCTTAACGCCTGCTCGTCATCGAGTAGGTAAGTGATAAAAAGAAAGAATAATTTTTGAGGTTACATGCACCATCAAAGACTTGATCAAAGTATTTGTAAAACATTCAAAGCTGGGATCATAGTACTTCAATCATAACATGAAAGACAAAGTTCTAGAAATAAGACAAAGAAACTATGTTGCAACATGAAAAGGCACAAACAAAAGATTCATGAATAACAATGTTTTGCAAGACGTTTGTTTGTTTCACATAAAGAAAACATAGCATAATAGTATTCAGCTTGTCCCTCATAGAGTAGCAAATATAAATGCATAGAACACCTTCAAAGTTCATAAGAGTGACTAGATACAAATAGTTTAAAACAAGCAATATCAAGGTGTGCATCAATCAACTAGTCTTGGTACAATGCGCATAGAACTAAGAATGACCATTATGCTCTCAAAGTAGGTGCATAAAGGTAGAAGGTGGAGACTCAATATAATGGTGGAAGAAAGGCCATCATAAAAGGAAGTAGGGTTTTAAGTCTCATAAAGAGCTTCAAAAAATTATGGTACTTATAGCTTTCAGCTTTCATTGCCCTATCATAAGCATCTTGAAGTGAACAAACTATGGTGTACATGCTTGACGAAGTATGAGTTAGAAATATCATGTCCCTTGTATACGAGGGTCGCTCCTCATGCTACTCAAGTTTAGTAACCGATAAGTTCTTGTCATCGTAAGTACATGTGTATCATAGAGAACCGCCAACGGGGTACCCCTTGCCTGATGATACGCAAGAATCCCCATATCAAAATCACAAGGCAAGCAGACAAAGAGCATCTCAGCAATCTTATTATTTACCATGGGAATATGGTGCTTTTTTCTCTCTTTCCTCTTTTCATAATCTCTTTTTTTATTTTTCTCTTTTTTTCTCAATATAGGACTCTTTTTTTATAAGAAGAATGCTTCATAGACAGCTCATTAGGTTACGCTGCAGGTTTCCACCATGTCAGCATGGATTACACTAGCGGCCCAGGCGTTTCTCTAACACATATGCATAACTCCATGGACTTATAAGCTCCCCTTTCATTTCACACCGACGACATCCATATACAAAAGAGCATGATATCAACTAGGTACAAGTACCAAGTGCAATGTTGAAAGTGTTCCCCATGACAACATGGTTCTGCTAATTCCCAAAAAATAAGTTCAAGCATATACAACATAGACGACACAATGGTTCAAGTTTATTAAGGGCAAGAAAAGTAAAGTGTGCCATCAAGTCCGTGAGAGCTTTAATCACTAGTTTTCTCATAACAAGTTTAATTTGGAAGGTAAACAAAAGCATGAATATACTTGGAATAGCATAAGCTAGTAGGTAGGTATGGTGGACTCTTTGGAATAACTTGGTTTAAGGAGTTGGATGCACGAGTGGAACTCATACTTGGTTGTGGAGGCTAGCAAAAGACTGGGAGCGACAAACTAAGAGAGCAATAATGGCCATAATCATGCAGAGCGACAAAACATCATTGATCAAAGCATAAAGTGATACTACAAGTTAAAAACTAAAGGATTATAAAGTCTATGGTGACTTTAGATAGTCATAACATGGTGTGAGCATGTGTCAAGTCAACCCAAATAAAGCATCAAAGGAGAATACCACTATACTATGCTTTAATATGCTAAAACAACGCATGATTCATCCAAGGCACATTAAGCAATCTCAATAGTTTATAACAAGTAATGATACGGCAAATAATACTAAGCATAAATCCAAAACAATATCAATCATGGCATGACAAAGCATTGGCCACATTTAAAAACAAGCTCTTTTTACCACATAAGTATGAACTTTCCTACTCTTTTCCAATCCAAACCAAACTATTTGCAAACCAATGTATGAAAGAGGGGGTCCAACCAATTTATTCAGAACACTAAGAAAACGAATAACCAAAAAGAAAACGAAAAAGAAGACGCTCCAAGAATAACACAACTATGCATGAAACAATAAAAATGAAGCGTTTGGAAAAACCTGAGATTTTTATCGAGGAAGAAGGGGATGCCTTGGGCATCCCCAAGCTTTGACGCTTGTACTTTTTGGATATTTCTTGGGGTGACACGCGTGGCATCCCAAAGCTTGAGCTTTAGTCCATCCTTCATCTCATTACTCATTCCTTCCATACACCTGAAAATGTTTCTTCATACAAAACTTCACACAATCTTTATTAGCAACATTAGTGCACTCAAGATAATAGGTCTTAAGGTTCTGTTCCAACACCAAATAAACTCCATTAGAACACTAGCTACTTTACCACTTCCCTCAAAAAGCTCAATTCTCCAAAAGAACTTAAAATGGAACCAACAAGAAGCAAATGCAGAAAATGGCAGAAATCTGTTAAAACAGACCACCAGGTAAATACGAATTTTTTCGAAGACCTTATGTTGCTCAAATAAAAAAGTGTTGAACTAACTAAAGTTAGATAACAACCTAGGGCAGAAGCACAAAAATTCACGCCTCAAAAAGACGTTGAGAGATTGTTCATGAATTTTTACGGTGAAGCACAAAAATCTGTTTCAGGACAGCAACTTTCCCAATCATTACTTCTCTCTCATTAAAGGTTACTCTTGGCACAAAAAGCAAATAAAAAGGATAATGAGCGGTTATTACTCAAGTAATAACTTACAATACTCATCTAAAACTTATGGGTTATCTCCCAATAAGTACTTTTCTTTAACGCCTTTAAGTTAGGCATAAGAGGCAAAAAAGAAGAATCAAGTGTTCTCAAATGAAGAAGCATTAAGAGCAAATTTTGTTTTCATAGGAGGAGCAAAAGAAATCTTCTCTCTCTTCTTAGGGCAGTTTTCTATACCTTTCTTGAGTGGGATTTGATATTTAATGGTGCCTTTTTTCATATCAATAATGGCACCAACAGTTCTAAGAAAAGGCCTTCCCAAAGTAATAGGACAAGAAGCATTGCATTCAACATCCAAAACATATAAATCAACAGGGACATAGACATTGTTAACCATAATAAGAACATCATTAAAAATCCTCATGAGTTTCTTTTTAGCATTATCATCAAGTGGGACGTTCAAATAACAATCTTCAAGAGGAGATAAATCAAGCATATCATAAATCCTTCTAGGCATAATAGAAACACTAATATCAAGATCACATAAAGATTTGAAATCAAAGTCATTCACTTTCATATTAATGATGGGTTCCCAACCATCTTCATGTTTTATAGGAATAGAAGCTTTATGTTTCATCTTTTCTTCTTTAATCTTTATGAGACCATCAGTAATGTGTTTTGTAAAGGCCATGTTCATAGCACTAGAATTAGGACTTTTAGCAAGCTTTTGTAGGAACTTAATAACTTCAGAGATATTAACCATCAAGATCAAAATCAAATTTATCATCTAGATTAGTAGAACTATTACTAGCCTCAACACTAGTGGTGGTGATAGTAGAAACACTAATATTTCTAGCAATTTCATCTTCTCTTTCCCACTTAGCATGTAATTCAGCTAATAGTCTAACATTTAAATCAATTCTCACTTGAATAGCATTTGTAGCTGCAAAGGGATTATCATTAGTTTCAGGTTTAGCAGCCATTATATTGAAAGAAGATTGAGCTTTAGCCAAAGATGCTATATTTCTTTCAGCATTAGAGAGTTTTTCCTCAGTAGTTTTATTGAAAGAAGTTTGGTTACTAATAAATTCTTTAAGCATAACTTCAAGTTTAGAGGGAGCACTCCTATTATTGTTGTAAGAATTTCCATAAGCATTACCATTGTTCGAAGGATATGGCTTATAATTGTTGTTACCAAAATTATTCCTATAAGCATTATTGCCAAAATTGTTATTTCTTATGAAGTTCACATCAACTTGCTCTTCTTGAGCAACCAAAGAGGGTAAAGGAACATTATTTGGATCAATATGGGCTTTCCCATTAACAAGCATAGACATAATAACATCAATCTTATGACTTAAGGAGGAGGTTTCTTCAACAGAATTTACCTTCCTACCTTGTGGAGCTCTCTCAGTATGCCATTCAGAATAATTAACCATCATATTGTCCAGAAGTTTCGTTGCAGCACCCAAAGTAATGGTCATAAAGGTACCTCCAGCAGCAGAGTCCAATAGTGTTGGGGGGATACCCCCGGGTAGGGTCACGCCAGGGTATAAAGGACGAGTTAGCCGAGGTTCGGCAAGCCAAAGAAGATGCTGGCCCGGTCACCTCAAGGCAGGCCGAACCACGGGGTAATCCGGACCTGGGGGCGTTCGCCTAACTAGGTCTCATCCGACTTAAGCAGTATGTCGGAAGTGCATATTTTACCTGTATGCAGGAACGGGTGTGGCCGGATGAACCATCATCCGGGTCACAGCAAGCTTCTAGGAGAAGGAAGGAGTCTCGCCGGTCAAAAGGAGCCCCGGTACGCACTGCCTGAGCGAAGCGAGCAAGGACAGGACCACCGGGGCGTGGCCGACAAGCATGACGACGCTCGTGTCGGCTGACGAGGGCGCCGTCAGAGGCTCACGTAGCTAAAGCAAGTGTGACGCGGGGGAAAAAGCACCCCGGTCGGCTTACCACTTTGGGAGGAGGCATATTCTTAGGAATATGCCTCCACGTATGCCCTAGGCAGAAACCGAGCCTCCACTATAAAAGGGGGGCTAGGGCTTCTGTAGAAGTGGTTGATCTCTCTGCGATTCAGCTTTGGGGCTAGGGTTTCAGGTGTGATCTGTGGGTGAGAGTACGAGAGCTCCTTCTTCCTCCTCTCGCCAATACAGCTCTAGGAGCACTTGTAACCTTGGAAGTAAATCAATACAAGCTCTTGTGTGGAGAATCACTTCACTATCCCTCCCTGGATTCCCCTAGCGAGTATTAGTCCCCACCTTTAGCCTATACATGGCATCTACCGTGACACCACCACGAGAGTTGGCGCCCACTGTGGGGCTAACGGCACTAGCAGGGGTCAAAATCCGGACAGGAAACTTCATCGCCACCGGCGAGCGCATCGTCCACGGGCTTGTTCAGCACTTTGGAGTGCGGGACTTCGTCAGCGACAACACAGGCTACTTCGGCACGCGCCCTCTCCCGTGCAATGGCATCTTCGTCAAGGTCGGAGCGCACAAGGTCTACGTTGTGGTGGACGTGTCTAGCGTTCATCCGCGCCACTTCATCGAAGCAGGCGAACCGCCCCTCACTGTGGCTCGAGGGGAGCGTATCGCTCGTTCCCCGGACCATGCAGAGGTAATGATGACAGCGCCAGGTGCCGGTGCGAGCAAAGATCCGGCGCCAGATCCAGAGGTAACGCCCAAGGCACCACGGAAAGGTAGAGGTCCTCCGCTGGAGAGGCCGGAAAACGTGTTGAGAGAGGCAATGGATAGCTTGGCAAACCCTGTAGTAGCAGCGGTAGATCCGGCTCGTGCACAGGCCGAGCTGGAAGAAACTAGGCAGAAAATACTAGAGGGCGCAAAGAAAATAGCCGCGGCCCAGCAGTCGTTGAACATGACGCTGCGTGAGTACGCTATGGCGAACAAGGTTGATAATGTAAAAGTCAAAGGGAGAAATCTCATGAGCGAGATGAACAGAGAAGGTGATGCTGGAATTGAGGAATCAGAAAACTGTTTGTCCGTGGGACTGCCGAGGTATAGTACCCCGGCCAAGAACCTCAGAGCAGTGGATGCAGCTGCATCCGAGTTAGAGGGACTGGCGGGTGAAGCCCGGCAAAGGCAGCAAGATCGGGTAAACGAGCTGGTTCGGATTGCAAATAGGCAAAACGAGGAACTACTCAGGGCAAACCCGGAAAGAGCTGGAGCCTCCAAGATCGTCCATTCGGCAATGGGTAACCCGGAAAAATCCGCTGGAGCCGCATTGTCCCCTCATGGCGGTCCAAGGAGAGAGGAGGTGGTAACCTCGGCCAGACGGAACAAACAGATTGTCCCGTACGACCTGACACGGGCAGGGAAAGAAAAAGAAGCGCAGAAAAATGATGATCGACGGAGTATGAGCCGAGGCAAAGCTGGCCGAGGTAACCGTGACCAAGGCAATGACGGTCAAGGGAACGTTGTCAACGGCAATGCCAGGCAGCAAAACTCAGCTAGAGCAAGACAACCACAGTAGCGGAACATGCCAAGGCAAGAGCACAGCACCGGTCGAGGTGTGCAACAGAAAGGTGCGCCGCAAGAGCACAACCGGTACAACGACGGTGATTCGGAGATGGCAAATGCGGGATATCCAAGACTGGACTATCATATGATAGGGTCGAGATTGGGAAGTAGGGATCTGATGCCGGACGATGCGAGGTTGAAACTGGATCGACTGTATAGGTCGGAACAGATTGAATGTCAAGGTCCTCCGGATCCAGCGTGTTTTGGACCGTGGATCATGAAAGAGCCACCAGTGTCGAACTTTCAGCTGCCCAGGGGCACCAAGACCTATGATGGTAGTACCAAGCCAGAGGATTGGCTGATAAACTATGCTACGGCTGTAAAAATTGGCACAAGCAACCTGAGATGGGCTGTACGGTATGTACCCCAGATGTTGGAAGGCCCGGCAAGGGTGTGGTTGAACAATTTTCCACCAGGAAGCATCAACTGCTGGATAGATTTTGAGGAGATGTTCATCAACAATTTTTCGAGTACGTATCAAAGGCCAAATAGGCCACAGACCCTAGCTATGTGCAAGCAAAGACCCAATGAGACAGACAGGGAGTTCTTGCCCCGGTGGTGTACCGTGAGAAACTCATGTGAGGGCGTGATAGAATCACAAGCCATAGCATGGTTTGCACATGGGTGCAGATATGGAAGCGAGCTGTGGATGAAGTTGCAACGGAAAATGCCAGCTACGTTGGCAAAAATGATCTGGATTGCAGATTCGTATGCGTTGGGTGACCCGACCCAACCAAGGCTCGCGCCAAACGAGTCAAGCAATGAGTATTATCAGAGGGATGGATCCGGATCATCCCGGAGGAATGATTACAAAGGAAAAAGGAGAGATGATAGACCGGACCACCGGTACGGTTCGCACCAGGTTGCAGCTATGAATCAAGATCAACCCGGAGCAGGGGGTAGCCAGCACCAGAAAACTGGAGGTCAATGGACTCCAAGGAACGATGGGAAGAAAACTTGGACACCGAAACAAAAGAAGAAGTGGCAAGAAAGGAAGGACCGTCCGAGGTATACTTACGAGTTGATGTTGGATCAGCCGTGTAAGTTTCACACGCCAAATCCGAACAACCCAGCGGGTCATACGACGAGGCAATGCGAGTGGATGCGCAAGATCGAGCAAGGTGGTTCGGGGAATGCTTAGGAACCCCGGAATGATCAGCCTCGGCAGGAGTTACCCCGGAAGCAATTGCTCTCCGGAGCGAACACGCAACAGCTGATGTTGCCTCCTCCTCCGCCGAGGTATGATAACAATGAAAGAAGGGATGCAGTGCATCAGGTAGAAAATCAGCATCAGCCGGATCAGAGGCACCCCGGAAATGAGGGGAGAAACGAGTATAGGGAGCATCACCAGATCTACTGTGTATTCACCACAGAAGAAACTGATAGAAAAACCTTGCAGCGTAGGCATATGGAGGTGAATGCAGTAATGCCTGCAGTGACGAGGTACATGCCTTGGTCAGATCAGGAAATCACCTGGAGCATTAGGGGTCATCCCAAGCTCATGCCGAGCCCTGGTTCGTATGTGTTGGTGCTGGATCCTACGTTCATTGGACCTAGCATTAACGTAAGGTTCTCCAAGGTACGGATCGACAACGGCAGTAGCATAAATATAATGTATGCGGACACAATGCGCAAGTTGGGTATTTCGGAGAACATGCTCCAGGCCACGAGGACAACTTTCCAATGCATTGTGCCCGGCATTTCTTGCGAGCCCATAGGCAAGGTCCAGGTTGACGTCTTGTTCGGCACGAGGGATAATTGCCGAACTGAAAATCTGGAGTTCGAAGTGGTGGACTTAGAAAGCGCGTATCATGCGTTGCTCGGAAGGCCAGCGATGAGCAAGTTCATGGGAAGTTGTCATATCAGCTACTTGAAGATGAAATTGCCCGGACCAAACGGAGTGATTACCATTGCTAGGGACTTCCGACGTTCCATGGAGTGTGCGTCGGCCGGATCAAACTTAGCCGAGTCACTTGTGATCACTCAGGAAAAGGGAAAAATTCAAGAGGTGGCGGCATTGGCTCAGTCCGCGCAGCAGTATATGCCGGCGCTGAGTAACCCGCATGGAACTGTCTCTTTCTAGGCCACGAAGATACCAATAAGGTTCCCGTCTATGACATGTTCCCAGGGCGCACCGTAACAATTGGTGCCGGGCTAAGTAATAAATAGGAAAGCGAGCTCGTCAGCTTCCTCCGTGAGAATCGGGACATTTTTGCTTGGTCCACACAGGACTTGCAAGGTCTTCCGAGGGAGTTGGCCGAGCACTCTTTGAATGTGAGACCCAGAGCCAAGCCGGTGAAGCAACCTCTCCGCCGCTTCGCTGAAGATAGGAGGAAAGTTATTGGAGATGAGATAGCTCGGTTGCTAGCTGCAGGATTTATCATGGCGGTTCTTTACCCGGATTGGCTGTCTAATGCGGTGCTGGTGGAAAAGAAGAAGGATGACCCGAACGTGGCAGTGGTTTGGTGCATGTGCATCGATTACACGAACCTGAGCAAGGCGTGTCCGAAAGATCCGTTTCCGCTGCCAAGAATAGATCAGGTCATAGACTCAACTGCTCGATGTGAATTGTTGTCATTCATTGATGCTTATTATGGTTTCCACCAGATACCTCTGAATCCGGATGATCAAATAAAGACTGCGTTTATTACCCCGTATGGGCCTTATTGCTATCGCACCATGCCGTTTGGTTTACGTAATGCAGGGGCAATGTACCAGAGGTGTATGCAAAAATGTTTGCACGACCAAATAGGTCAAAATGTACAGGTGTACGTGGATAATGTGGTTATCAAGACCAAGGAAAGCAAAATTCTCCTTGACGATATCAGGCAAACGTTTGCAAACCTAAGAAGGTTCCGGATGAAACTTAACCCGGAAAAATGCACTTTTGGTGTCCCGGCTGGAAAATTGCTCGGTTTTCTCGTCTCCAGCCGAGGTATCGAGGTAAATCCAACCAAAATCCGGGCCATCGAACGAATGGAACTGCCGAAGTGTCTTAACGATGTCTAGAAGTTCACAGGATGCCTGGCCTCGTTAAGTCGGTTTGTATGTCGGTTGGGAGAAAAGGCTTTGCCTCTTTATCAACTCATGAAAAAGTCGGATAAGTTCATTTGGACACCGCAGGCCGATGAAGCCTTTGCCCACCTAAAGAAAATGTTAGCCACGGCACCAGTGCTAGCCTCACCACTATCAAAGGAGCCAATGTTGCTCTATATAGCCGCAACCAACCGAGTTGTAAGTGCAGTGATAGTGGTGGAGCGCGATGAGGAAGGTAAGTCGGTGCAAAGGCCGGTGTATTACTTGAGTGAACTGTTGTCAGCCTCAAAGCAGAACTACCCACATTATCAGAAAGTGGCATATGGCGTGTACATGGCCACCAAGAAACTGAAGCACTACTTTGAGGAGCATCCCATCCGGGTCATATGTGAGGCCCCCATATCCGAGATAATGAGTAACAAGGATGCAAGCGACATAATTGCAAAATGGGCAATTGAGCTAGCTCCTTATGCTCCGCAATATGACAGGCGAGAAGCCATTAAATCTCAAGCTGTGGCGGACTTTTTTGTGGACTAGCCCGAGGTGCAGTACGAACCACCACTTCCGGATCTGAACTATTGGCAAATGCACTTTGACGGATCAAAGACCAAAACCGGGCTAGGTGCCGGAGTTGTACTCACGTCGCCGAAGAAGGACCATTTGAAATATGTGCTGCAGATCCACTTCACCGCATCAAACAATGTCGCTGAGTATGAAGCACTTGTGCATGGGCTCAAGGTAGCAAAAGAAATTGGTATACGTCGGATCATATGCTTGGGCGACTCGGATTTGGTGGTGCAGCAAGTGTCCGGAGTGTGGGACACCCTTGATCCAAACATGGCACTATACAGATTTCATGTGCAGAAGATTTCTGGTTACTTTGAGGGATGCGAATTTCATCATGTACCCCGGGTGGAAAATGAGGCTGTCGACATGCTGTCGAAGCTCGGGTCAACCAGACAAGCAATTCCACCGGGTGTAGCATTAGAGCACCTCAGGAAACCATCCATCAGGCCATCCCCGGAATCTGAGTCAATCTATGTCCCGGAGGACACTGAACCCGGAGCTGTGCCCATGGATGTTGACACAGGAAGTGGTGCGCAAAACCTGGGGACTGCTTCGGCAAACCCGGGGACTGCTCAGCATGGTCCGGTTGAAGTTACGCCGGTGGATCAGATGGAGATAAACGAGGACGTGTTCCCCGTGCGGCAAATACTGGCTTGGGCACTGCCTATATTTCAATTCCTGAAGGATGGAACGTTACCCACTGAGGAGGTGCTATCCAGGCAAACGCAGAGGAGGGCAAAGGCCTACACGATCATCAATTCCGAGTTATACAAAAGAAGTGTGACCAATGTCCTCCAGCGGTATGTTGACCCGGAAGAAGGGCTTGAAATCATCCGAGATATACATCAGGGGGAATGCGGGCACCATGCCTCATCCCGAGCCTTGGTAGCAAAAGCTTTCCGACACGGATTCTACTGGCCAAATGCCTTAGAGCATGCAGAAGATCTGGTGAGAAAATGTAATGGTTGTCAGAGGTACGCTACCAAGACACATATGCCAATGTCGGAACTCAAGACCATCCCAATCACTTGGCCATTTGCCGTATGGTGTTTGGATATGGTTAGCCCGTTCAAACTAGCAAGGGGAAATATGACCCACATTCTGGTAATGGTGGACAAGTTTACGAAGTGGATTAAGGTGAAGCCTATAAGAAAATGTGATGGAGCTATGGCGGTAACGTTTCTCAAAGATATCATATTGAGGTACGATTATCCACACAGTATCATAACTAATAATGGCACAATTTTGCGGAACAAACTTTTGCTCGTTTCTGCCGAGATAAGAGGATCCGGCTGGACGTAGCTTCGGTAGCCCACCCCGCATCAAATGGACAAATGGAAAGATCCCACGGATTAGTATTATCCTGGATAAAACCCCGGCTCATTGAGCCGCTGCAAAGATCAGCGGGGTGCTGGATAGAAGAACTACCAGCGGTACTGTGGAGTTTAAGAACAACTCCAAATCGATCAACAGGCTATACGCCGTTTTTTCTGGTATATGGGGCAGAAGCTGTATTACCAGCCGACATAGAGCATGATTCGCCTAGGGTCACCCAATACACAGAAGCTGAAGTGCAAGAAGCCCAGAAAAATGATGTTGATCTGCTGGAAGAAGCGAGAGAACTGGCACTGTCCAGATCCGCCATATATCAGCAAAATCTCCGATGCTATCATAGCCGGAAAGTGTGCCCCCGAGTCTTTCGGGAAGGCGATCTGGTGCTCCGGTTGGTACAACGTACTACTGGAATGCATAAATTATCCCCCCCATGGGAAGGGCCATTCATCGTGAGCAAAGCATTGCACAACGATTCTTACTATCTTATAGATGCAAAGCCACAGGAAAAGAACAAGGCGGACAGGTCCGGAGAGGAATCCAAGCGACCATGGAACATAGCTCTACTTCAGCCTTTCTACACCTAGCTAAGAAGTGTATGTATCCGGGTTATCTCATATGTCGGTATGTATGTCGGCAATGAGCTTATCAATGAAATGTTGGCACCTCGAGCAGTAACTCGGGGACTGCCTTAATAATGTTTGTTATTTTCTACACGTCAGCTGGAGTAAGTTATTCTACTTAACTCGGATTAGTAGTGTGTGAGCACCAAAAACCCAACTCTTCGACTTGCTGCTGTCCAACAAGAATTGGCTTCATGGCAAGCAAGAGAACAAGTTTGGAAGTGCGTAGCACATGAAAAACGACTAAGGAAAAGAATTTATTCGAGCTGATGTTTATGTTTCGGACTAACCCCGTATTCATTTTCAAATTGTAATACAGTTTTATTTTTGAGCTAAGTCTAAAAGTTTCCCAGTATTGTTAAGAAAATTTTTCAAGTTCAGATTCGTAAGTTGTAAAATCGAATCAAGGTAGACATGATCCGAGCCAAAAGATTGAACGAAAAAGAAAAAGAAACTCGGGGACTACGCCCAAGTTAATCCGGCATAAGCACTTAGTAGAAAAATATCACATGTGTTTGGAATACAATTCCACCCGTCATACCGGGATCTCATAAATTTTCAAGTGTTTTTACTTAAGGAGCAGTAGGAGGAAGTTCGACATCATCGTCGCCCTCTTCGATATCCGAGGCAGTGTCCTCTTCGTCCTCACCCGAATCATCTTCAACATTCTCAACTTCCTCTTCGCCTGCGACTTCCAGGAAGCTCGGACCCTCAGTCCATTCGTGAATGGGGGCATATTCGATGAGGCTATGGGCGCAAGCCTGGCGCCGAGCTACCCACTCCGGGTCATCTGTCCATTTGGATCCGGTGCGCAGGCGTGTGAGGAGACTGAGATCTATCTTCTCATACCACGTTAGAATGTGGTGAAGGATGGTATCGGCTGCAGCACGTCCAACGGACTCTCGCCAGAGGTCGAGTTGGGTCTCGATTTCCGAAAACTTTTCAGCGAGCTGTGTGACTTTCCCTGGAACATCATCGGCGGGCCAGAAGGCGTTGAAGACTCGGACTGAAACATCGAGGAGGTCCTTGCCGTTGTTCTTAATGATTTCCACGCGAGACGACAGGCTGACCAACAGGTCCTCCATGTCAAAGGGAACGCTCTCACCCTCAGGAGCGACCGGAGTACCCCTTTCTCGGCGGAAATTGGCGACACCAGCACTTGTAATAGCAGTACCCTCTGGAAAGTGGCCTGGGAAACAAGGCAAAGGACAAAGTTGAGAAAACAAGACATATGAAGTAACCCGGAGATATAAGGCGGATAAAGGAAAAGAAATTACGTGAGATGTGACTGTGAATCCGGTTCAATTCCTTGGTGCAAGCATCACACCTCTTCCGAAGCTGCTCGAGCTCAGCATTTGCCGACTCAAGTTTGACCTCGGCTTCCTGAAGAAGCTCACGGTCCTTGGCATTTTGGAGCTTGAGGTGCTCACGTTCTTCGGTGTAGTCCTGGCCAGTCTTTTTTAGCTCGGTTTGGTGCTGCGCCTTCATTTTAGCCATCTCAGCCTTGAGCTTGGCTAACTCATCGTCTTTGGTCCGGAGGACGGCAAGCTCATCATCTTTCTTCTTTAGTTCGGCTTGGTGCTGCCCTGCTTGTTGGAGGAAATGTAGCATCACATCAGGCACAAGCACACTATCTTCAAGCGATGCAGAAATAGTGCGTTGGCCCGGCAGTGCCGAGGAATGAATGTTTGCCGAGCCAAGGAGGAAAGCCGATGGAAACAACGGTAAAGACAGACAAGAAGGACGTACCCTTGATCTGCTCCAAGTTCTTCCGCATTATCTTGTTTTCAGCTTCCACCCCAGCTGCGGGAACCGAACAACCAGATTAATTCGGCAAACGAAGTTGAAGAAGAATGAGGAAAGGATAACAAAGAAATTTACCCTTTTTCTCGTATTCCGCGATGAGTGCAGCCTGTTTTGCGCGAAGATTCTTGTGTGTATCCAACAAGCGTTGGAATCCAGCACTCCCGCGGTTGGTGGTCACCTAAAAGAGATACAAAAAATTAAGTCAGCCTAGTGCATGTTCGAAGTGTACTAAAATCTGGGCCAAGTGGAACTTAACCCGGCTATAGGTGTGTGCATGTTCGAAGTGTACTAAAATCCGGGCCAAGTGGAACTTAGCCCGGCTCTAGGTGTGTGCATGTTCGAAGTGTACTAAAATCCAGGCCAAGTGGAACTTAACCCGGCTCTAGGTGTGTGCATGTTCGAAGTGTACTAAAATCCGGGCCAAGTGGAACTTAACCTGGCTCTAGGTGTGTGCATGTTCGAAGTGTACTAAAATCCGGGCCAAGTGGAACTTAACCCGGCTCTAGGTGTGTGCATGTTCGAAGTTCTCAGGGAGCTACGTTAGTGTTCTACAAGAGCATCCGACCGAGTAACAAGTCACTCCCCCGGAGGCTCGGGGACTAATGGTTATTATCTACAACTTGTCAAGCAGAAGCAACGTACCTCCATCATTCGCCCAGCGAGGTTAATGGCCTTTGTGGCCGTGTTCATCTGAGCAGAAAACTCGGTAGGACCGAACTTTTCCGGGAGATCAGATTCCTGGACTACCTCGGCCTTGTTCCAATTCATAACAAATTCCATCAGGCTTGGAGGATACCGTTCACCCGTGGGCATATGGGGCGTCACCAAGCCCTTTGCATGTGCTTCCTTCCTCTCCACCAAGGCAAGGGCGGGGCTGGTGTGCAGAACCAACTGCTGGGCTTCGGTTGGCTCGGCAGGCGCGTCCTTTGCCGCTGATGTCTTCTTGGGGAGCATTGACACAAGGGTGCGCTGCCCAGACTCGACGGCAGTGGGCTTGGTAGCGTCTGGAGTTTTCTTGCCTTTGGCTTGCTAGGTAGAGGAAGCTGTAGCAGCGGTTTTCCCCTGCCGAGGTTGAGAGGACTCGGAAGATGCAGAGGAACTAGGTGCTGGTACTCTCGTGGCTAGGCTTGGTGCCGGCGCTGAAGTTTCTGCTGCCGGAGTTGATGCTGATGCCAAGGTTGGAGTTGGTGTTGGTCTGCTTGCTAGTACGGGAATTGGTGCTGGGGCCGAAGTAGCCTTAGTGGCTGCTGGTTGAGGTGTTGTCGAGGCGGTGGATGCCGTTGCTCCGGCTAGGCCGGTCTCCCCTGCTCCAAGGTTACCCTCCTCTTGCCGAGGTGGAGCTGAACCTGGAGCGGCCGCAGAACCCTCTGGGATAGGGCTCAGCGGGCGTGACTCGTCGTCACGACGGGGAGAAGGGCTAGGTCGGAGAGGGGAGGAGATGCTAGATCCACTTTGAGGGACCTCCACCGGAGCCCTGCGAAATCAAATAACGTCAGAAGAAAAATTACGATGAAGTAAGGAAGAACGAGTTACAGAAGAAAGAAGGACTTACGCATCCGAAGTTTCGGCCGCTTTGGGTTTCCGAGCCCTTCGTGCTGGGGCCTTGCCTGTTGGTTTGGGGCAGTCTTGTCCCTAGATTTCTTTCGCCTTTTAACAGGCTGAGAGGGTCTGGAGGAAGAACTCGAAGAAGCCCCACGTTTCTTCTTCGTGGCCACCGGAACAGGCTCGCCCGTAGCAAGAGGGGGATCCACGTGAATATGACCGCCTGGGTGAGCTGATGGCGGAAAAGCAAAAGAAAGGGGGACAGCCTCAAAAGGTTCAATCACCTCGATTTCCGAGTCATCTTCATCATCGGGCCAATCTCTAATAGAAGAGGATTTACCCGTGGGTCGTTTCGTGGCATCGGTCATAGGGAGGAACATCTCCTGGTCCGGCTCTTCTTCATCCGGAGTCTCCCGGTCCGGCGCCCACTTAAGGGACGGATCGGTGCCGTCCTCAAGGGTCTGCTGAATGAATTGCTGAGGAAAAGAGCGAACAAAAGAGTCAAAAATTGCCACAATAATTGACATGTAATTAGTCCGGGTTAAGTTTGCAGCATGAAACTTACCGTGGGAGGAAGCCGGTCATGGCAGAAATGCTCAATCCCCCAAGTCCATTCAGTGGAAAAGTCCTTGTGAGTGGTGAAGAGAGCCTTAACCCGGCGATAAATCTCCGAGTTGGTCAGCTCGAAGGATGAGGTCCGGTTAGGATCACGGTCGTAGCTCATGTGGCACACCTTGTGGGTGCGCTTCTAGAGAGGTGAGATTCGGTTACGCACAAAGGTGATCATGGCATCCTCGTTGCATAGCCCGAGCCCCTTTAGTTCCGCGAACATTTTGCTCACTTGGTTGGCCAAGGCTGTGGGCTTCTTGGGGATCACATCCCACAGGTCCAGGTTAGGTGGACCCGGAGTGTAGGGAAGCAACCGGATCAAGTCTTCGGTGCCCGTATTCCGGACATAGAAGAAGGTACGGGCCCATCCTTTGCAGGACTCTAGCCCGGTGACCCAGGGAAAAATAGAAAATCGCCGGGGTGAAATGGAGGCTGCTCCAAATTGAGGGAGCCGCTTGTCCTCCGGATCAGCGTGGATGTTGGGAATGACGTTGCGACGAAGGCCGAAGAACCGGATCCATAGCTCTTTCGTGGGCCATAGTCCGGCGTAGCCTTCAATCGTAGAAGCAAAGGCAGAAAGAGAGGTGATGGCGTTGGCTGGAAGATGGTGTGGATGGAGTTGGTACGTACCGAGCCAGTCCCGGAAAAAATCACTCACCGGCAAGCCGAAGCCCCGTTGGAAATGGGACAGGAACACAACAAACTCGACCGGATTGGGTGAGGGGGCCAGTTCGTTGGAAGGAAGACGCGCGGCGACGCCGGCAGGGATGTGTCTGGTCCGGTAGAGCCAGTCCAGGTCATCCTGGCAGACCCAGGAGCCGGCCCACGCGCCGCGGCGTCCTCTTCCATCTCCTGCTCAGCAACAATGAGTTCCTTTTCAGTCATCTAGCCCTCGAGGCCCTCGCTGGCACTGGAGGCGGTGGGGGACAGAGGCCGGGACTGGCGCGGACCCGTGGCGAGAAATTTGCGTCGCGGTGGCGGCGACGCGGAAGTGCGACGGAGAAGCGCGGCGGCGACGCTGCTAATTGGCGATGTTGGCCGCGGCGCGGTCGCGAGGAACAGGAAGAAGAATAGCAGCGGGCAGAGGGGTGTGGAGGGGGAAAATCCTAAGGGACGCACCCCTCCGCTATTTAAACACTCCCAACAGGGGTGAGTGGGATTGCACCCTGTGGACCGGCCACACGCTGTGGCCGTGTATCGCCCGTCCGGACCAATCAGTGAGGAACCACACGGAGGGCCACAGGGCGGAGAGAGTCCTGTGACGCGACGCGCTGATGCGGTAAACGAGGAGGTAGGCGTGACGTGACCTGCTCACAGTGATAACTGACAATTACTGCGGCGGTTACTATACCGTCCCTTAAAACAAGACGACATAATGATTACCCTTCACATGGTTCAGCGTACGAGAGAAGGAAGCAAGACCCGGATGGAACTGTGGTAACCCGGCCGGCATGTGAAAACTTGAAATGTGCGAAGGGAACGTAAATCCAAGCAGTCCGAGGTACAGAGGTAACTCGGCAATAACGACCGGGGCACAAAATTGAACCTGGTGTGGCCTTAGCGGCCAAGGCAGCTAAGACCGCACTAGCTTCGGGGACTAATGTTGGGGGGATACCCCCGAGTAGGGTCACGCAGGGGTATAAAGGCCGAGTTAGCCAAGGTTCGGCAAGGCCAAAGCAGATGCTGGCCGGGTCACCTCAAGGCAGGCCGAATCACGGGGTAATCCGGACCTGGGGGCATTCGCCTAACTAGGTCGCATCCGACATAAGCAGTAAGTTGGAAGTGCATGTTTTACCTGTATGGAGGAACGGGTGTGGCCGGATGAACCATCATCCAGGTCACAGCAAGCTTCTAGGAGAAGGAAGGAATCTCGCTGGTCAAAGGAGCCCCGATACGCACTGCCTGAGCGAAGCGAGCAAGGACAGGACCACCGGGGCGTGGCCGACAAGCGTGACGACGCCCGTGTCGGCTGACGAGGGCGCCGTCAGAGGCTCACGTAGCTAAAGCAAGTGTGACGCGGGGGAAAAACCACCCCGGTTGGCTTACCACTTTGGGAGGAGGAATATTCTTAGGAATATGCCTCCACGTATGCCCTAGGCAGAAACCGAGCCTCCACTATAAAAGGGGGGCTAGGGCTTTTGTAGAAGTGGTTGATCTCTCTGCGATTCAGCTTTGGGGCTAGGGTTTCAAGTGTGATCTGTGGGTGAGAGTACAAGAGCTCCTTCTTCCTCCTCTCGCCAATACAGCTCTAGGAGCACTTGTAACCTTGGAAGTAAATCAATACAAGCTCTTGTGTGGAGAATCACTTCACTATCCCCTAGCGAGTATTAGTCCCCACCTTTAGCCTATACATGGCATCTGCCGTGACACCACCACGACAAATAGTTTCCTTGAAGAATAGTTCAATCCTGTATAAAAAGTTTTGATGATCATCGAAGCAGTCAGTCCATGAGTGGGACAATTCTTAACCAAAGATTTCATTCTTTCCCAAGCTTGAGCAACATACTCATTATCAGATTGTTTAAACTTCATTATTTCACTTCTCATAGATATAATCTTAGCAGGAGGATAGTATTTTCCAATGGAAGCATCTTTGCACTTAGTCTAAGAATCAATACTATTCCTAGTTAAGGAATTCAACCATTCTTTAGCTTTTCCTCTCAAAGAGAAAGGCAACAATTTCAGCTTAATAATATCACCATCTACATCCCTATGCTTTTGCATCTCACAAAGTTCAACAAAGTTATTTAGATGGGCAACAGCATCTTCATTACCAATACCAGAAAATTGTTCTCTCATAACAAGATTGAGTAAAGAAGGTTTTATCTCTAAGAAAGTATCTTCAGGCAACTTAGTGTTGGTGCTAGTGAAGTCTCACAAATTAGTGTTTTCATAAAATCATTGTTGTGTTTTCAATAGGTGTGCTCATAAAATCATTGTTGTTGGTGCTAGTGAAGTCACACAACTTAGTGTTTTCAAGAGTAGTCATTTTTTGTGTTTTCAAATAAGAAAGAAAACTAGTAAAACTAATTTCTGTGTCTTTTGATAAAGAAACAAGCAAACAAAGAAAAAAGAAACTAAGCAAAATATATCGAGCTCATTGGGGAACCCCAAGAGGAAGGTATGATGAGCACAACAGCAAGTTTTCCCTCAGTACGAAACCAAGGTTATCAATCCAGTAGGAGCAAGGAAACACCCCAAAGGTGTAGCTAGCTGAACAATGGCAGGGCGCACTACCGGTGCCAGCAGCAACGTGGAGACCTACACAACACAACAACAGAACTCCGTCCGCAACTTGCGATGAGGTTGTCAATCTCGCCGGTTTGCTGAAAACAAAGGATTAAATGTATTGAATGGAAGGAGGTAATAGTTTGCAGAAAGTAAACACAAAGCAGTAAACATTTTATAGATTGAATGTAAAAGAAAGGACCGGGATCCATAGTTCACTGGAGGTGGCTCTCCTTAATATAGATAACATGCTGGGTGAACAAATTACAGCGGGGCAATTGAACAACATCGAGAAAGCAATACATGCATATACTAACCATCTTGACTCCTTGAGATTCGATTGGGCATTGCAACATTATACATAGACCGCCATCCAACTGCATTTATTACTAATAATCCACCTTCAGGTTATCATCCGAATCCCCTCCAGTATTAGGTTGCAAGCAACAGATTATTTCTTTATGAATTGCGTGTAATGTAAACAATACGATTGTTCTATAAAAAAGGATTGTTGTGTTCTCCCTAGTAGCAACAACACATCTAGTACCTTAGAGATTTCTGTCACTTCCCCAGATTACCAGAGGCATGAACCCACTATCGAGCATAAATACTAACTCTTGGAGTTGGTAGCATCTACTTGGCCAAGATAGCTACTAACAACGGAAAGCATCCAAGATCACAAATAACAAAGACATGATAGAATCAATAACCAATCTAAAATAGAATCTCAATATCCATCGGATCCCCGCAAACACAACATGCAGAATTACAAATAGATGATCTTGATCATGAACGGAGCTCAGAAGATCTAGACATGAAAGCACAAAGGAGGAGAACCAGCCATCTAGATACTACATGGATCCGTAGTCCACGGGTGAACTACTCACGCATCACACCGAAGGCTTGCATGGTGATGAAGAAGGCCTCCAGGGTGAAATCCCCTCTCCGGCACGGTGTCGGGAAGAGCTTCAGATCCCTCCCGATCTAGGGATGGAGATGACGGCGGCTACAGACTCTTTCATTGATTTTTGATCGGGTACTTAGGGGCTGCTAGGGTTGGCTAGACCACCCCCTGGCGTGGGCCAGGCCTGGCCGCGCGGCTAGGTGGTGTGGTCGGCCCCCAGCCCTTCTCCGTCTCGTATTCTGGCATCTGATGACTTCTGGAAAAAAAGGCACTTTGGCTTTTGTCCCGTCCAATTCCGAGAATATTCATTTTATGACTTTCCTGGAACCAAAAATAGCAGAAAACAGGCAACTAGCACTGTGGCTCTTGTTAATAGGTTAGTTCAAGAAATCATATGAAAAGTACTCCAAAGTGTGGACAAAACACAAGAAAGTGGATAAAACCAAGCATGGAACATCAAAACTTATAGATACATTTGCAATGTATCAAACACACATGTAATAACATCTAGTGGATCCATGTGGTATATGAAAAGAACACACATGTAATGACATCTACTGGATCCATGTGGTTTATGAAAAGAACACCAAATGCAATGACATGTAGTGGATCCATGTGGTTTTTGGAAAAGAGCACACATGCAATGACATCAGTGGATACATGTGGTTTTTGGAAAAGAGCACACATGCAATGACATCAGTGGATCCATGTGGTTTAGAAAAGAACACACATGCAATGACATTAGTGGATCCATGTGGTTTTTGAAAATAAGACACATAAAATGACTTTAGTGGATCCATGTGGTTTAGGAAAAGAACACACATGCAACCACATCTAGTGGATCCATGTGGTCTATGAAACAAACACACATGCAATGACATTTTGTGGATCCATGTGGTGTATGAAAAGAACACACATGCAATGACATCTAGTGGATCCATGTGGTCTATGAAAACAACACACAATGCAATAACATAAGTGGATCAATATGGTCTATTAGAAGAACACACATGGAATGAAATCTAGTGTCTCCATGTGGTCTAGGAAAAGAACACACATGCACTAACATCTAGTGGATCCATGTGGTCTAGGAAAAGAACACACATGCAATGAAATCTAGTGGATCCATGTTGTTTATGAAAAGAACACACATGCAATGAAATCTAGTGGATCCATGTGGTTTATGAAAAGAACACACATGCAATGACATCTAGTGGATCCATGTGGTCTCTACTAAGAACACCACATGCAGTTACATCTAGTGGATCCATGTAGGTTTTGGAAAAGAACAGAGATGCAATGACATCTGGTGGATCCATGTGGTTTTTGGAAAAGAACACGCATGCAATGACATCTGGTGGATCCATGTGGTCTAGTAAAATAACCCATGCAATGAAATCTAGTGGATCCAAATGTGTAAAACCTAGGTCATAGAGACCAAAAATAGATGGGGTAGCAGTTTCCACATTGCATGTTGCACCAGTGTGGCAGAATTTGCATCACAGAATCCACTAGATTGTGTTTTATCACGTGGATCCATGTGGTTTATGAAAAGAACATACATGCAATGACTCTAGTGGATCCATGTAGTTTAGGAAAAGAACACAGATGCAATGACATGTAGTGGATACATGTGGTCTATGAATACATGCTATGACCTCTAGTGGATACATGTGACTTATGAAAAGAACAAACAGGCAATGACATCTATTGGATCCATGTGGTTTATGAAAAGAACACATATGCAATCACATCTAGTGTATCCATGTGGTTTATCAAAATAACACCACATGCAATGACATGTAGTGGATCCATGTGATTTTTGGAAAAGAACACACATTCAGTGACATTAGTGGACCCATTATGTTTATGAAAATAACACGCATGCAATGACATCATTGGATCCATGTGGTTTATGAAAAGAAGGAACATGAAATGACTATAGTGGATCCATGTGGTCTAGGAAAATAACCCATGCAATGACATCTAGTGGATCCATGTGTGTCAAACCTAGGTCATAGAGACCAAAAATAGATGGATCCATGTGGTTTATGAAAATAAGACACGTAAAATGACTCTAGTGGATCCATGTGGTTTAGGAAAAGAACACACATGCAACCAAATCTAGTGGATCCATGTGGTTTATGAAAAGGACACACATGCAATGACATTGGTGGATCCATGTGGTTTTTGAAAATAAGACACATAAAATGACTTTAGTGGATCCATGTGGTTTAGGAAAAGAACACACATGCAACCACATCTAGTGGATCCATGTGGTTTAGAAAAGAACACACATGCAACCAAATATAGTGGATCCATGTGGTCTAGGAAAATAACCCATGCAATGACATCTAGTGGATCCATGTGTGTCAAACCTAGGTCATAGAGACCAAAAATAGATGGATCCATGTGGTTTATGAAAATAAGACACATAAAATGACTCTAGTGGATCCATGTGGTTTAGGAAAAGAACACACATGCAACCAAATCTAGTCGATCCATGTGGTTTATGAAAAGGACACACATGCAATGACATCTAGTGGATCCATGTGGTCTTTGAAACGAACACACATGCAATGACATCTTGTGGATCCTTGTGGTGTATGAAAAGAACACACATGCAATGACATCTAGTGCATCCGTATGGTCTATTAAATGAACACACATGCAATGAAATCTAGTGTATCCACGTGGTCTAGGAAAAGAACACACATTCAATAACATCTAGTGGATCCATGTGGTTTATGAAAAGAACACACATGCAATGACATATAGTGGATCCATGTGGTTTATGAAAAGAACACACATGCAATGACATCTAGTGGATCCATGTGGTCTATGATAAGAACACCACATGTAATTACATCTAGTGGATCCATGTGGTTTTTGGAAAAGAATAGAGACACAATGACATCTAGTGGATCCATGTGGTTTTTGGAAAAGAACACACATGAAATGAAACCTAGTGGATCCATGCGGTCTAGGAAAATAACCTACGCAATGACATCTAGTGGATCCATGTGTGTCAAACCTGGGTCATAGAGACCAAAAATAGATGGGATAGAAGCTTCCACATTGAATGTTGCACTAGTGTGGCAGAATCTGCATCACAGAATCCAATAGATTGTGTTTTTTCATGTGGATACATGTGGTTTATGAAAAGAACACACATGCAATAACTCTAGTGGATCCATGTACTTTAGGAAAAGAACACAGATGCAATGACATGTAGTGGATACATCTGGTCTATGAAAATAACACACATGCTATGACATCTAGTGGATACATGTGATTTATGAAAAGTACAAACATGAAATACATCTATTGGATCCATGTGGTTTATGAAAAGAACACGCTTTCAATGACATCCAGTGGATCCATTTGGTTTATGATAACAACACCACATGCAATGAAAGGTAGTGGATCCATGTGGTTTTTGGAAAAGAACACACACGCAATGACATCTAGTGGATCCATGTGGTTTATGAAAAGAACACACATGCAATGACATCTAGTGGATCCATGTGGTCTATGATAAGAACTCCACATGCAATTACATCTAGTGGATCCATGTGGTTTTTGGAAAAGAACAGAGATGAAATGACATCTAGTGGATCCATGTTGTTTTTGAAAAAGAACACACATGCAATGACATCTAGTGGATCCATGTGGTCTAGGAAAATAACCCATGCAATGACATCTAGTGGATCCTTGTGTGTAAAACCTAGGTCATAGAGACCAAAAATAGATGGGATAGCAGCTTCCACATTGCATGTTGCACCAGTGTGGCAGAACTTGCATCACAGAATCCACTAGATTGTGTTTTTTCATGTGGATCCATGTGGTTTATGAAAATAACACACATGCAATGAATCTAGTGGATCCATGTAGTCTAGGAAAAGAACACAGATGCAATGACAGGTAGTGGATACATGTGGTCTTGGGAATACATGTTATGACATCTAGTGGATACATGTGACTTATGAAAAGAACAAACATGCAATAAAAATCCATTGGATCCATTTGGTTTATGAAAATAACACACATGCAATGACATCTAGTGGATCCATGTGGTCTATGAAAAGAACACCACATGCAATGACATGTAGTGGATCCATGTGATTTTTGGAAAAGAACACACATGCAATGACATTAGTGGATCCATTATGTTTATGAAAAGAACACACATGCAATGACATCATTGGATCCATGTGGTTTTTGAAAAGAAGGCACATGAAATGACTATAGTGGATCCATGTGGTCTAGGAAAATAACCCATGCAATGACATCTAGTGGATCCATGTGTGTCGAACCTAGGTCATAGAGACCAAAAATAGATGGATCCATGTGGTTTATGAAAATTAGACACATAAAATGACTCGACTGGATCCATGTGGTTTAGGAGAAGAAAACACATGCAACCACATCTAGTGGATCCATGTGGTTTATGAAAAGGACACACATGCAATGACATCTAGTGGATCCATGTGGTCTATGAAACGAACACACATGCAATGACATCTTGTGGATCCATGTGGTGTATGAAAAGAACACACATGCAATGACATCTAGTGGATCCATGTGGTCTATGAAAACAACACACATGCAATAACATAAGTGGGTCAATATGGTCTATTAAAAGAACACATATGCAATGAAATCTAGTGTATCCACGTGGTCTAGGAAAAGAACACACATGCAATAACATCTAGTGGATCCATGTGGTCTAGGAAAAGAACACACATCCAATGACATCTAGTGGATCCATGTGGTTTATGAAAAATGACATCTAGTGGATCCCTGTGGTTTATTTAAAGAACACACATGCAATGACATCTAATGGATCTATGTGGTCTATGATAAGAACTCCACATGCAATTACATCTAGTGGATCCATGTGGTTTTTGGAAAAGAACAGAGATGAAATGATATCTAGTGGATCCATGTGGTTTTTGGAAAAGAACACACATGTAATGACATCTGGTGGATACATGTGGTATAGGAAAATAACCCATGCAATGACATCTAGTGGATCCATGTGTGTAAAACCTAGGTCATAGAGACCAAAAATAGATGGGATAGCAGCTTCCACATTGCATGTTGCACCAGTGTGGCAAAACTTGCATCATAGAATCCACTAGATTGTGTTTTTTCATGTGGATCCATGTGGTTTATGAAAATAACACACATGCAATGACTCTAGTGGATCCATGTAGTTTAGGAAAAGAACACAGATGCAATGAAATGTAGTGGATACATGTGGTCTATGAATACATGCTATGACATCTAGTGGATACATGCGACTTATGAAAAGAACAAACATGCAATGACATCTATTGGCTCCATATGGTTTATGAAAACAACACACATGCAATGACATCTAGTGGATCCATGTGGTTTATGAAAACAACACCACATGCAATGACATGTAGTGGATCCATGTGATTTTCGGAAAACAAGACACATGCAATGCCATTAGTGGATCCATTATGTTTACGAAAAGAACACACATGCAATGACATCATTGGATGCATGCGGTTTATGAAAAGAACGCACATGAAATGACTATAGTGCATCCATGTGGTCTAGGAAAATAACCCATGCAATGACATCTAGTTGATCCATGTGTGTCAAACCTAGGTCATAGAGACCAAAAATAGATGGATCCATGTGGTTTATGAAAATAAGACTCATAAAATGACTCTAGTGGATCCATGTGGTTTAGGAAAGGAACACACATGCAACCACATCTAGTGGATCCATGTGGTTTATGAAAAGGACACACATGCAATGACATCTAGTGGATCATTGTGGTCTTTGAAACGAACACACATGCAATGACATCTTGTGGATCCATGTGGTGTATGCAAAGAACACGCATGCAATGACATCTAGTGGATCCATGTGGGCTATGAAAACAACACACATGCAATAACATCAGTGGATCAATATGGTCTATTAAAAGAACACACATGCAATGATCTCTAGTGTATCCACGTGGTCTAGGAAAAGAACACACATGCAATAACATCTAGTGGATCCATGTGGTCTAGGAAAAGAACACACATCCAATGACATCTATGATGGGTTCGTAGCATGGAAAACAAAAAAATTCTACTGCAAGAACGAACAAAACCCAGATCTAATCTAGATAAAAGCCATGATCTAATCTATTAGACATGTGCAACGAGATAGATAGGAACCAACCCTCATAGATCCGAAAGCGTTAACGAGATTAGATCTCGTGGTTGATGCAGTCGATCACTTCCCGATCTCAAGATCGTGTGGACGATCCTTCCGGCGTCGCGTTCCGGCAGCGCTTCCGCAGTCGGTCAAGTGGACGATCCTTCCGGCGCCGCGTTTTGGCAGTGCTTCCGCAGTCGGTCACACGTGCGGAGTCGAAACAGACCTTCCTCTCCCTGTTCCAGTGAGCAGCGGAGGTAGTAGATCTTCTCCACGGAATCCCAGCATCACGACGGCGTGGTGGTATTGGTGGAGTAGAGAATTCTGCAGGGCTTCGCCTATGCCTGTGCAGAAGAAAGGTGGAGGAGAGAGGCGGCAGAGATTGGGAGTTGTGGGAGCGGGGTAGGAGGGGGCGCCCCTGCCCTTCTATTTAAGGGGGGAGGCGCGCCATGGGAGGGGGAGTCCTAGTAGGACTCCCCTCCTATGGCCAGCGGTGGGAAGGGGGGAGGTGTCCTCCTCCCCCACGAATCCGTGTCTTGCCCCACTAGGTTTCCTTTGACCCTTTCTTGGTTTTCAAGCAAACTCCAAGAAATCCTCTAGAACCTTCCAGAACATTCTGAAACCTTCTAGAATCTCCATACAAACACTCCGGAACATTTCCTAACTCAGAAAATGATCCCCGATATATGAATCTTATTCTCCGGACAATTCCGGATCTACTTAAAACAACTTCAAACCTTAAGTGTGTCACCCTACGGTTCGTGAATATGCAGACATGACAGAGACACATCTCCTATCAATAACCATCAGTGGGACCTGGAGATCCATAATGGCTCCCACATACTCAACGATGAATTTGCGATCGATTGAACCATTTACATACGAAACCAATTCCCTTTGTCACGCGATACTATACTTATCCGAGGTTTGATCGTCGGCATCTCCATACCTAGTTCTACCTCGTTACTGATAAGTACTCTTTACTCGTTCCGTGATATGTCATCCCTTGTGACCCAGTCACATGCTTGCAAGCTAACTAGATGACATTCCACCGAGAGGGCCCAGAGCATATCTATCCGTCATATGGATGGAAAAATCCCAATCTTGGTTCATGCGCTTCAACACATACTTTCAGAATACCCAATGACACCTTTATGACCACCCAGTTACGAAGCGGTGTTTGATGTCATCAAAGTATCCATCCAGTGATGGTGATTAACATAACCTCATGGTCGAAGGATTAGGTTACTATGTATTTTAAAGCTTATAGCAATACTAACTTAATGACTTGATCTTATGCTACGCTTACTATGGGTGTGTATCCATTACATCATTCTCCTAATGATATAAACTTGTTATTAATCACATCCAATGTCCATGATTAGGAAACCATGATCATCAATTAATCAACAAGCTAGTTCAACAAGAGGATTACTAGGGACTCTTTTATGTTTACAAAACACACATGTATTAGTGTTTCCTGGTTAATACAATTATAGCATGGGATGTAAACATTTATCATAAACATAAAGATATAATAATAACCACTTTATTATTGCCTCTTGGGCATATCTCCAACAGTCTCCCACTTGCACTAGAGTCAATAATCTAGTTAAAAACTTGTGCTTTCAACACCTATGGCTTTCTGGTGTTGTATAGACACTATTGCTAGTGGTAAACATAACCTTCGGATCTGACACTTCCAGGTCCGTGTGTATTTGCATGTCCTTGCGTCTCTACGCATTACTCATTCTCCAATGAGATGGCATTGTATAAATTTGGTCCTTTGGTGAGTCCTTTAGATCCTTCGGCTCAAAATATGTTGATATTATTGTCACACAATATATCTTCATAGTATTAGACCACTTTAAACCACACCTAGTTTGATAACAAACTAATTAACACAAATGCCCTCCTTTGATGCTACTATAGCAGTTTATATACTTAGCCTTTTGTTGTAGTATCTGTCACAATGTTTTAATTTTGGTACTCAACCAAATCCGTTATGGAACTTCCTTTCCATTACATTGTGCCACCCATAGTTTAAATTGAGATAAATTTAATTTTGTATCTTGTGACAACACTAGTATCAATGTAACACTTTACAATGAACTACTTTTAACTATCTGTCACTTATACATGGTATATTCTTAGTTCTTCCAAAGCTCATAAGAATATCTTTGCCATTGTCTAATGCTCATCTTATGAATCATTCTGGTATATGCTCATAACATTTAGAGCATAGGACATATCTGGATGTGTACATCTCAAAGAATGATTGATCAAAATATTCTTGTGATTTCACCAAGTGTCAAAACACTTGAATCTCGTGTCAACACACTTGAATCTTGATTTAGTCCTTTCCGTGCGTCAAGAACCTTTCTTGTTGTTTCCATATTGAACGCATTCAACATCTTATCTATGTACATTTGGCAAAACCATATTAGCAGCTCAATCTATTCATACAGACATTGATGCCTAATTCTTGGGTTATGCCTAAGTCTTTCATCAAAATGAAATTCTTAACCTGTGTCAATACAAGATACATCATTTCCAATCAACAATATGTCCTCTACATAATGTATTAGAAATATGTCTCAGCGCTCCCACTTAATTTCTTGCAAATGCAAGCATCTTCATCATCTCCGATGAATTTAAACTCTTTTAACAGTTTCATCATGGTGAAGATTCCAACTCCGCTATGCTTACTTCAACCATTGAAGTTTTGCATACTCTTTTAGCATCCTTTGAATAAACAAAACCCTTTGGATCGTGTCATGTACACGTCCTAGGTAACCATTCTATTAGAAGAACTTGTTTTGTTTGTTCAACTACCATATACCAAAATATATGTAGTGGTTTCTACATTAATCCGTCCAGACTATATATTGCTATGAAAGATCAAATCTTATCATAGTCAATTCCTTGAACATTGTCGTAAACTTGTTTCTGACATGTCGACTATTTCATAGATGTTAAACATCCATGTCTTATTTCTTTATAAATCCAAACACGACCGATAGGCTTCACGCCTTTCCGGAGGGTCTTCCAAGTTCAGAAACTTGATTTCTCGTGTATGGATACTATCACGGATTCTATGACTTCTAGTCATTTTATGGAGTCAGGGCCCATCATCGCTTCTTTGCATGTAGTTGGTTCGTCATTTTCAAAACAATAACGACTTGCTTATCAAATCTTACTATTTGATTTTTACCGACCCACACGGTTCTATAGGAACTCTAATCTCCGAGATCACACCTTTTGTAATCACAAGAGCCATGAGCATTGTGGCCGTCATCGGGACACTTTCCGGCGCTGCGCTACTTAGCACATATAGCTAAGGTTCAACAACCTTATCAAAGTTCTATTGTCCTCCCACTTAACTTTTCACGAAAAATTCCTTCTCAAGAAACTTGACGTTTCAAGTAACAGACTCTTTTGTCCTCGGTGTTATGGAGAAATTCCCAACAAATTCTTTGGGATAACCTACAAAGACGTGCTTATCCGACTTTGGTTGTAAACATTTTACTTATTCCTAGCATACCAAAAATTTAAGAAAGGACAACCTGGGTTTTATCCCAAATCATGACTTATATGGTGTCATTTCAACGGATCATGATGGAGCTCTTTTCAGTGTAAAAGCGGTAGTCACTAAAGCTTTAATCTTTAATATATAATGGCAGTTTATAAATGACACCTTTGATCTTACCATGTCAAACAAGGTTTCATTACATATCTTGAACACTCCATACTCCTATGGTGTTTTGGGAAATGCAAATCCATGGAACGATTCCTCAAATCTTAGGTGTTTTGCTAAACTTGTAACTCAAACATCTTTCTTTATGATCCAATCATAAATTTTTTCTTTTCTTGTTACAATGATTTTCAACTTCATCTTGAAAGTCTTTGAACATTTTTCAAATGTTTCATACTTCTACCTTATTGAGTAAGTACAAACATATACTCACTCAAATCTTCGGAGAAAGCATATGAAGTTGAAATCCATCGCCCACGACTACACATAGTGGACTATATACATCAATATGTACAAATTCCAATCAGTTAGTCGTCCGTTCCTCTTTTGGCCTACGAACGGAGTTTTAATTATCTCTAGGAAAGTATCACAAGCGTCATTTGATCCAAATCAAAGACTCCAAAAAATCCATCAACATGGAGTTTCTTCATGTATCCCTTTCAATATAATTTAAACGGCAATGTCACTTCGCAAGTGATCTTTCAATCATTTGTCTTGCGACATTTTAGCAATAGTGTTTATGGATGTGATTTCTCCCACCAGACTTGTAAAAATTCATCCATCCTTTATGGAATACTGTAATTATTTGAACAACCATTGTTCTCGTAATACCGGAACAAAATAACAAATCTTAAAGGCAAGCTTTGATGTTAACGAGCAACACAACAACCCTTTGCTTGTTTTCGATGAACATCATCATATTTTCTCTTGCTAGTTACTTAGGCCATTGGAGTTGATGAATTGTGTTGTCTTGTATGACACTTCATACCAACCAAATCGGTATCCAATACCTAAGAACCACATTGTTTAACAAGCAAGGAATACAACCATAACATGTATATCTTCTATATGCCTAAGTTGGACATCTCCAACCTTTTATTTTCTACCAAATATTTTATAGATTCTCTTTCAGCAATTCCTTTTCTTTTAAAAGAATCTATCAACATCAATAGTGGTGTCATCAACATGACACATGGTACAAAGTGTATATAGTCAACTACTAATACCTTTGGACTTGCACTTTGAGGTGGATCACCATCATCAAATGTTTGGCATTCTTTCAAAATTCCATTCTTTAGTAATCTTTTAGTGTAGTAAATATTTTACTTACATCTTCTATTCATCCTTATCATGACAACTTTCATGATCAAGCTGCTATAGCTTATAAAGGTGAATTGCGAGTATAATGTTTCTTTTTCAAAACCTTTTGGAGGATTAGGACAACTAGCGTCTCCAACCTTCACAAATCTCATCAAATATGAGGACGTATACTCTATCATGTTGTAACCAACACATTGTTTTATATATCGCAATACCTTTCACATATGATGATTTCTGAAACATTGCTTTCAGCTCTTAGATAAACTTGATATTAAAAACAATCTTTTGAGTATCAAGAATCATGGAGGCAAACATGATACTTTAGATACTAACACTGGAAGGGGGGAGGAGTCCTCCTCCCCCACGAATCCGTGTCTTGCCCCACTAGGTTTCCTTTGACCCTTTCTTGGTTTTCAAGCAAACTCCAAGAAATCCTCTAGAACCTTCCAGAACATTCTGAAACCTTCTAGAATCTCCATACAAACACTCCGGAACATTTCCTAACTCAGAAAATGATCCCCAATATATGAATCTTATTCTCCGGACAATTTCGGATCTCCTCGTGATGTCCCGGATCCAATCCGAGACTCCGAAGAACATTTGGTCTCCAAAGCATATTCCATATCTACTTAAAACAACTTCGAACCTTAAGTGTGTCACCCTACGGTTCGTGAATATGCAGACATGACAGAGACACATCTCCTATCAATAACCATCAGCGGGACCTGGAGATCCATAATGGCTCCCACATACTCAACGATGAATTTGCGATCGATTGAACCATTTACATATGAAACCAATTCCCTTTGTCACGCGATACTATACTTATCCGAGGTTTGATCGTCGGCATCTCCATACCTAGTTCTACCTCGTTACTGATAAGTACTCTTTACTCGTTCCATGATATGTCATCCCTTGTGACCCAGTCACGTGCTTGCAAGCTAACTAGATGACATTCCACCGAGAGGGCCTAGAGAATATCTATCCGTCATATGGATGGACAAATCCCAATCTTGGTTCATGCGCTTCAACACATACTTTCAGAATACCCAATGACACCTTTATGACCACCCAGTTACGAAGCGGTGTTTGATGTCATCAAAGTATCCATCCGGTGATGGTGATTAACATAACCTCATGGTCGAAGGATTAGGTTACTATGTATTTTAAAGCTTATAGCAATACGAACTTAATGACTTGATCTTATGCTATGCTTACTATGGGTGTGTGTCCATTACATTATTCTCCTAATGATATAACCGTGTTATTAATCACATCCAATGTCCATGATCAGGAAACCATGATCATCAATTAATGAACAAGCTAGTTCAACAAGAGGCTTACTAGGGACTCTTTTATGTTTACAAAACACACATGTATTAGTGTTTCCTGGTTAATACAATTATAGCATGGGATGTAAACATTTATCATAAAAAAAGATATAATAATAACCACTTTATTATTGCCTCTGGGCATATCTCCAACAATCTAGTGGATCCATGTGGTTTATGAAAAGAACACACATGCAATGACATCTAGTGGATCCATGTGGTTTATTAAAAGAACACACATGCAATGACATCTAGTGGATCCATGTGGTCTATGATAAGAACACCACATGCAATTACATCTAGTGGATCCATGTAGTTTTTGGTAAAGAACAGAGATACAATGACATCTAGTGGATCCATGTGGTTTTTGGAAAAGAACACACATGCAAAGAAACCTAGTGGATCCATGTGGTCTAGGAAAATAACCCATGCAATGACATCTAGTGGATCCATGTGTGTCAAACCTAGGTCATAGAGACCATAAATAGATGGGATAGCAGCTTCCACATTGCATGTTGCACCAGTGTGGGAGAATTTGCATAACAGAATCCAGTAGATTGTGTTTTTCATGTGGATCCATGTGGTTTAGGAAAAGAACACAGATGCAATGACATGTAGTGGATACATGCGGTCTATGAAAAGAACACACATGCTATGACATCTAGTGGATACATGTGATTTATGAAAAGAACAAACATGCAATTACATCTATTGGATCCATGTGGTTTATTAAAGTAACACACATGCAATGACATCTAGTAGATCCATGTGGTTTATGAAAAGAACACCACATGCAATCACATGTAGTGGATCCATGTGGTTTTTGGAAAAGAACGCACATGCAATGACATTAGTGGCTCGCATAGTATCATCACGATCTCTTCCTGTAGCCTTTCGAGGTGCTTCACATCGATCGACTTCCTAGATATGACGTCGAAAAAGTTACAGAGGCCAAACAACGTCTCACGAACATGCTCGTCCATTATCCCACGGATCGCAACAGGGAGTATCTGCGTCATCAGCACGTGACAGTCACGAGACTTCATACCGCTGAACCTCTTCTTCGCCACGTCCAGATATCTGCTTATCTTCCCCGAGTAACCGTGAGGAACTTTCACTCCTAAGAGGCACCTGAAAAACTGCTCAAGCTCCTCCAGACTCAGAGTGAAGCAGGCAGCGCGAAGCACCACCTCATTCTTCTTAACTCTTTTGCAGCGACCTTGAGTCCCTTCTTGATGATCATCATCATGATGATCATCATCACTATCAGGGTACTGAAGATCTTTCTTTATGCCAAGCAATTTAAGGTCCTTTCTTGCTTTCGGCCCATCCTTGGTCCTCTCCGGCATGTTCAGTAGAGTGCCAAGCAGACTCACGGTAACTTTCTTCGTTATGTGCATTACATCGAGGCTATGGGGAGTGTGAAGGACCTACCAATACGGCAGGTCCCAGAAAACAGACCTTGCTTTCCATACACCCAGCAACGGCGCAGGGCAATCTACCCAATTATTCAAAAGCTCCTCGATTTCTTCGCCGCTCCTCGGACGCGAGGCTCTTTCGAGCTCGTCCTTACCATTGAACAGGTCACCACGTTTTCTCCACGGGTGATCCATGCGGAGCCACTTTCTAGTACCTTGGGAACACGGTTTTCGAAGACCCGGGATCCCTTGGGAACACGGTTTTCGAAGACACGGTTTTCTCCACGGGTGTCTCATCCATGCACTTGACGCCTGCATTATGTCTGTGGTTCACCTGGGCCGATACATATGCGTAACCAGGATAGTCCTGCACAGTCGTGAGCAACACGGCTCTCAGATGGAAATATTCTTTAGTGTAGGCGTCCCACGTACGGGCCAGTGTCTCCCACAAGCTGGCTAACTCTCCTCTCAATAGCCCGAGATACAGATGCATATCGATACCTGGTTGTTTCGGCCCCTGAATAAGAATGCTCATGTGTACATACCTTTGCTTCGTGCATAGCCACGGGGGGAGGTTGTATGGCCATACAAACACGGGCCATGTGCTATGCGTGCTACTCTGTTTTCCAAAAGGATTGAGTCCATCAGTGCTCATACCAAGCCTGACGTTCCTTGCATCGCCCCCGAACTCTTCGAACTCGATGTCTAATGTGTTCCACTGGCTAGCGTCTGAAGGGTGTGCCAGGATCTTGCCCTTCTCTAGATCATCTTCGGGTTTCTCTCTTTCCGCGTGCCATTGCATGAGCTTTGCTTCCTTAGGATCTACGAAATATCACTGCAGACGAGGGGTGATAGGAAAGTACCATACCACTTTTCGAGGAACTTTCTTGTTCCCTCTCTTGTACCGTCCTTGGCCACACACCGGACAAGTGGTTCTATCCGCGTACTCGTTCCGATAAAGTGCGCAATCATTGATGCATGTGTGGTATTTAATGTGTGGTAGGTCGAGAGGGCACACGATTTTCTTGGCCTCCTCGATACTTGTTGGCAATGTGTTCCCCTTAGAAAGTCGTTCGTGCTAGTATTCCATGTTCACGTTGAAGCTCACATCGGTCCTTTTGTGTTTGGCCTTCATCTCTAGAGCCTTGAGCGTTACACTCAAACGTGTATCCCCGGGGCGACACCTAGGATACAATGGAGTCATCCCGTCTACCTCCATTTGGGCCAGCTTGGCTTTCTCTCTGGCTGCAGCTTTGTCGTTGCTCGTGTCCTTGAGGAGCAGTTCTTGAACATGAGGGTCCTGCAAGATCGAAGTTAGCAGCGTCTTTGTGTTCGCGTCTTGTCCTTCTTCATGATCATGCCCGTCGTCATCTCCTTCTCCATGCTGATCATGCCCGCCGGCATCTCCTTCATCATGATGATCATGCCCGCTGGCATTCGTCATGATGATCATGCCCGGTAGACTCTTTGTCTTCTCGCCCGCCCACGTCTTCGTGACCACCACCATGTCCTGCCGGCGCCTCATTGAGGTCGCGCATGAAACTGCGCCTAAGAAGGTGACCCTCCAATTGTCTAGATTCAGGATCGATCCAGTGCTGTAGTTTGCATGTTCGACATGGACATCTTATCATGGTCTTGTTGTTCATAATCATGTCCTCCTTCGCGCCTTTCTTGTGCCTAGCAATTCGACCTTCGCTCGTCGTGAGGACCATGGTTGCCTGAGCAGTCAAAACATAGAGTATAGGTGAGAACCACACCATATGAACACACACATGCATGAATGCTAGACGGAAAAAATTCGGCATGACCTTTCCTAAAATTAGGACATATGGGTAGTGCAAAAATTTGCCGAAATGGAAATGAATCAACATTTCGGCAAACATCCATGCAACCACACCGGCCGGGCCCGACAACAACAAGAAAAAAACAAAAAAGTTCCTCCCATTGCAAACATTCATGCACCACACACAAGCATCGTCTCGCCATGGATCGCACACACACACCGCCCGCGTGACAAGCTTCACCTACATGTTCATGATGGCCAAGTACTCACCTATAGTAGACACAATAATAGCGAGACGAGACCGCGCGATGAGAGAGTATGGACAAATAGATCTACAATGCAAGTTGGTGGAGAGGAAATTAGTAAACAAATAGAGAGATGTGAGAGAGAAAAGTAAGGAACTTTTAAATCTAGAAGTTGGAGCAAAGCTTCTACTTGCCAATATATGGATTAAAGTAGGTTTAGATATAAGAAAATGGACAAACTATGGGCAAGATGGGGTGTCAGGGAGGAGGAAGACGAGTTGGGAGGAGGTAGAGATGTGAAATGGGTGGTGGTGGGATAGATAGATAAGAATGCTAGCTCTTGTCACCTTTTTAACATGGATCTGGACGCCCTCATCTGTGGCGCATATGGAGGAAATGCGCCACATATGCTGAAACTTCTGTGGCGCATAACCCCATATGCGCCACAGAAGTGGGTGAATAAGATTCCCTCTGTGGGGCCCACCTCCAAGTTCTATGGCGCATGTTGGGATATGCGCCACAGAAGTGAAACAAATCTGTGGTGCATATGTCAACATGCGCCACAGAACTTGGGTGAATTAGATTCCGTGGTGGGGCTCACCTCCATGTTCTGTGGCGCATGAGGAAATATGCGCCACAGAAGTTGCCTCTTTTGTGGCGCATATTTCAGAATGCGCCACAGAACTTGGATCATCCCCCCCCCCCCCCCCCCGCCGGCGGGTCCCACCAATCTTCTGTGGAGCATGTTCTGGAAAATGCGCTAGAGAACTTCCAAACTTCTGTGGCGCATGCTTTCTGGTGCGCCACTGATTTTTTCCTGTGGCGCATAGTTTGGCTTATGCGCCACTGAACATCTTGTCTATCTATAGGCTGTTTCCTAGTAGTGCTATGAATACATGCTATGACATCTAGTGGATACATGTGACTTATGAAAAGAACAAACATGCAATGACATCTATTGGATCCATGTGGTTTATGAAAAGAACACACATGCAATGACATCTAGTGGATCCATGTGGTTTATGAAAAGAACACCACATGCAATGACATGTAGTGGAACCATGTGATTTTTTGAAAAGAAGACACATGCAATGACATTAGTGGATCCATTATGTTTATGAAAAGAACACACATGCAATGACATCATTGGATCCATGTGGTTTATGAAAAGAAGGCACATGAAATGACTATAGTGGATCCATGTGGTCTAGGAAAATAACCCATGCAATGAAATCTAGTGGATCCATGTGTGTCAAACCTAGGTCATAGAGACCAAAAATAGATGGATCCACATGTGGTTTATGAAAAGGACACACATGCAATGACATCTAGTGGATCCATGTGGTCTATGAAACGAACACACATGCAATGACATCTTGTGGATCCATGTGGTGTATGAAAAGAACACACATGCAATGACATCTAGTGGATCCATGTGGTCTATGAAAACAACACACATGCAATAACATCAGTGGATCAACATGGTCTATTAAAAGAACACACATGCAATGAAATCTAGTGTATCCACATGGTCTAGGAAAAGAACACACATGCAATAACATCTAGTGGATCCATGTGGTCTAGGAAAAGAACACACATCCAATAACATCTAGTGGATCCATGTGGTCTAGGAAAAGAACACACATCCAATGACATCTAGTGGATCCATGTGGTTTATGAAAAGAACACACATGCAATGACATCTAGTGGATCCATGTGGTTTATTAAAAGAACACACATGCAATGACATCTAGTGGATCCATGTGGTCTATGATAAGAACACCACATGCAATTACATCTAGTGGATCCATGTGGTTTTTGGAAAAGAACAGAGATACAATGACATCTAGTGGATCCATGTGGCTTTTGGAAAAGAACACACATGCAATGAAATCTAGTGGATCCATGTGGTCTAGGAAAATAACCCATGGAATGACATCTAGTGGATCCTTGTGTGTCAAACCTAGGTCATAGAGACAACAAATAGATGGGATAGCCGCTTCCACATTGCATGTTGCACCAGTGTGGCAGAATTTGCATAACAGAATCCACTAGATTGTATTTTTTCATGTGGATCTATGTGGTTTATGAAAAGAACATAGATGCAATGACTCTAGTGGATCCATGTAGTTTAGGAAAAGAACATAGATGCAATGACATGTAGTGGATACTTGTGGTCTATGAAAAGAACACACATGCTATGACATCTAGTGGATACATGTGATTTATGAAAAGAACAAACATGCAACGACATCTATTGGATCCATGTGGTTCATTAATAGAACACACATGCAATGACATCTAGTGGATCCATGTGGTTTATGAAAAGAACACCACATGCAATGCCATGTAGTAGATCCATGTGGTTTTTGGAAAAGAACACACATGCAATGACATTAGTGGATCCATTATGTTTATGAAAAGAACACAAGTGCAATGACAACATTAGATCCATGTGGTTTATGAAAGAAGGGCACATGAAATGACTCTAGCGGCTCCATGTGGTCTAGGAAAATAACCCATGCAATGACATCTAGTGGATCCATGTGTGTCAAACATAGGTCATAGAGACCAAAAATAGATGGATCCATCTGGTTTATGAAAATAAGACACATAAAATGACTCTAGTGGATCCATGTGGTTTAGGAAAAGAACACACATGCAACCACATCTAGTGGATCCATGTGGTTTATGAAAAGGACACACATGCAATGAAATCTAGTGGATCCATGAGGTCTATGAAACGAACATACATGCAATGACATGTAGTGGATACATGTGGTGTATGAAAAGAATGCACATGCAATGACATCTAGTGGATCCATGTGGTCTATGAAAACAACACACATGTAATAACATCAGTGGATCAATATGGTCTATTAAAAGGACACACATGCAATAACATCTAGTGGATCCATGTGGTGTAGGAAAAGAACACACATTCCATGACATCTAGTGGATCCATGTGGTTTATGAAAAGAACACACATGCAATGACATATAGTGGATCCATGTGGTTTATGAAAAGAACACACATGCAATGAAATCTAGTGGATCCATGTGGTCTATGATAAGAACACCACATGCAATTATATCTAGTGGATCCATGTGGTTTTTGGAAAAGAACAGAGATGCAATGACATCGAGTGGATCCATGTGGTTTTTGGAAAAGAACACACATGTAGTGACATCTAGTTGATCCATGTGGTCTAGGAAAATAACCCATGCAAGAACATCGAGTGGATCCATGTGTGTCAAACCTAGGTCATAGAGACCAAAAATAGATGGGATAGTAGCTTCCACATTGCATGTTGCACCAGTGCGGCAGTTTGCATCACATAATCCCCTAGATTGTGTTTTTTCATGTGGACCAATGTGGTTTATGAAAACAACACACATGCAATGACTCTAGTGGATCCATGTAGTTTAGGAAAAGAACATATATGAAATGACATGTAGTGGATACATCTGGTCTATAAAAAGAACACACATGCAATTCCATCTAGTGGATCCATATGGTTTAGGAAAAGAACACACATCCAACCACATCTAGTGGATCGATGTGATTTATGAAAAGAACACACATGCAACCACATCTAGTGGATCCATGTGGTTTATGAAAAGAACACACAAGCAATGTCATCCAGTGAATCCCTGTGGTTTTGGATAAGAACACAAATGCAATGACATATAGTAGATCCATGTGGTTTATGAAAAGAACACGCATGCAATAACATCTTGTGGATCAATGTGGTTTTTGGAAAAGAACACACATGCAATGACATCTCGTGGATCATGTGGTCTATGAAAGTAACCCATGCAATGACATCTAGTGGATCCATGTGTGTCAAACCTAGGTCACAAAGACCAAAAATAGATAACAAAGCAGCGTCCGCATTGCATGTTGCACCAGTGTGGCAGAAGTTGCATCATAGAATCCATCATATTGTGTGTTTTCATGTGGATCCATGTGGTTTGTGAAAAGAACACACATAGAATGACATCTCGTGGATCCATGTGGTTTTGGAAAAGAACACACATGAAATGACATCAAGTGGATCCAAGTGGTTTATGAAAAGAACACACATCCAATGACATCTAGTGGATCCATGTGGTTTTTGAAAATAACACGCATGCAATGACATCTAGTGGATCCATGTGGTCTATGAAAAGAACACACATGCAATGACATCTAGTGGATCCATGTAACACACATGCCATGGCATCTTGTGGATCCATGTGGTTTATGAAAAACACACATGCAATGACATCTAGTGGATCCATGTAGTCTATGAAAAGAACACACATGCAATTACATTAGTGGATCAATGTGGTCGATGAAAAGAACACACATGTAATGACATCTAGTGGGTCCATGTAGTTTAGGAAAATAACACACGTGCAATGACATCTAGTGGATCCATGTGGTCTAGGAAATGAACACACATGCAATGACATCTCGTTGATCCATCTGGTTTATGAAAACAACACACATACAATGACATCTACTGGATCCATGTGGTTTATGAAAAGAACACACGTGCAATGACATCTTGTGGATCCATGTGGTCTATGAAATGAACACAGATGCAATGACATCTTGTGGATCCATGTCATTTAAGAAAAGAACACAAATGCAATGACATCTAGTGGATCCATGTGGTCTATGAAAACAACAGACATGCAATAACATTAGTGGACCAATGTGGTATATGAAAAGAACACACATGCAATGACATCTAGTGGATCCATGTGGTCTAGGAAAGGAACACACATGCAATGACATCTTGTGGATCCATGTGGTCTAGGAAAAGAACAGACATACAATGACATCTAGTGGATCCATGTGGTTTATGAACAGAACACCCATGCAATGACATTTAGTGGATCCATGTGGTTTATGAAAAGAACACACATGAAATGACATCTAGTGGATCCATGTGGTCTATGAAAAGAACACCACATGCAATGACATCTAGTGGATCCATGTGGTTTTTGGAAAAGACAGACATGCAATGACATCTAGTGGATCCATGTGGTTTTTGGAAAAGAACACACATGCAATGACATCTAGTGGATCCATGTGGTCTTGTAAAATAACCAATGCAATAACATATAGTGGATCCATGTGTGTCAAACCTAGGTCACAGAGACAAAAATAGATAGGAAAGCAGCTTCCACATTGCATGTTGCACTAGTGTTGTTGGGGATATACTTTCTGGGTATCCTCATAGTTCCTCGCTAACCAGGGTGTCCCACTTCGGGTTAGAGCTTTGCTTCACGGGCGGCCCAGTCAGGGAGAAGAGACGGACTCCAGTCCGGTTACGGGAAGGCCCACAAGACTTATCGACGTAGGCCCATAGTGTTACTTGTAGTTCAAGATGTACTCTATAACTGACTCTTAGTCGTAGCGGGATAGATCTTTCCTCTAAACCCAAGACGCAAGCGTGGATGAGGTTCTCGAAACCGTCAGGATCTTCGAGGAAGCCCACGTGGAAAGCCGCAACTACCTCAGGACCCACACATCACACTTCATCGGATATGTTGGATCCGGATATAGCTCTGCCGATGCTGGAGAAAACACCGACTTAGTTCTAGAGGCAACCGGAACAAATGCCGACGTACCCGCATCCTTGGATGATTCGATGACATCAGCCGATTTCCGAAAGTTCTCCGCGGAGTATGAAGAGGAGTGTACCTCCAAAGCCGCAGAGGAAGAAGAAGCCATGGATGAAGGATCCAGGGAAAACTCTCCGAAAGCGCAGGATGACATGGAAATCGGAGATAATCCCGAGGTCCAGATGTCCAAAAGTACCGATCAGATCTTGACTCTGGGAAACGGACCCAAAGCCGTCTTTGCTACCGGTGCTGCCAAGAAGGCAAAGAAGAAGCACAAGCAGAACAAGACCCTGGCAAAAGATCTTCCGCCAGAGGAAGTGATTGCCGAGGAATACGAGGAAGACTCGGATGGAGCACTTATCCCAGACGAGCGCAAAGAAGAGTCGGTGGATGGACACGTGATCACTAAAGGTGCGCGTAAACTCATTGATGCTGCATTAACAACACCTATCCCTATAGCCACAGATCTCACTGCCATAGAACTGGATGAAAGGGCCCAGGCCCTAGAAGCGTGTCGTCAAATACTCCTGGATGAAGCCAAAAACATCGAGGAGGAGAAGAAACGCATGGCAACTGTGGAGAAGTACATCTCTCGGCAGCATTAGAAGACCCAGAAACGTCACACACGTGACGATCAATTCCCGGAAGTACACAAGGTTCTCTTTGAAGGAGACCAAGGTATGCCTCGTCTTGACAGCAAAGGAGATCTTGTGTATCCAACACCGGTACATAACACTATTGCAGCTCGAGATATCCTGTAGAATAATCTAGGCACAGAGCAGGTTCAATTGGGCATCAAGCTACTCACCAAGGGTCTGGAACAGCAAAGGGCTGTGAAATACGGAAGCGGAAAATTGGTCAACAAATCCGACCAATGTCGCACGGACTTAGCCTGGAATGATATAAGTCCCCAGCATGTTCTGGAACAGCATCACCGTTCCGACAGACGGGAAGACAACTACTCCAGAACCGGATCATCAGGACAGCATCACAGAGCTGCACGTGACTGGCACAATGTTGCTCCAGCCACCGAGCAAGAAGCAATTGCTGCACTGTATCCGAGAAACCCTCCTCGACGAGAGTCGAACGATCGTAGGGGAGAAGACAAAGAGAAACGTCGGGAGGAGGACCGTCAAAGGATGCCACCTCCTATACCTACAAACCATCCGGCTGAGCCCCACCATGGTGGGAGTAACGGACGAAGGAACGGCGGAAACCACGCCGAGACAAGCCGGCAGGGGGCTCGTCGCAATGAAGACCCTCCCCAGAACCTGAATCATGACGCTCCGGATGGAGGCCGGCGATCGGCCGAAAATAATCCAGCTGCTCCCCCTCTCCACCAAGTAGCCATCACAACGGCTCCTAGGGAGGCCAAGGAGGGCGTCGTGGTGGAGGAGGTGGTGGCAGAAGCCTAAGTACGGCTCCAAGGCACCGCAGCCATAACCATCATTCGGGACGATCCTAATCCCCAAATGACGCAAGGCACAAGATTAACTCCAATATAGAGACGCGGCGCTACGAAAATGATGATATATACGTGGGACCAAAGTGTTTAGGACCACGCATAAGAGCTACAAGATTCCCGGAAGGATTTGCTATCTCAAGACATATTCAAGCCTACGATGGCATAGCTCGGCCAGATACTTGGCTACAGGATTTCTTCCAAGCTTGCTGCATCACCAAAGGCGGAAACAACCTAGTCGCAACCCGATATCTCCCACTTATGATGCGGAAGACGGCACGATCATGGCTCGATGAACTTTCAGAGAACACCATCCACAACTGGTATGACATGGAAGGTGCGTTCTTTCGGAATTTTGAAGGCACATACCGGAGGCCCTGTACGGTCGGAGACCTACAGCGTTGCACCCAGAAAGCCAGAGAAACTTGTTGAGATTATCTCGGACGATGGATCGACACCAAGAACTCCTGTGAAGGAGTAAATGACCAAACTGCGATTGAAGATTTCATTACTGGTATCCCAATTGGTTTACTACGTCATCGTTTGAAGTGCGACAAAGTAACTGATTTGGGAGAGATGATAGAAACAGTGAGCAAGTATGCAGATGCCGACGAAGATGTAGAGGGATTACTGGACACCCTGGTTGTGCCACAGTCAGCAAAACAACCAAAGCAACAAGCTCAGAAGCGCAAGAATACCTCGGAATAAAACCCCAACGCGGAAACGGTAGCAGTCACTGCTACTTTCGGTTATGGAGGACGAGGAGGACGTGGCGGTGGCCGCGAACGCGATCGTGGGACGTCAAGAGGTCAAGGTAGAGGAGACCAGCAGCCTGGTAAAACCTACTCTTGGGCCGATATTGCCAATAACCCATGTGTGCATCACCTAGATGCCAATGGGAGCTCGTCCCACACAAATGTCGAGTGTCGTTTCAATGACGACATTAAGAGAGATGATACCGCTAGCTAAAAAGCTAAGCGGAAGATGGGAAAGAAGAATCCTGAAAAGGATAAAGAGACCAAGGAAGATTCCAACATGGAGGAAGTTGATGCTTCAAATCCCAAGCAGGAAGGGAACAAAAAGTTTCCGACGAAGAAAGACACTTATGTCACCTTCCTCGGATCTCAACCAGCAAAAGTCAAAAAGGAAGTACTACACGAGCTCAATGCAATAGTCCCGGCTATCCCTCAATTCTTGGACTGGTCTGAAGTGGCAATCACATTTGACCGCGCGGATCATCCGCCTAAGTTACACAAGCGAGGAAAATACGCCTTAATCGTCAATCCACTTATTGAAGGTTATGGTTTTTCCAAGACTCTCATGGACGGTGGTAGTAGCATTAACATCCTGTATGTTGAAATGCTACGCTGGATGAAGATCTCGAAGACCCAGCTGAACCACAACTCTGTGATCTTTCATGGGGTTTTCCCAGGAAGCCAAGCAAATTCCCTGGGAGAAATAACTTTGGATGTTACCTTTGGAACTCCAAAGATATCGGACGGAGGCACTTTCTTTCGAAGTGGTCCCGTTCAAGAGTGCGTACCACGCTATATTCGGATGTCCGGCTTACTAGGCTTTTATGGCTCGTCCGTGTTACATTTACAATATGATGAAAATTCTAGGTCCCAATGGCCTGATCACCTTTAGGGGAGACCCAAACAAAGCACGATAGTGCGAGGATGGAAATGCCGCCTTTGCTGAAGCCGTGCTGCACGCCCAGGAGTACCAGGAGATCAAGAAGAGCATAGATCCGTCCGAGATGCCCACAACGAAGAAGGAGGTGACAAAGCCGAATCCGGAGTTCAAGGCATCAAAAGAGATGAAGAAGACACCCTTGAAGGACGATGACCCCTCCACGGTGACCCAGATAGGTGTAGGCCTAGATAGCGCATAGGAAAGTGCGCTCGTCAAGTTCCTCAAACCAAATCAAGGTATCTTCGCATGGCAGCCATCTGACATAACCGAAGTACCTAGGGAACTTGTCGAGCACTCTTTAAATGTAAACCCAAACGCTAAACCCGTCAAACAATCCTTGCGACGATTCGGCGATGAAAAGCGTAAGGCAATAGCTAAAGAACTAGCATGACTCGAGTTAGCTGGATTCATAGAAGAGGTCGGACACTGAGTGGTCATCCACACTGATTTAAGGCTGCGTGTTGATTATACTGCCTTGAAGAAGGCTTGCCCCAAAGATCCGTTCGCTCTGCCTAGGATTGATCAAGTTATCGATTCTACGGCTGGCTCGGAATTCCTCTGTTTTCTCGACGCATATTCCGGTTATCACCAAATCCAGATGAAGGAATCTGACAAAGTAAAAACTTCATTCATAACCCCCTTCAGAACCTTCTGTTTTGTTACGATGCCCTTTGGGCTGAAGAACACAGGAGCTACGTACCAGCGCACAATGCAGCGTTGCCTCCATGATCAAATTGGACGCAATGTACATGCATATGTGGATGATATTGCGGTGATGTCCAAAAAGAAGGAAACATTAATTTCTGACTTCGAGGAAACCTTCGCCAATCTACGAAAATACAACATAATGCTTAATCCGAAGAAATGCTTCTTTGGAATACCATCCGGAAAATTGTTAGGTTTCATCATGTCTCAAACAGGCATAGAGGTGAACCGAGACAAAATCAAGGATATACTCAATATTTCCAGGCCAACCCGCCTAAAGGACATACAAAGACTAACTGGCTGCATTGCCGCAGTCAGTAGGTTTGTAAGCAGGCTCGGTGAAAGAGCCGCACCATTATACAAACTCCTGAAAAATACCAAGGTTTTGTGTGGACCGACGAAGCGGAAGCTGCGCTACAAGACCTGAAAAAAGTACTCTCATTTTCTCCAATCCTTGCAGCCCCAAAACCATAGGAACCGATGTTGCTTTATCTTGCTGCGACAAACAAAGTTGTCAGTATTGTCAATGTAGTAGAGAGACCGGAGGAAAGCAAGGAACACTTGGTGCAGCGTCCGACTTACTTTGTCAACGAGGTCTTGAAAGAATCCAAACAGCGGTATCCACACTATCAAAAGCTAGCTTATGGTGTGTTCTTGGCATCTTGTAAGTTACGACACTATATTCAGGAACATCCAATTACCGTGGTGAGCACATATCCCATGAGAGATTTAATCAACAATAGTGATGCCACAGGACGCGTTGCCAAATGGCGCATAGAGCTCTCAGCTTTTGATATTGAGTACAAACCTCAGACAGCAATCAAATCCCAAATCATTGTCGACTTTGTTGCTGACGGGACAGAGACGAAGGAGAATATGACTCTACCCGAGTCGGAATATTGGACCCTATATTTTGATGGGTCCAAGGGTTGAGGGGGCTCGGGGGCTAGCGTGGTGCTCAAATCACCCCAAGGAGATAAACTTCTATACGTGTTGCAGATCCACTTCACAGCAACAAATAATATTGCCGAGTATGAAGCACTGCTGCATGGAATCCAGATTGCTAGGGATATTGGCATCCGGCACTTGATGTGTTACGGAGATTTGGATCTTGTTGCTCAGCAAGTGTCAGATATTTTTACTGCAAATAAACACATGGCAACATATAAAGCTATCATGGATGATTTATCTAAATCGTTCGAAGGTTTTGAGGTTCAACACATCCCTCGAGCAGAAAGCAAGGAAGCAGATGCACTATCTCGAATAGGCTCTACACGGAAAGAGGTCCCAGATGGTGCTTTTTTAGAGCACCTCAAAGTTCCCTCAATAAAGGGAGTGGACGAGGAATATCCGACCAAATCCGATTCACTTCTAATAGCAGTTATGGCCGTAATTCCCAGATGGACTCAACCCCACCTCGATTATTTGGTAGATGGAAAATTACCCGAAGACGAAGTTCTGAGCCGGCAGATAATCCGACGAGCAAAAGCTTATACTATGGTTAGTGGTGAGCTCTATAAGCGGAGTGTATCTGGGGTCTTTCAAGGCTGCGTATCTCCAGAAGGAGGAGTGGAAATCTTAAGAGAGATCCATGAAGGCGAGTGTGGTCACCATGCTGCAGCCAAATCTTTAGTGGCAAAAGCTTTCCGACACGGTTTTTTTCTGGCTTACTACCAAGGCAGATGCCGAACGGCTGGTCAAGACGTGCAAAGGCTGCCAAAAGTACGACAAACAAGCTCACGTTCCGGCTGATCAGCTGCGAACAATACCTATAACATGGCCTTTGGCGGTCTGGGGGCTTGATATGGTAGTACCGTTCAAACGGGCTCCAAGTGGATTTACTCACCTCTTAGTGATGGTGGATAAATTAGAAAATGGATTGAGGCTAAACCCATCACTAGTTTTGATGGAGCAATAACCAAAAGCTTTGTCGAGGATGTTATAATCCGGTATGGTTATCTGCATAGTACTATCACGGAAAACAGGAGTAATTTCTCTATGGGAGAACTTGCTGAATACTACAACGAACAAAATATCCGGCTTGACATTGCGTTAGTCGCACATTCGCAGGCTAATGGACAAGTCGAAAGCTCAAATGGTTTAATCCTACAAGGCCTAAAACCGATACTCGAAGCACCACTACGACGTGCTTTCGGGGCTTGGGTAGAGGAATTACCTTCTGTAATATGGAGTTTACGATAAACTCCAAACATGTCAACAGGATACACACCATTCTTCTTGGTCTATGGCACAGAAGTAGTTCTTCCTAGTTATTTGATTCACACTTCTCCTAGAGTGGCTGCGTATATCGAAGAGGATGCCGAGATTTCTCAACAAAATGATCTCGACTTATTCGAAGAAGTTCGCGTCATTGCTGAAATGAGATCAACAGCCTATCAACAGAATTTATGCAAGTATCATAGCCAGAGAGTCAGAAACAGATCTTTTAACAAGGGCGATTTGGTTCTCCGGCTTGTGCAACAAATAAAGCACAAACTTTCCGCAGTATGGGGAGGGCCCTTCTTGGTTAGTCGAGGATTGCACAATGGTTCATACTACCTAACTGATATGAGGCCAGTCAAAGAAATACATGCTACTAAGAAGAGAAAGAGAGCTGGAGGCAGTACAAATCCGGATGAGTTAGACAGACTGTGGAATATTGCTCAGCTACGTCCCTTTTATTCTTAGTTTATTCTTGTTTGTAATCATATATATGTACATGTTCTGTGAGAAATAAAAGTCTTGGTTGCCTCAAGTTTTTTCTGAGAAGTTTTTACCATCTTATTTCCGAATGATCATGTCACAGTAGAAAATCCCAGAATGCTTGAAAGTACTTTATGCTCATGTTCGTTCTGGTTTAGATTTCTGATTGTAAAATTTCTACCCTCGGGTATAACTCTAAAGTTTCTAGTCTTTACTTTGGTTATTTGTCTGATTGCTGGATGCGGGTATTTTCCGAGTAGTGAATTGTTGGTACTGAAATCCGGCTTTGTTCCGGAGTTTAAACTGGTTTAGCAATTGAGCTATGTTGCTCGACAAAGTTTCTATGCTAAAAGTTTAGCCGGCTCACGAAAGGGACGAGGCGGAAAGCCATATAAACGATAAATACAGACAAAAAAGTACAAGTGCTTATGTAAACATTTCAGGCACATGAAAATTTAAACCAGAAGTGCTGAATAGATTAAAGTTTAGCACTAGCAAAAGTATCATACTAAATATTTACAGACCCATAATGTTTTCAGAGTAACACATATGCTTAACTTATGATGCAGGAGGAGAGGTAGGAGATGCCGGCTCGCTGGATACATCGCCTTGATATCGTTCCGTAATGTCCACATCCGACATGGTGTGGTCATCATCGGAAACTGCGATTTCTTCTTCGAAAGGCAGAGGCGGCGTGTCCACGCGAGTGAAGAAGGGAGTGTCGTAGCTGGTAAAATCAGCTATGTGGCACCCATATCCGGCGCAGGAGTCCATGATTGCTTTGATATCTTGCTCCTGGTCGTCTTCATCCACATTAGAGTACCCTCTGGTCACTTTCCAGATTTCCATGCTTCCATGGTGGCTCATGACCATTGTGAGAGCGTTATGTGATGCGGATCACGCGTAGGACATATTCTAGTCCCAAACAAGCTACGACATCTCCTTTTCCTTGTCCCGCACCTGAAAGTCGGAACCTTGAGAGCTTCACCAATATCCTCAATGGATTGGCGGAAGTCATGAAGCAAATCACCGACTTGGGTAAGCCGGTGGGTGTGGGGCTCGGTAGAGATGGAGTCCGTCAAGTTCAGAGGACCAATGCGTATAATGCAAAATGGATAAATAAATCCGACATCAAAAGAGTCGAAGAATGTAGACAGGTCAGAAAGATGGAAACATACCAAAGATCACGTCATCAACTTTGGTCTTCTCTTCACGACGATTCTGGAGTTCAGCTCGGAGCACCTCGGAAATATCCTTCTCTCTGAATATCTCGTCATTGAGATCCGAGATTTTCTTCTCGTGGAGTCCAATCTTGTGATCCCCCTCCACGGTGGCCATGGAGGAGGATTCGAGAACTTGAGCAATGTTCTTCTCATGATCCGGCTTAAGCTGGTCTAGCTCTTGGCGGAGATCCTTGTTTTCCACCACCAAGGTCTTCAGATTCTCGGCCTCTTCGATCATAGCACATGACTGCTTCACCAGTGTTGTAAGTAAAAAAGAACAATAGTTCAGCAAAAATATTCGGCTATGAAAAATCAAGACAAGGTTTGAGTCTCGGAAAGTTCATCTTCGGCCTCATCCTTAGAAACTTTAAGCTCAGCATTTTTAAGTCGGAGAGGTTTGATCTCTCTCCTCTTATTGCAGATATTCTTCAACAATTCCTTGTTATATGAATTAACTTTCTATAAGTCAGAATACCCAGAGTCAGAGGTCTACTAAAGACTTGGGTTAATATTGTAGCTAATATCAGCACGAGCCTTGGGGGCTATACTAGTTCATTCTTTGGCATCCTAGTGAAGCATAAACCCGAATCTACTATCCAACTTCATGCTTGGGGGCTAGAGGATATGACATAAAATACAGTAAAGGAAAAGCGTGAGTTGGAATTCCGACTTACATGATGTTCATGTGTGAGCTTGCTCAAGCACATGTTCACCTCAGTAGAAACCTTCTCGGCGAGGGTGAGTGGAATAACCGGAGGTGGTGGGAGCACACCAGCTCTTAATCCCTCGTCGTGAAGGCAGACTTGTTCGAGAAGTTCGGGGTACTTGATGTCCTCCGCTTCTTGTGCTTCTTCTTCGGCAGAGAGATTACGGCCTTCCAGGCATTGTTGGGCCAGCCGCTGGATTTCCTCCACAGATTTCCAAGACAAGCCAAATTTGGCATGTTCCGGATTGTTCAGGAGATTTTCAGTGAAGGTCTCTGCTGAGGGATCATTACCCGAAGAGGGTTCACCCTTATCAAACCTGAGTCACCCATGGTGACGTCAGTCTGCGACTCAAGGGTCGATGGCCCTGTGGAGGGACCCAGATCTTCTGCGACGACTAGGGATGCAGTAATCACCGGCGCTGCAGAAGGTTGAGGGGCAGGAGTCGGAGGAGCCACGGCAGGAGAAGCCAAAGATAGCTTCGTCTGACGCAGGGGCTTCGAGATAGTCCCCTAACCCTTGCCCTTTATGAGCTGCTTAGCTCTGAGAAAGTAATAGAATAAAGAACATTATATCTCGAAAGAAATCATAAAGTAATGTACAAAGGCGGAAGTTGTGCGGAAAGTTACCTCTTCACAATTGGCACTTCCTTTGTGCCAATAGCCACTGTCGGAGCTTTGCGCTTTCTGGGCACAATGTCCGGCAGTGGGACCAACGCCTCCTCCTAAGAAAACTCCGGAAGATATCCCCGATAGGAGCTAGTTCCGACTTGGGGAGGTCGACAAGCTGAAAAGAAGATAGTATCTCAGTATTGCGAAATAACTTAAAGGTGAAACACATAAAAAGGGTTTACTACTAAAAGCTTACTGGCACTACTGGGTCTTCCGCTGTGTGCATATCCAGAGACAAATCCGGAATCTTTCTCTCGATCCGCTCCTTTATCAGCCATTTGATCTGGCTTATGTAATCTTGTGGCTTTACTGCCTTGGGGCTGATGTGGAAGGAGTCTTGTCTCGATGTCGTGATGGAATGCATCAGTCGGTTGCTGTGGTGCTAGAGAGGCTGGATCCGGCGTGCCACCCAGCATTGGACTAAGTTGGACCCTCTCAGGCCTTTGTGCTTCATCAGATATTCAATCTGCCTCTTGGCGAGAAGCAGATCGTCACTGAGAGCGGGAATGGCCTCGCCCAAGAAGGTTGAGGCGTGGTGGCTCCATCGATGAAAGCCGGCAAGCTACTAGTTTTTCCGGGAGCGGGAATATCCTTGTGATAGAAAAAGGTAGCCGGCCATTGTTTGACCGACTGACTAGCCAAAATCCGAGGATAGACGCACTCACGCCTAACCGAAAGACTAATTTATAAGGATTACCGGTGGAGATGGAGTTTCTCTGGACATGGAAAAGTACCAGAAGAGAGTGGAACTCAGCCTAATGTTGTAACATCCCAATTTCAGCAACCCTGATTAGTTGTCCAGAATGCAAAAATCAGGGGGAACAAAACCTTTTTCTTGTTCATCGGTGCAGTGTTTTCTTGTTGTTTGTTTGTGCTTGTGCATTTGTTTGTATACCATATGATACTCCTTACCTCACCATCAGTTGACAAAAGCTATTTAACAAAACTATCCTGGCTCATTGTACTTATTCTCAAAAGTTCTAGAATTTCAAAACATGAGCCAAGGTGCTTGTGTAACCAAAACTAGTTTAGTATTTTCCATTGACAAAACTATGGAGAACTATAACCCCCCCCCTTATGTTTTCAAGACAAAACCTGCAACTAATCTTATCTCTAGGATCTCCAAAAACTTTTGGTAAGATTTTGGATTCTACTCCTAGTAGAGATACCAAGGACTCTCATATTATTCAAAACCCAACATTTTCAAAATACCCATCCTTACCTCCAACTTAGCTTGATGGTAACCCTAGTAGTAGTTGTTTTGTTTGTAAGATGAGTTGCCTTGATCTGCTATTTGACTTGATTGCTTAGGAGATAGTATGAGCTACTCTAGGAGCTTATCACTAGGATCAAGAGGTTTCCAAATCACCACACCCTAAGCAACAGTACAAAGCAGGATCTAATCCCTAGAAACTAGGTGATCATCTAAAACCCTTAACCAGATCAAATCTGTAGTGATCCATTCTAGAAGTTTCCAAGTCAATGAAGACCAATATAAAGCTGGATCCTTCATACTCTTCCCATACTTCAACATCATCCGCTTGATGATTCTTGGGTGCCTTGTAACCATCCAAAAACATACCCTCTCATATTCTAGTCAAAATCCCCAAATTTGGCTAAGTCTGAAATCTGTTTCAACATCACAATTTTGGAGGTGTCCCTTTCTCAATCCTTGTGAAGTATTGGTAATGCACTTGAACCATCTTGTTAAACATCCTAAGGAATACCAAGTCCCACTCTTTCCTTTGGTTATATCATCCTCCAACCCACTTGTTCTTGATGGTTTTGTAGGCAAGAAAATAACTATTCCTGGAAATCTAGTCAAAATGCCTACTTTGACACAAGCTCACACCCTCATCCAACCTTCTATGGACCAACTCTTTACATGGTTGTGTTCTACTCATATAGGTCTATCAATATCTACTTGACTTGTTCCAATTAGATCTTTGTGCTTCTTAAACCCACAAGGTTTTGAAGGCTAGTGGATAATCTGCTTTGGCAGGCTTATTTTATTCAACGTTTGAAAGCCTATCTTCGTGAGCTCAAGAAGGATCAAGCTCAAACCTCTACACCTTGGGAATCTACATCACTTGTTCTATCCATCCTGGGTGGATAGAAATCGAGGAGCAGAAGAAGTGGTATTCATTATTGATATTGGTATTCTGGGTCATCTAAAGAAGAAGTCCAAGGACATATTGCAATATTGCCGATCATCAGGCAAGCCACCTTCTTGCTCATAAGCCTTGTCCTACTATTTTACTAATGCATGTTTTATCTACTACTTATGAAACTGCATTGTTTTACTATATGTTGTTGTATATATGGTAGTGGTTTGGCTCCTCCGAACTATTACATTTTTGTATTATTAAGTACAACCCCCTTGGTGACACCTACTTATCCCTAGTAGAATAGATGGCGTATTACACCATACCCCTTGGAGATCCCGTTTTGGCCGAAGCAAAAATAGAGGATGGGAAGACCTTGGGGATGATCTTGGGGACTTGTAGTTGTAGATGTAGTAGCGTCCCCAGGACGGGCTGCATCAGCTCCCCCCTTCAAAAAGAGTCGTCCTCGACTCTTCATGCACATCACTAAGAAGAGATCCTAGGGTTCACCATATAGTGGTCCTTGAGAAGCTTGATGTGGAAACTCTTCAATGTTTCTTAACCTTCCATGAAGTCTACAAAGCTCACAACAAAAGAGAAGCAACACTCAAAGAGTAGCCAATTCATGAACATTATAGCATGAGTCCTCAAGTAGAAGGAAGTCACCTTATTGAGTAGATATAGATCATTGAAGGGCAGCTCTAGGTAACTCTCTTCAATTTGTCTTGTCAACTTATGGTCCATAGAGGTTGACGCGTAAGCAATTGTACCTTCACACAACAAAGACCAAGGAAATTATGTGTGTGATAGAGGAGCATGGTATTTGTGACATGTCCATTCTTATTCAGAACACTATTAGCACAACTCAAGTATCGCAAATGAAATACGCATGAAAGGTCAAAGTGCATGGAAGTTAATTGAACATCATCCAAATGTGGGAACTCGAAAACTCCATATAAATTCTTAGTGTGGCACTCAAAGCAATGGACTAAAATATTGGTCAACATCTTTGATGCAAGGATAGGAGAATTCGGCAAAAACTCATAAGGAAGAATATCCAAAGTAAAATCATTATGTGTGCAAACCAACCATTGGAAAGAACAATTCTTAAATATGTTGGATACCATACACATATCATCAAAAGCCAAAATCATGGGGGTATGAATACCACAAGCAGAAGCAAGAACAACATGTTTGCAAACAAACCATATGAAAGAGCAAGTGGTCCTTATGTTTGTTGCAACAACAATAGAAGATACTTGGAAGCTCTCATGACAATACATGCTCAAAATGGCATTATAGTTGCACACAAAACATTCGAAAGAGAAATTGTTCAACATTTCTCTCGCAACACACAAAGCATCAGTATCCAATAGTAAAGAAACATGATTGTCACAAGGTGAAAGTATACCATTAACATGCTTGCAATCAAACCATATGAAAGAGCAATTTGTCAAAATGAAAGATGCAAAGCATGCAAAAGGTATCAGAGCTGGGTTCGATCTTGAACTCACTTGGGGATGCTCTCTAGAGCTCTTTTTGTCAACTCGTGCTAAACCGAGGAGGAAATTCTCATGCGGGTACCTACACACATCAAACACAAAAGGAAGAACATTTGTGCATGGTAGAGAAACACATCACCATCATGACGTATCTCTTCTTGTGCACATCACCATGAGTGTAAATCAAGTGTAAAATAGATGCATGGTGAGTATGCAAGTGGGGAACATGCTTATCATGGAAATCATCAAAATCTCCAAAATTTGAGAAAGCTATGGGGGGCATCTCAATATAAACCATATAAGAATTATTGTTGCAAGCAAAACAAGTGAGAGGGCAATTATTCAACTTATTGAAAGCAACGGGAGAAATTGTGAAACACTCATGACAAAGCATTATCTGAGGGATACCATTGGTAACATCATTGCAAGCAAAACATTGGAAAGAGCAATTGTTCAACAAAGTGCAAGCAATGATATCATCAACATAACATTTAGATCATGGCATGTCTCTGGAAACATCATCACAATCAAATAATTTCACATTCTCAACATTATGCAAAGGAAAAGTATCACATGGAAATATCAATGAAGCATATGAGATATCACAAACATCATCCATAGCATGCCAATCATCACAAGTCATCATGTCCACTAGTGGGATCATGGCATCATCAACACCTGTATTTTTACCTTGGTCATACCTCTCATATGAAGTGGGTGTTGTGGTAGCATTGTCCTCCATGTGGGAGACTTCTTCCTCATGTATGGGGGTGGCATCATCTTCATCCACCATGTTCATCTTCTCGGTTGAAGGGATCATCATGTCTAAGCTTGGTGCGTCTTTATCCATGGAACCTAGCACATCATGGGATAACACACTAGAGGTAGAGGGTAAGTCGTTAGAAATCAAAGTGGTCTCACATGACCTATCAACTACCACTCTCAACTCACTCGGTGTATCACTCATGCCCTCCAAGTGGATGCACTCAATCTCACATATGGTGGAGTCACTCATCTCACTCTTGTTTTCACTCAAGTGGGCTAAGTGGCTCTCATACACACATGGGATTGGTACCACATCATCACTCAAGCATATGGGGGTAGGCTCGGCTCTCTCAACTCCTTGCGCCTCCTTTGGTGAAGGGAAAGTCCCATGCTCACCATTCTTGACCTTGTCGTTGCCATCTTGCACCTTGGCTTGTGTAATCCAGGTGACGTACTCGTCCAACTTGGCAAAGTAGAGGTCTTCATCTTCCTCATCCATGAAGTTGCATGCGTCATATGGGATGTCAAGTTTGGGCATTGAAGCTTGATGGCGTGGAGGAGAGCTTGCTCTTGGTGCCATTGTGGTGGTGGCACGAGTAGTTGAAGGTGCCTTATGATGGTGTTGACGGAGGTCATTGGCGTGCCTTGCCATAGGTCGATGTAGATGGCGCACTTGGTCATCCACATGACGCTCGCGACGATGCTTCTTGTCCTTGGCACTCTTCTTGGTGAGGTGTTGTAATGAGCGCAAAGCATCATTAGTCTTGGCCATCATGCTCATGGTTTTGGCGAAGTCATTGTCCATGTCACGCTTCAAGTTGTCCATTTGATGGTGGACCTTGGTGCTCTCGAGGTGGAGGCTCCGTCTTGGTCGACGTGACTTGAGGAGCTTGTCGTTGTCGTTATTGAAGTCGTCCATGCTTAGGGAGTTACTGTTGTTGTAGAACTCCATATCACCCAAGCATGTGGAGCCATTGTCGGTGTAGTGCTCCATCATGTCATCCATGCTTGTGGAGGCATATGCTTGGTGGCTCATCGTGGATTCTTCATAGAAATCTTCCTCGGTTCCGGTGTGCCTAGACATGTTTCACAAGACCAAGTGGTGTATATGGAAGTGGTAGGGGGTTAGGAATGCAACGTCAAACCTTACTTTACCTTGGAAGATAGTATCGTGCAAGTGGAAACACTTGAGAGCAATCAAAACCAAGCAAAGTGAAGTCCACGCGGAACACCAAAACCAACTAACCATTAAAAAACACGCACACACAAAGCTTATGGTGGATAGGTATGGAAGGTGGCGTGTCCAAGAACAATCCAAAATCAAGATGTTCTAATGGCAAGTAAAGAATCACGATTATCACACAGCAAAACAAGTCAATCCACAAGATAGGAATTATGTACAAGGAAACACACATGGTGGGATAAATGGGACTTGTGCGACGGAGAAAGTGAGCTAGGAACCAAATGATGACCTAGCGAAGACTATAAGCTCATGTCGCACAAGTGCAAGGAGAGACGCTAGTTCGATTGCAATAAATTGGTGGGCTACAAGATATGCACAATAAGTACCACCTATTTAATGTTCATCGAGATTGCGTTTCCTATTCTATGAGGCACTTGTTTCTTTATTTCTTTTTCTTTATTGTTTTTCTATTTTTTTCTCCTTTTCTTTTAATTTTCACTTGCCTCTTCCTTGTGCCAACAACTATACAAGAAAACTATATGACATAGCGCGCTCACAACTTTTACTCAGAATTTTACAAGGTATCAAATGTGCATAGCCCAAGCAATCATAGGAGGAACTAGTCTCATTAGGTGTTTGTTGAACGCAAAGATAGTGTATCTCACAAAAGAATGCAAGTGGGGAGAAGACGCGGAATGTTTATACCTTTCGTCGTTGATCTTCACCCTTTATTGGTGGATTCCGCCTTGCTCACGGAATTTGTATGGAGTATATAGCATGAATTACAGAGATGATGATGTAGATCTGTTTCTCCTCTTCAAAACAAGGTAAATAACACCAAAAGCCGAGTTTGTATGCAAAAGTTATGCGCAAAACAATGAATAAGATTTTTCTGTCAGCAGCGGGCGGACATTCCAGGGCGCGTAGGCCGGATAGTCTGGCCGGGGCGGATATTCCGGTCTGCTTAGGCTGGACACTTCGGCAGGGCGGATATTCTGGTCCGTTTAGGCCGGATAGTCCGGTCTGGTCGAACCAGAACTTCCAGAACACGAACTGGATTGTTTTGGCGGAAAAACTCGAAGCAAAACCTCAAATTGATGGGGGAAATCAAGGAATTAGGCCATGGAAACGCAGGGAAAGGTAGATCAACAAGTTTAGCAAGTAATCCACAAATCAAAACCTACCAAAACACACTCAAATCACAGATCAATCCAAAACACGAAATTGGGGCCATTTTTTGGGGATTTTCGAATTTATGGGGGAAAAGACCAAATCGATGAGGAATTTGTGGCAACCAAAAGCTGCTGATACCAGATGTTATGGGGTAACCCCATGGGTGGCCCCATCTCCACGGATCTCATGGTCAAATCGATGGGAAAGCGAGGGGAAAGGGAGAAGGTAGCGGAAGCAGATGCACACCTCGCGAAGAACACGATGAACACACACAAAACTCACATGATACAAGGCCGACTGCTCTCGCCGGTGCCACCGGTCCGATAGAATCCTCGCAAGGAAAGATCGGTCAAGGTGCTCCCTCGATCCCACACGAAGAGGTAAGAACACCTTGGAGAGGGTCTTGACGTCTTGGCAAAGGTACACCGATGCCAAGGCCTTGTACAATGAGGGAGGAGCGATGCAAACTCCAACGAGGTGGTGACGATAGTCGATCCCCATTGGTAGAAGGGGATGAGGCAAATCTAGAGATTCCACAAAGAGGGTTTTCTTTAGTCTATCATCTATGCCTAAGGGATACAATGAGGGGTGGGGGCTCTATTTTAGGACAGCCACAAGCTCACTGGTAATTTGGGCAAAAAACTAGAGTTTGGTGCTAAATAGACGGGTACATGGGCCAAGGGCCCAGACGGTGGCTCGTAGGCCCATCACTTAGGCTGGATAGTCTTGGTCAGGTGGATCGAACAGTCCGGGGTGGCCGGACACTCTAGGTAGAGTGCGGGTAGTGTCCGAAGTGGCACACTGACTGTCCGCGCTAGGATGGGGCCGGGATAGGCCGAACACTCAGGCGTGGTCGGACCGGACACTCCGGTTGCACCGGACATTCCGGCTGGCATCAGGCAGACTCTCATGTTTTGGAGCTGGCTGCTCCTTCTCCATCTTCTTGGTTGACTTGCGGATGATCTTGGGGACTTGTAGTTGTATATGTAGTAGCGTCCGCAGGACGGGCTGCATCATGACATCTAGTGGATCCATCTGTTTTTTTTGGAAAAGAACACACATGCAATGACATCTAGTGGATCCATGTGGTGTTGCAATATAACCCATGAAATGACATCTAGTGGATCCATGTGTGTCAAACCTAGGTCATAGAGACAAAAATAGATATGAAAGCAGCTTCCACACTGCATGTTCCACTAGTGTGGCAGAAGTTGCATCACAGAATCCACTGGAGTGTGTGTTTTCATGTGGATCCATGTGATTTATGAAAAGAACACGCATGCAATGACTCTAGTGGATCCATGTGGTTTTGGAAAAGAACACACATGCAACCACATCTAGTGGATCCATGTGGTTTATGAAAAGAACAATCATGCAATGACATCTAATGGATCCATCTTGTTTATGACAAGGACACCCATACAAGCATATCAAGTGGATCAATGTGGTTTATGAAAGAACACCCATGCTATGACATCTACTAGATCCATGTGGTTTAGTAAAGAACACACATGCAACCACTTCTAGTGGATCCATGTGGTTTATGAAAAGAACACTCATGCAACCACATCTAATGGATCCATGTGTATTTAGAAAAGAACACACAAGCAATGGCATCTAGTGGATCCATGTGGTTTTAGAAAATAACACAAATGCAATGACATGTAGTGTATCCATGTGGTCTTGGCAATGAACACACATGCAATGACATCTAGTGGATCCATGTGGTATTTGGAAAACAACACACATGTAATGACATCTAGTGGATACATGTAGTCTAGGAAAATAACCCATGCAATGACATCTACTAGATCCATGTGTGTCAAACCTAGGTAACAGAGACCAAAACAAGATAGGAAAGAAGCTTCCACATTGCATATTGCACCAGTGTGGCAGAAGTTGCATCATAGAATCCACTAGAGTGTGTGTTTTTATGTGGATCCATGTGGTTTATGAAAATAACACACATGCAATGACATTTTGTGGATCCATGTGGTTTTGGAATAGAACACACATGCAATGACATCTAGTGGATCCATGTGGTCTAGGAAAAGGACACACATGCAATGACGTCTAGTGGATCCATGTGGTCTATGAAAATAACACACATACAATCACATCTAGTGTATCCATGTGGTTTATGAAAAGAACACACATGCAATGACATCTAGTGGGTCCATGTGGTTTATGAAAATAACACCACATGCAATGACATCTGGTGGATCCATGTGGTTTTAGGAAAATAACACACATGCAATAACATCAGAGGATCCACGTGGTTTTAGAAAAGTACACACATGCAATGACATCTAGTGCATCCATGTATTTTATGAAAATAACACACATGCAATAACATCAGTGGATCAATATGGTCTTGGAAAAGGACACACATGCAATGCCATCTAGTGGATCCATGTGGTTTATAAAAAGAACACACATGCAATGACATCTAGTGGATCCATCTAGTATAGGAAAAGAACACACATGCAATGACATCTAGTGGATCCATGTGGTTTATGAAAATAACACACATGTAATGACTCTAGCGTATCCATGTGGTTTATGACAAGAACACACATGCAATGACATCTAGTGGATCCATGTGGTTTATGTAAAGGACACACGTGGAAGGACATCTAGTGGACCCATGTTGTTTATGAAAAGGACAGACATGCAACCACATCTAGAGGATCAATGTGGTTTATGAAAAGAACACCACATGCAATGACATCTAGTGGATCCATCTAGTTTTTGGAAAAGAACACATATGCAATGACATCAGTGGATCCATGTGGTTTATGGAAAGAACACACATGCAATGACATAAGTGGATCCATGTGGTGTATGAAAAGAACACACGTCCGATGACTCTAGTGGATCTATGTGGTTTCTGAAAAGAACACACATGCCACCACATCTAGTAGATCGATGTGGTTTATGAAAAGGACACACATGCAATCACATCTGGTGGATCCATGTGGTTTATGAAAAGGAGACACATGCAACCACATCTAGTGGATCAATGTGGTTTATGAAAAGAACACACATGCAACGACATCTACTGCATCCATATGGTTTTGGAAAAGAACACACATGCAACCACATCAAGTGGATCCATGTGGTTTATGAAAAGAACACACATGCAACAATATCTAGTGGATCCATGTGGTTTATGAAAAGAACACACAAGCAATGGCATCTAGTGGATCCATATAGTTTTGGAAAAGAACAAAAATTCAATGACATCTAGTGGATCCATGTGGTCTATGAAAAGAAAACACATGCAATGACATCTAGTGGATCCATGTGTTTTTTTAAAGAACACACATGCAATGACATCTAGTTGATCCAGGTTTTATAGGAAGATAACCCATGCAATGACATGTAGTGGATCAATGTGTGTTAAACCTATGTCACAGAGACCAAAAACAGATAGGAAAGCAGCTTCCACATTGCATGTTGCACCAGTGTGGAAGAAGTTGCATCACAGAATCCACTCGAGTGTGTGTTTTCATGTGGATCCATGTGGTTTATGAAAATACCACATTTTCAATCACATCTTATGGATCCATGTGGTTTTGGAAAAGAGAACACATGCAATGACATCTAGTGGATCCATGTGGTTTATGAACATAACACACATGCAATAACATCAGTGAATCAATGTGGTCTAAGAAAAGAACACACATTAAATGACATATAGTGGATCCATGTGGTTTATGAAAAGGACACACATGCACCGACATCTAGTGGATCCATGTTGTCTATGAAAAGAAAGCACATGCAATAACATCTTGTGGATCCATGTGGTTTATGAAAACAACACACATGCAATAAGATCTAGTGGATCCATGTGGTCTATGAAAAGAACACACATGAAATGACATCAGTGGATCAATGTGGTTTTGGAAAAGAACACACATGCAATGACATCTAGTGGATCCATATGGTTTTTGAAAAGATCACCACATCCATGGACATCTAGTGGATCCATGTGGTTTATGAAATGAACACACATGCAACGACATCTAGTGGATCCATCTGGTTTATGAAAAGAACAGACATGCAATGAGATCTAGTGGATCCATGTGGTTTATGGAAAGAACACACATGCAATGTTCTTAGTGGATCAATGTGGTCTATGAAAAGAACACCACATGCAATGACATCTAGTGGATCCATGTGTTTTATGAAAAGAACACACATGCAATGACATCAGTGGATCCATTTGGATTTGGAAATGAACACACATGCAATGACTCTAGTGGATCCATGTGGTTTATGAAAAGAACACAGATGCAATGACATCAGTGCATCCATGTGGTTTTAGAAAAGAGCACACATGCAATGACATCTACTGGATCCATCTAGTATTGGAAAAGAACACACATGCAATGACATCTTGTGGATCCATGTGGTTTATGAAAATAACACACATGCAATGACTCTAGTGTATCCATGTGGTTTATGACAAGAACACACATGCAATGACATCTAGTGGATCCATGTGGTTTATGCAAAGGACACACACGCAAGGACATCTAGTGCACCCATGTGGTTTATGAAAAGGACAGACATGCAACCACATCTAGTGGATCAATGTGGTTTATGAAAAGAACACCACATGCAATGACATCTAGTGGATCCATCTAGTTTTTGGAAAAGAACACACATGCAATGACATTAGTGGATCCATGTGGTTTATGGAAAGAACACACATGCAATGACATAAGTGGATCCATGTGGTTTATGAAATGAACACACATGCAATGACATCTAGTGGATCCATCTGGTTTATGAAAAGAACACACATGCAATGAGATCTAGTGGATCCATGTGGTTTATGAAAAGAACACACATGCAATGTTCTTAGTGGATCAATGTGGTCTATGAAAAGAACACCACATGCAATGACATCTAGTGGATCCATGTGGTTTATGAAAAGAACACACATGCAATGACATCAGTGGATCCATTGGGATTTGGAAAGGAACACACATGCAATGACTCTAGTGGATCCATGTGGTTTATGAAAAGAACACAGATGCAATGACATCAGTGCATCCATGTGGTTTTGGAAAAGAGCACACATGCAATGACATCTACTGGATCCATCTAGTATTGGAAAAGAACACGCATGCAATGACATCTTGTGGATCCATGTGGTTTCTGAAAATAACACACATGCAATGACTCTAGTGTATCCATGTGGTTTATGACAAGAACAAACGTGCAATGACATCTAGTGGATCCATGTGGTTTATGCAAAGGACACACATGCAAGGACATCTAGTGCACCCATGTGGTTTATGAAAAGGACAGACATGCAACCACATCTAGTGGATCAATGTGGTTTATGAAAAGAACACCACATGCAATGACATCTAGTGGATCCATCTAGTTTTTGGAAAAGAACACACATGCAATGACATTAGTGGATCCATGTGGTTTATGGAAAGAACACACATGCAATGACATAGGTGGATCCATGTGGTTTATGAAAAGAACACACGTGCAATGACTCTAGTGGATCTATGTGGTTTCTGTAAAGAACACACATGCCACCACATCTAGTAGATCCATGTGGTTTATGAAAAGGACACACATGCAATGACATCTAGTGGATCCCTGTGGTTTATGAAAAGGAGACACATGCAACCACATCTAGTGGATCAATCTAGTTTATGAAAAGAACACACATGCAACGACATCTACTACAGCCATATGGTTTAGGAAAAGAACACACATGCAACCACATCTAGTGGATCCATGTGGTTTATGAAAAGAACACACATGCAACAATATCTAGTGGATCCATGTGGTTTATGAAAAGAACACACAAGCAATGGCATCTAGTGGATCCATGTAGTTTTGGAAAAGAACACAAATTCAATGACATCTAGTGGATCCATTTGGTCTATGAAAAGAAAACACATGCAATGACATCTAGTGGATCCATGTGTTTTTTTAAAGAACACACATGCAATGACATCTAGTGGATCCATGTGGTATAGGAATATAGCCCATGCAATGACATGTAGTGTATCAATGTATGTTAAACCTTTGTCACAGAGACTAAAAACAGATAGGAAAGCAGCTTCCGCATTGCATGTTGCACCAGTGTGGCAGAAGTTGCATCACAGAATCCACTCAAGTGTATGTTTTCATGTGGATCCATGTGGTTTATGAAAACAACACATTTTCAATCACATCTTGTGGATCCATGTGGTTTTGGAAAAGAGAACACAAGCAATGACATCTAGTTGATCCATGTGGTTTATGAACAGAACACACATGCAATAACATCAGTGGATCAATGTGGTCTAAGAAAAGAACACACATGAAATGACATATAGTGGATCCATGTGGTTTATGAAAAGGACACACATGCACTGACATCTTGTGGATCCATGTGTTCTATGAAAAGAAAACACATGCAATAACATCTTGTGGATCCATGTGGTTTATGAAAACAACACACATGCAATGAGATCTAGCGGATCCATGTGGTCTATGAAAAGAACACACATGAAATGACATCAGTGGATCAATGTGGTTTTGGAAAAGAACACACATGGAATGGCATCTAGTGGATCCATATGGTTTATGAAAAGATCACCACATCCATTGACATCTAGTGGATCCATCTGGTTTTATGAAATGAACACACATGCAATGACATCTAGTGGATCCATCTGGTTTAAGAAAAGAACACACATGCAATGAGATCTAGTGGATCCATTTTGTTTATGAAAAGAACACACATGCAATGTTATCAGTGGATCAATGTGGTCTATGAAAAGAACACCACATGCAATGACATCTAGTGGATGCATGTGGTTTATGAAAAGAACACACATGCAATGATATTAGTGGATCAATATGGATTTGGAAATGAACACACATACAATGACTCTAGTGGATCCATGTGGTTTATGAAAAGAACACAGATGCAATGACATCAGTGCATCCATGTGGTTTTGGAAAAGAACACACATGCAAGGACATCTGGTGGATCTATGTGGTCTATGAAAATAACACACATCCAATGACATCTTGTGGATCCATGTGGTCTAGAAAAAGAACCCATGCAATTACATCTACTATATCCATGTGGTTTATGAAAAGTACACACATGCAATGACTCTACTGGATCCATGTGGTTTAGGAAAAGAACACACATGCAACCACATCTAGTGGATCCATGTGTTTTATGAAAAGGACACACATGCAACCACACCTAGTGGATCCATGTGGTTTATGAAAAGAACACACAAGCAATGGAATCTAGTGGATCCATGTGGTTTATGAAAAGAACACACATGCCACTACATCTAGTGGATCCATGTGGTTTTGGAAAAGAACAGGCATGCAATGACATCTAGTGGATCCATGTGGTTTATGAAAAGAAGACACATACAAGTACATCGGTGGATCAATGTGGTCTTGGAAAAGAACACACATGCACTAACTTTGGTGCATCCACGCGGTCTGGGAAAATAAGACACATGCATTGACTCTGGTGGTAGTTTAGGAAAAAAAGACACATGCAATGACTTTGGTGGTGGTTAACGAAAAGAATACACATGCAATGACTTTGGTGGATCAATGTGGTTTAGGAAAGGAAGACACATGCAATGACTCAAGTTGTGGTTTAGGAAATGAAGACACGTGCAATGACTATGGTGGTGGTTAAGGAAAAGTGCACACATGCAATGACTCTAGTGGATCCATGTGATTTAGGAAAGGAACACACATGCAATGACTCTGGTGGATCCTTGTGGTCTAGGAAAGTAACACACATGCAATGACTCCGGTGGTGGTTTAGGAAAAGAACACACATGCAATGACTCTCGCAGATCAATGTGGTCTAGGAAATGAACACACCTGCAATGATGCTAGTGGATACATGTGGTTTAGGAAAAGAACACACATGCAATGACTCTGGTGGATCAATGTGGTTTAGGAAAGGAACACACATGCAATGAGTCTAGTGGTGATTTAAGAAAGGAAGACACATGCAATGACTATGGTGGTGGTTTAGGAAAAGAACACACATGCAATGACTCTGGTGGATACATGTGATTTAGGAAAGGAACACACATGTAATGACACTTGTGGATCCATGTCGTTTAGTTTGGAACATGCATTTTCCATTTTTCAAAGGAACACACATGCCTACTATTTCTATTTTATATCTGAATCCCTTAGTCTGTCTTGCCCTTGGTTTTTTGATACTACTCAGTTTTGCCCCCTCTCTTAGTCACAAATCTCACAAATTCCCAAACATGTGCTCACTCTGGCTGCTACCGCCGGATTGGCTAACACAAATGTCACGCAGATCGTGCCCACCAACCATTGATCCTCTATGATCCAACGGGCTAAATAACACCTCCCTCCTCCTCTTTTTTTGCAGGGTATATCCATGGCACCTCTCTATCTGTGCCACAAAAAATTTACCTCCATAAAAAAATGAAAACAATCTCAAAAAATAAATAAAATAAATGATTATATTTCGAAGAAGCTGTCGTCGTAGTCTTCCGGATCATCATCGTCTTCATCGCCGTCATGGTCCTTGCCATCTCCGTCGTCGGTGTCCTCATCTGATGACTCACCACCACCCCTTCTTCATATAAGTGTGTTATATCCTCGTCGGAGTCCTCCCCCTACTCTTCATAGTCCCACAGGTTCACATCACTCTTAGTCGCTTCTTCCTGCAACTGATCTATGAACGCCTCCTCGTTGGCCGAGTTGGAGTCGTCCAAATAGCTGTCTCCTCTCTTCTTCCTGGTCTTCTCTCATTCCTCTTCTTGTCCGTACTCACCAGTGCAACACGCGACCTTGTCCTGGCTGCTGCTTTGTGCTCGTCCGTCGCTGCAGGTACCCGACGCTCCTCCTACGTGGCCGGTACGAGCTTCAACGTCGTAGTGTCCTCGAGTGCTGATATCGATGGATCCTGACGCGGTTGGATACGACGTGCTGCCTCAGCAGGCGACTCGCGAGTGCTAATGATGTCGCGAAGAGCAGGGGACGCAGGACGGTCAGTGGCCGGCTTGGATCTGCCATTGCCATGGCGAGGGGCCATCATGCTTGAGGAAGTTATTCGGAATGAGCGATGGTGGGTACATAGAGTTGGGTGCCGATCTGATCTAGGGGCGATCAGGGAAAGAGGCAAAAGCTCAACCAGGACCTGGCGATTTGGCTAAATGACAAGATAGCCATCCAAAGGGAGAAGCAGTATTCCTAGAAGCTGGCCTTTAACCACCTGCGCGCTGAAGTCACGGTCCTTTTTGACAAGTACCAGAAACTGAAGGAGGTAAACACCAGCTAGGAGAAACTTCACGGGGAAGGTCGCACCTCGGCTAGTAAGCAGATGGAGATCATGAATGATATCATGAAGGGAAATCATATGGTCATGGACCAACTTCTCGAATCCCTGATGGAGCGCCGGAACCTACGGCAGGCGCACGACAAAGTACTGAAGGATTTGGCCGATCTTAGGGAGGAAAACGAGCAGCTCCGAGTCAGGCTCTCTTGAACCCAACTTATGTCGATTTAGTACTGAACTGCCTATTTTATCCTCTGTAGTGGTCATTTTGTAAACGTGAACTTCACTCTATGCCCAATATGTGTTTGTCTGAAATTAATTTGCTCGAGGATTGAGTTTGGCTTAGTTAAGAAAACGCAACTACAAGTCTTATAGTTAACTAGATTCAGGCATTGGCACGACATAAATTATTCATCTAGAATTTCTTTTATCCTATGTAGTCTATCCTTGTTCACCCTCCCGCGCCATCTTTAGTTCTTCAACACACCCTCGTGCTCCTTTATCCTCTATTGGCATTGGCGAAGCTTCTTCTTGTCTTCTCTGAGTTGATCCCTCTCGTTTTATGCATTATAAATCAGTAACATGTGACTATCCTGAAGCTTCTTTTCAATTCTAATAACCAAGCTCCAATTGATTCTATCACTTAGTTCTAACTTCAAATTCTTAATTTCTTATTCTAGGTCCTTATTTCGTACTGATATCTTGTAATTTTCTTCAGATACATCACAAGCATCAGTAAATCTCCCCGACCTTTCCAACTCCTACAACACCCATAACTGGGCCAGACATTTCTTAAGTGCATCTGGCCACTCAAGATACACCCACTCTACTGGTTTACACACCTGCCCAACCTAAAAAACACACACTATCGTGTTATCAACATACATGATACATTTTCCTTCATGTCACTGTTCCACATAATGGAAACAAATCTGATTTGTACAACCCAAAAACCTTCTCCCATTGTTACCGCCTTCGAATGCAAGATATCTCCTTAGTTTTAGCACATGGTCACATGGTACTTCTCCATCGAGATCTAGGCCCTCCCATTATGAGTCGTAGATCGTCTATGGTACCTATAAGGAAACACAAAGATGGAATTGAACACTATTGCATGCACATATGGAGCTCGGATCGAGGGATTTACCAATGCCGAACCCTATCCCGAAAAAACAAAGGAACTCACATCATGTAAGGAATACTCAATGTTTGAGAGAAGAAGGTTGTCGTTACTCGACTGGTCGTCCTCATCATTTGAGGACAGCATGGCGAATGCGTAGGCGTTGGTGACGAGAGAGAGTTTGAGAGAGAACGAAAGACTGGGGAAAGTGAAGTGCATCACCGCTACAACAATGACTAAATTGGCATGTTACAATAGTTTAATGGATACCAAGCCCATTCCCTGGAATACTGTCTCCTTCCTAATAGGGTTTATCTTCATACATTCTTATTTCAAATATTAAACCTGTACTCCCTCCATCCCAATTTCATTTCCTAAGGAAAACATACTAGTATATTACATCATCTAAAGAAACAAAATCATGTCAACTACAAGTTACTTATGCATCACTTGTTCAGTCATGGTTTCACAAAACATTACATTACAATCTCTCAATAAACATAATCATAGAAACAAGTATATTACATCAACTCAAGAAACAAAATCATGTCAACTACAAGGTACTTATGCATAACTTGTCCAGTCATGGTTTCACAAAACATTACATTACAATCTCTCAACAAACAAAATAACAGAAAAAGGAACATTACATCATCTCAAGAAACATAATAATGTCAACTACAATGTATTTATGCATCACTTGTCCAGTCATGATTTCACAAAACATTACATTACAATCTCTCAACAAACATAATAACAGAAACAAGTACAATATGTCATCTCAAGAAACATAATCATGTCAACTACAATGTACTTATATCTTATTACAACAACGATGGTTTCAGTGCGTGACATGTCCAAAAATCTCAACAGCTCGCACACCATTATATTGCAATCTCTCAACAAAGATAATCACATAAACACGGTCTAAATGCAACAACATTCTAGTTTACAAATATAGAAAAGGGAACCCCATGATCCATATGACAAGCCTAGGGTAGAAGCTCTCATCAGATCTGATCAATGTCGATCACCTCGTTCTGTTCAGCCACTACAGGGGCCTCTACATCCACAAAAACCTCCTCAACAACATAAAAAATGGTAGCCAGGAAGAACACGTTCCTAGTTTGCTTCTTTCGTCACATAATCTGCATAAGATCTTTAGTATCGAAAACCTATATGAATAACTGCTTCTTATGATGCCACCACCGGAGTCGTGCCATCTACTTAGGGCCAATACTAATTTCCTTACCGATCTTCTCTCTGATTTCGTCAAGAGTTATGTTTTTAATCGACACGATCTCCACAGTACATGACGAAACTGTCTTATTAACTCCGTCATCAAGTTTTGCCATGTATGAATCAACCTATGAGTGTGTACTGAACTTATCTAGATCAACATTTATTGGTCTGTTATCTCTAGGAGCCAAAGCTTTGGCAGCAAGATCTCCACCACCTGCATACATATCATTAATCATAGCTTCAACTTTCACCTTATGACCAGCTGCACAACACTCCCAAACCATCTGAAGCTCATGGGAGTTCTATATTTGCATATAGGTATCATTCATGTTGCACCACATCAATTTTGTCCTCTGTCTAGAACCCAAGGAAATCCTAGCATGAAGCATATCTACCAGCTGTGAAACATACACAACCTCTTTGTAATTCACAAGAAGATGCACATCTTGCCTGAACACAACCCTCTCGCAACCAAAAATCTAGTTTTGTAGTGTACTGGCGAACATGAACTGTGAACTCATATAGGTCCCTTGTATCGAAGTTGTGCCTAATTTGATTAAAAAGGGGAACATTTCAGTTCATTTGATTCTATTATGTTGTAACTAATTTAATTGTAAGATAAGGCAGAAATAAGAAAATTTCACCTCTCGCTCTTCTCCTGGGTTTTTTTCTTCGAGATCTGGGTGCCGCATCCGCCCACCCGAGCTAAATAACCCGCCGCTGGCATTGCTTTTCTCTTCAACCCGCTGCTCGTAGATACCTTAGGAGCAGAATCCTTGACGACCGCCTCACGCACCAGGGCTGAAAACCTCGGCGCTGCTTCGTGTTGAGCCCCAGAGTCTTGCCTCGATGGACCCGAATTAGTCGGCGCCGTAGATACAACCTTCGCCTTGCAATACATGCTGGGCTGCCACCAGATTCAGTGTCGGGGGAGGGAGAAAACGTACCTTCGTCGCTGCCAAATTCAAGGTCGGGGAAGGGAAGAAAAAGGACCGCCGACGCGACAGCCAAATTCAGTGTCGGGAGTTAGGAAACTACAGTACTAGATTTGCCCCTACGACACATGCATGGTGGCTAAGAAGAGAGACCGGCAAAGAAGGGGCAAAACACGGAATATCCTGACTTAGCGTGCACGATTTGTAAATATTGGGTTTGGACATCATTCACTCGAAACACCCCTCTCAGCAATTGGTGGCCCAACTTTTCGAATCGCGATGATTAAAATCAACTTGGGTACCGCGATACACTGGTGTCTCAACTTTCGGGCCACAAAATTATATTCTCGTCACATCGTGGGCACAACTCCCAGGGATAGGCACCGCCCAATGAGCCCTCGCGAGGGTTCACTTTGCAAGGGAATACCCTCCCGAGAGAGAGTATCTGCAGAGCCCAACTACGGGTTCCCTGAGGCATATCCCGGTTCTTACTAGTAACTTCACCATGCGGTCAGCAGGCAGGGCAAGTCTCGACAAGGGGCACAGTCACCACATGCCCTTAATTTGCCTCGATAAAGGAAGGTCTAGTCAGCCACCCTTTCGTGCAGTAGAAGGACAGACGGCATGAGCGTGGCAGGCCCACCAACATTCCGACTTGGTGCAAAGGAGACAGCGGGAAGCGCCAGACGAGGATGAACGGGGAAAGTTAGTCTACTTTACCAGCGGATGGAGAAGCGCCTTACGTCCAAGACTTGGTCCACCAAAAAGCAGCCCATAGACCAGAACCTTGGGGAACGGCACTCTGGTGCCCTTCCCACCCATAGACCGGGGGAAGAGGCCCGACACCACCCTATATAAGGATCCCTTCTCCTACCTTGGAATGGATCGATCCTTGAGATCTAAAACCCTAGACATTCATCCTCCATTGTATCCTCACGAAGAACGCGAGCAATATAGCCAAGAAGGATTAGGAGGTTTACCTCCTCTCGAGGGTCCCAAACCTAGGTAAAAAATAGTGTCACCTCTCTATCGTGTACTTGCTCTATTGACGTTGCTATTGTCGGGTTCCCTTGGAGCCGCATGTTCATCCCCCTTTCGAACCATGGGATCGTTGGACCATAGTTCCTTCACGGGAAAATTCTCCGACAAATTCGACATCGACATGTCTGGTAGAGAAAGGATTGGTGGACTCCTTCACGATCTCTACTTAGAAAACCCGAATGGGATCCATGGTTGAGTTCCCACCCATCACGACTCAAGGGCTACTGTCAAGGCACATGTACTAGGTGGGCCCCCATCAGGACATAGAGCCCGCCAAGAACCATCACGCCCTGCTAAGGATCAAGTCTCAGGAGAAGGGTTGAGTGAGGGTACCTTGGCAGCCAAGTCAAGAAATCAATGACGAACATATTCTCTGGGATATCACAACTACTCTACGAATATTAGATCAGATATTCTATTAGAATCTCTATATAGGCACCGCCACTAGTAACCCTTCTTGGCATCTTGTGACCCTAGAACTGACCAAGTATATATGGAGGGGTAAGGACACTGAACGGGGGGAATTCTTTTTTCTTAAAATCCCTCGGATCATCTTCTACCACCAACAACCATATGTGATATAGAGCCATATCTCAATTTCAGTCGAGCGCACTACAAAAATTCCATCCACCACAAATAGGAAGTAGGGTTTTTACTGGACACGGTCTGTCTAGGGACTGAACCTATATAAATCGATGTCCAAGTGTGCTACGATCCCGATCTCTAAGCGTGGCTCCTCCAAACAAAAATCTACCATCGTAAAATTCCTCAACACTTGCCATGCCAAGATGCACCCATCCACAATACCAAATATGGGAACATTATCATAAACTATGATCTGGGTATGGCCATGATCTTGGTCGTTCAGCTTGAAAACCAAGAATGTTCATACATGATAGGCCAATTTTCTGAAGTGGTTTTTTTAAAAATTGTAAAAACTCATTTTTATAATTTTTCATGGTAGGTATAATACAAGAAGCATGATGCCATGCTGAAGTCTTTTTTAATTTTTTCTTTATTTTCTTCAATGATTTTCATGTTAGGGTCAAATTTGCCAGCATGCAAATTATCTACAAGAAGGTGAATCTTTAAAATGTCTCAATCGTTATCGATATATTGAATGCCTGGTGGGTACCTTCAAAAGCTTTTTTTAGAAAATCTTAAGAGCAATCTACCACTTACTTATAGTTTAAAACTGAACTAATTTTGATAAATTGACCTAAAGTCACTTATGTGCCAAAAGTTAGGTAGGAAGCTTGATGAAAGAACGCAAAACTTAGGAGTCACCATATTTTGGAATCCCCATCAAAAAACTAGGAATCATACCAAAACATGGTCCACTATATAGAAAACTGGGCATGTGGTATTGTGAGCCATATTCTTCCTACTTTCTTTACACAAAAATCATTCATATCATCACTTGGAAAATTGAAAATATTTGTTCCTAATAGTTGAATACTCCACCTAGACGATTGAACCGATCTTCTTGCTTGTCACCGATCTTCTTCGACTCAGCACGAGTTTGGCTTGGCCTATTACAGAATCTGGATCGAGTCGAGTTGCATTTCCCGGAACAAAGCAACCTCGGGCCGAGCCTGGCTTGGCTCGGTCCACTCATTTGGCCCATGTATGTTTTTTCTAGTTGAGATAGGTATAGTTTGAGAAGATGGGTTGGTTCAACACGGCTTGTTGTCCTGATCCATAGGCATATAACGTTGATGCTCATCGATTCATCCATCCTTGCTCACTCGCTCCAAGCTTGAGCGTTCCCCGAAGCTAGGGCACGACGCCGCTGCCCAGGATGTCACCTCCCCGCCACTAACTCTCGTTGCCATGACATCATCCCACTCCAGCATATCCTCTCTGCTTCCCCCTCGAGGAATAGTAGCAAGGTACTCCATTATACTCTATTGTTTATTAAAATGAATTCACCTAAATGTGATCTTCTATGTTTGTCGTTCACGGAGTTAAATTTGAATAAGTTCATGTTTAATTTTAGTGCTTGTTGTGGTCTAAACTCTCTCTTTATAGGTATAATATGTACAGAGTTTTTTAGCATGACCAGCGGTTCCATGCTCATGTGACATCCCGTTATAGACTGGGTTTATAGCGGACTCGAGACGAGTCACAATGAGATGCTTGCCTGCAGTCTCAAGCTGGCTCAGGCTTGTCAGGTCCAGCCAGTGTAGTTTCTATGCTCGGTGTGAGCTAGACCGAGTAAGCTTACATCCAGGTTATACTTCCACCAGCAACATTGTTTACTACGCTAAGATGCACCCATCTACTAAAGGTGGTAGCTATATCATAAACGATGACATCGACATGGCCATGACATTGGTTATTCAGGTTGAAACACATGAATGTTTATAAATGGTAGACTAATGTTGTGAAGATGTTTTGTTTTTTAGAAGTTGAAAAATCTCATGTATACTGTTTTTACATTAGATAGTACGCATGATAGGTCGCCATATAGAATTCATTTGTTTTCTGTTTTATTATTTTATTTGACTGTTTTAAAAATAGAATAAACTTGTCGGCATACAAATTCTTAGCAGGAAGTTGAATCTTTCAGAACTCTCGATTGTTTTTTATACATTGGTTATATGGTCGGTAGCCCCAAAAGTTTTATGTCAAACTTTAAAAGCAATCTGCCACTTACTTGTAGGTCTAATTTGACCTAATCTCGACAAATGGACATAATGGCATTCGAGTGGGAAAAGTTAGGTAAGAAGATGGAAAACTCATTGAACATGAGAACTGTAAGTAAACATGGTCCACTATGTCTAAAACTAGGCTTGTGGCATTCTAAGCACAATTCATACTTCCTTTACAAAAAACATACATGCCACATGGAAAATTGGAAATGTTTTTCCTGACTATAGAAACTCCCACCGACAATATCGTTTACTACACCAAGATGCACCCGTATTCTAAATGTGGGAACTGTATCGTAAACTATGATGTCTACATGACCATGACCATAGTATCAAACAAACGAATCTTCATACATGGGTATGCCAGTATTGTGAAGCAGTTAAGTAGTTTTGTTAAAAGTTGTCAAAATACATGTTTCTCATATTTCATGGTAAGTAATACATATAAGAGGAAGCCACGAGTTTGTTTTTTTATTTTCGTTGTATGTATTCAAATTGGGGTCAAATTTGTCGGCCTATAAATTCTTAACAAGAAGTTACATTGTTTGTTCTAGATATATTGACTGCTAGGTAATTCAATGATATCTGGAAAATTTTAAGATCAATCTCGCTTACTTGTAGTTCAAATTGACGTAATTTCATTAAATCATCATAAAGTCATTTAAGTGAGTAGGTAGCTTAAAAAAATCTGAAAACCTGGGAATCGTAAAAAACATGTTCCACTTTATCTAAAAAATAGGGTGGTAGTATTCTTTTATTTTATTTGAACTGTTGTAGGTCCACGAATAATTTATAGAGATGTTAGAACTAACATGGTCAGTGTAAGTACATGTTACGCCAAGAACCTCCAATAATTGACAATTACATCCAACTCCATACATTTATCACAAAGGTCACCAAGAATAAGCAATGAAAAGTAGTTGGGTCTAGATCCTCCACCTAGCATCTAAGTCATATTCTTCATGGACATCTATTATACTCTCTTTGCACAAAAAACAGCGCGCTGCTCACTTTTGCACCTGCTTGCTGTCAGATTGCTTCCTCTCCTTTTTCTACAGTGATCACGACCAGGGGAGTATTGGTTGTTGTGGAGGAGTGTTGGTGAGCTTGGGTGATGATTTGATGTTAGCTTAGTTCAAGTTTTGATAGTTTTGCTTGATTTTATCCCATGAATGCTTGTGAAGGAGTTCCCTTATTTATATTGGAAGAAGTGGGGGAGATTGTACTGGTGGATGGGCATGGTAAAGGTACACTCCTAGGATTTATTTGGGATTTTTATAAGGAGTTTTTGTCCTCTTAAATCCATTTATTCAAAAAGGGCAGAAGTAGTTTCTAGAAGCTCAATTTATATTTTTACATTGGACAAGGTTGGTTTTTGGTGTGAGAGGGTCCCAAATGTGAACTCACACTTAGGCGCATTTTTCCAAGATTTATTGTGGCTTAAAAGTATTTAAAACAATTACTATTCCATTTCTGACATTAAAGAAAATGGGCAAAAAGAAACAATAAACATCTTCAAAAATATTTATTTTTGAAGTGGTAAGATGGGGTATGATATGTGGACCTCATTTGAGACAAAATTTGGGGAAGTGTTTTGGCAAAAACCAAACTTTCCTTTATGGAAGATGTTTTGGAGATTTTGTCTATTAGAGGGATTAAATAGATTTGGGGCAATAATCATGGATAATATTTGATAAATCTTCATGATCAAGGTAGATGATGTAGACAAAGTGTAAAAAGCATTTGCAACCTTGTTATTGGAGAATCCAAGCTGATTTTGGGGGAATACTCTAGATTAAGGATCTAGGGTGATGTTAATTTCATACCATCAAAACCTTGTTGGAACTTGGATCTCAGAGCTCACCTTGATGCAAGGGATCGATGATTAGTTATACCAAGTCATATAGATGATCATGGCAGAAGGAGTTTGGAGGGTTTACCTGCGAGATGGTCTTGAAGTGATGGCAAACTTTGTTGGAAATAAGGCTGCCATACCAGATGAGTCATGATGCATTAAAACCATGTGGGTTTAACAAGCATAGAGATCCACTTGGAACAATTTAAGTAGATGTTGATAGAACTATATGAGTAGAACACAACCATGCAAAGAGTTAGTCAATACAAGGTTGGCTGATGGTGTGAGCTTCTGTTAAAGAGGGCATGATGACTAGATTTGCAGGAAAGGTTATTTTCTTGCCTGCAAAACCATCAAGAACAAGTGGGTTGGAGGATGATCTAACCAAAGGAAAAAGTGGGCCTTGGTAGTCCTTAGGATGGTTAACAAAATGGTTCAATTGCATTACCAATAATGCACAAGGGTTAAGAAAGGGGGACATCCAAAGAGGTGATGTTGGGAACAGTTGTCCAGACAGCCAAATTTGGCAGATTTATGGTTTTTGACTAGAATGTGGGTGGTGATGATTTTGATGGGTTGCAAGGTTCCCAAAGCATCATCGAGTGGATGATGTTGACGAGTAGATTTAGTAGAAGGGATCCATTCTTGATATTGGTCTTCATTGACTTGGAAACTTCTGGAGTGGATCACTACAGAATTGATCTAGGTATGGGTTTTAGATGAACACCTGGTGGCTAGGAATTAGATCCAGCTTGGTATTCTTGCTTAGGGAGTGGTGATTTGGAAACATCTTGATCCTAGAGGATGAGCTCCTCGGGTAGCTCATACTACTTCTAAGCAAACAAGTCAAACAGCAGATCAAGGCAACTCATCTTATAAACTAAGCAAATCCACTATTGGGGTTACCATCAAGCTTAGCTTGAGGTAAGGTTGGGGCATTTTGAAGAGGTTGGAGTTTGAATAAGATGAGAGTCCTTGGTATCCATACCAAGTGTAGAATTCTAAGGTTTTATACAAGGTTTTCGAAATCTTAGAGGTAAGAGTAGTTGAAGGTTCTGTTTGAAAACATAAGGAGATAGTATTCTATAGCTCTCTATAGTTTGAGCAATAGAAGTTACTAAAATAGTTTTGGTTTCAAATGCACCTTGGCTCATGCTTTGAAATGCCAGAACATTTGAGAATATGTAAAATGAGCCAGGATAGTTTTGTTAGATAGCTTTTTGACAACTGAGGGTGAGGTAAGGAGTATCATAGGGTATACACTCGCATGCACAAGTACAGACAAACAACAAGCAAACACTGCACCCATGACAAGAAAAAGTTTTTGCTCCCCCTGATTTTTGCATTATGGATAACTAATCAGGGTTGCTGAAATTGGGATGTTACACAAATCGGATAATCACTAGTACCTACATTAAATAAAACACAAGAGGATACCAATAAAATAAGAAGATCCATAAGAGGCATGGAAAGCTTGGGAGATAACACAAAACATTTTCTTGGCAAGATATAGAGCAAAATTAAGCAAAGGCCAAAGTGAATATGATCAATAAATTGTACCACAAATCTAGTTCTAATTTTCCAAGGACAAGAAGGATTGGGAATAATCTTCTCAAGGCAGTTCACAAGGATATCCAAGATCATATTCACACTAAGAAGCATATAACAAAGTATAGGAACTAAGCTTGATGCTTCAAAAGAGATTCTTGGTAGCTTCCAATAATCACACAATCACTAGTGATTAGAGTAACTTGATGCTAATGGTTTCCATGTGGATATAGAGATACAAATATGAGGAAACACATACCAAGAAACACTCTCACAAACAAGATCCAAAAGATGAGAAACAAAGGCATTGAGCTTGTTTGAGCAAATGTGTCACATAGGAGCTAGATAATTATCAATATCAATTCTAAGTTACACAGCCTCGAATTTCCACATTTTCTAGGCTTGTAATATGCACGAAGCATATGACTCCCCCATAACGTGGTAAATAATAAATCTCAACACGAGGCAAAAGAATCCAAATAGAGATAATTAATGGACATTATAGAACTTGAATTTCTCATGAGAATCATACCACAAAGAGACTAGATAATATTGCTAAATCACTACTAAGTGGTATTCCTCATGTACACACATTTTTAGGATTGCGGAATTCCCAAGCATAACACTCCCCCAAAATGGGATAGTGCATTAATCTATCACAAGAGCCAAAATGATATCAATTGAATTCAATAATAGATCCAAATTAAGAAACACACATACATGGTGTGCAAACCAACAAACACAAATAAACTTCATAACTCAAGATAAGTAAGTGGTAAGCACAACATACACAAAAACATGCAAGGTACAAAACCAACACATGCACAAGGGGCAAGTAACTTTAATGTAATGAGTTAAGCACGTGTTACCTCAAGGAGGAACATTGGAAATATAATAGAGGCAATATAATAGATGAAGATCCCTCAATTCTTCATGATGAAACCAAGTCTCCAATGTCCTCCAAAATCACCTATTGATCAAGTTTTATCTTGTTGGTCCCCAACCAAGTTGGGTCCTAATAAGTTAGTCACAATAGGCTTGGAAACCCAAATGGTTCTTTTCTTGACACCACATTGAGCACCAAAAAATTTGGCAAACACATTGCGAACCTCATCCTTACGAAGATAATAAGCATCATCAATCAAGATAGGGTTGGATGAGGAGATACCACTAGTGCATGAGGAAGAAATGTGCCCCTTCTCACGGAAAATGTAGCAAGTCCTTGTCTTGCTCGCTTTCCTCTTAGGTGATTCCACAACTTGAGGAAGAGCTCGAGTAGTCCTCTTAGGAAGAGGACCATCTACAACTTGAGGTAGAGCTTGAGGCCACTTCCCTCGTTGCTTCACACCAATAGGCTTCTTTTTCAAAGGGCAAGATCTAACATGATTCCCTTCTTCCTTGCACTTGACGCAAATAATGTTGGCCGGATACTTTTCTTTATCTTGGCCAATCTTCTTATTTCCCTTGTGCTTCAACTTGTTAGTGGACTTGTTATTGATATTGGAGTTGAATCCAAGTCCACTCTTGTCATTGGGATATTTTTGCACACTCAAGATGTGGTTAAGTGTGGCCTTCCCTTTATGACACTTTTTCAAGTCATTCTTCAAAGAAGTGACTTGAGTCTAGATCTCTCTAATTTCCTATACATGGTTAGTGTCAACAACAATAGTAGTAGAGGAAGTAGAATTTTCATTGTTAGAGCAACAAGGCACGGAATGCAATTCATCACAAGATATAGCATGGTTATGCGAGAATGAATTACAAGGACTAGCATATGGCAATATCACATTAGGAGTAGAAGTAGTGCTAATGTCCACATGAGGCCCACTAGATGTTACCTTTGACACAATGGCCTCATGAGCTAACTTTAGCCTATCATGGGAGACTAGAAGATCCTCATGCAAGCGTGAGATCTTAACATGACTTTCTTCCAATATTCCATTTTTGCTAGTTAGCAAAGAAAGTTGAGCCTTTAGCTGAACATTCTCGTTCAACATTGATGCTTCACAAGAAATAGAGTTAGTAACACAAGCATCATCAATAATATCAAGAGGTGAGGGAAACTTTGCAAGATCTTTTGAATATGAAGCTTTAAGTTGCTCATGTGACTAAATGAGTTTGATGATCTCACTCTTAACGACTCGAGAGCCATTTTCGATGTGCTTAAAATCCTCAACGAGTTTAGCATGGGAAACTATGAGTTCATCATTTTTAGTTTTCAGAACATTTGCCACCACAAGTTCTTTATCATGGTTTTCCTTTACTCTAGATAGTTCTAGAACAAAGGTCTCCTCAAGAGATTCTTTGGTGGTTTGATCTTCTTCAAGGGAGCTCTCTAGATAAGTAATCTCGTTAGCATACTCACGCTCATGTTCATTCTTTTGAAAAATAATATTTTCTTGCTCCTCAATAAGTTCGTTGCCTTCAATAGCACAAGTGAAGATTTCAACAAATTTGGAGGAAGCAATTTTATTTCAATGAAGAGCGGGAAAGACAATCTCTCCCATCTCTTGAATGGAGGCCATATCATAATCAAATAGATGATCATCATCATTATTATTATCAACAGAATCATCATCATCATTATGAGATACACTAGGACCAAAGAGGTTACCTTTGTTCCCTTAGCCATAAGGCATATATCAGAACTGAAATAGGGTGATGATGAGACTACATTTCTAGCTCCATTAAAAACATTGTCTTGGCCCATAGCATCTTTGTTTTGCTCTACATGGTTAGCAATACAGACACTAGAGGAAACAGAAGCATTTTTATCATGGCAACAAGACAAAGAAAGAATATCGTCATGTGAATTATTCAAGCCATTTCTACATGATATGCAAGGACTACCAACACTAGCATATGAGGAGTTTTGAGTGCTACAAGTGTTAGAGTCCAAATATAGACCATTGCAACTAGATAGAGATAAAGGATTACAAATAGTAAGCACATTATCCATATTGCAATTTCTATCACCACTCACCATATCATTACCTTGTGAAAAATCACATGTAGGTGAAGTGGTAGAAGATGAGAACTCATCACGGCTAGAGGTGGAGGGAATACAATCATCCTCAATAACATTGGACCCATTATGTTTTTCTTCAAGTTTGATCCATATCTCGTGAGCACTCCAATATGGCTTGATTGAAGAAATAACTACATTTCTCACAACAAGTAAAAGAATTTTAGTAGCTTGAGTATATATATAAGAGTTCATCTTCTCCTCTAAAGATTCGGTTTGGGGATCCATGGGAGAAGAGAAACCCATATATAGAATTCCCTCAATAGATGGGTGAATGTCCTGAAAGTAATCTAGCATGCGAGATTTCCAAACTCCATAATTTGTGCCATCGAATATATGAAAGGAATCATGCACTACTTCACTCGACGACATCCTTACTCTCAAGGAGGTGACACCTAAAAGTGAGAGACCTCGCTCTGATACCAATTGAAAGATCACAGATGTTGCCTAGAGGGGGGTGAATAGGTGGTTTAAAACTTTTACGAGATGGGCTTAACAATGGTGGAATAAAACTAGCGTTTTCTTTTGTCGAACACAAAGCCTAGATATACTAAGTTTCACCTATGTGCACCAACAACTTATGCTAAGCAAGACAAGCAACAATGTGATAGCAATATAGATTACTTGAAGCACGAAGGCTATCACAAAGTAAAGTGCATAAGTAAAGAGCTCGGGTATAGAGATAACCGAGGCACGCGGGGATGACGATATTTTACCGAGTTCCTCCCAAAAAGGGAGTACGTCTCATTGGAGGAGTAGGCGGTACAAATACCACCAACGCCAAAAAAGGCCTCACCCTATTCTCCCGAGCACCCACCACGTGCCAAGCACCCGATCCACTATGGGACACTTGAGGGCGGTCACCGAACCCATACAAGATTGGGGCAATCTCCACAACTTAATTGGAGGCTCCCAATAATCACCACCAAGGCCACTATCTTGCGGAGAGCTCCACAACTTAATTGAAGGCCCCAAGAACATGCCACAAAGGCCACACAACCGTCTAGGGTTCCAAGAACCCTAGAGGGACAATATTCTTGCTTTCACCAACCAAATCCTCTGTAGATAACTCAAACCGATGCACCTAATGCAATGGCAAGTCCTTCACTCTCAAATTCCACCAAAGCTACAAAAGCTATTGGGGGAATAAGAGAGGAAGAACAAAAGATGAATTCCACAAAAGAAACCCCAAGATCTAGATACCAAGATGTTCCCCTCACATAGAGGATAGATGGATTGGTGGAGTTGTAGATCTAGATTTCCTCTTTGAAATCCCGCAACAAGATTCAAGAAATATGGGATGGATTGAGAGAAATAGCAAGCTCTTGAAGGTAGAAACAATGGAGGAGAGAGAGAGCAAGCAACCAGCCCAAGGAGGAAGAAGGGGGCTTTTATAGGTCCCCCCACTTTAACTAGCCGTTGCAAAGCACTTACCCTAGAGTTTCCGACCTTCAGGACTGGAGTCTCCATGGTCCAGACTCTATCCAGGACTCCGAGAAGCCTCCAGATGCTCTCTGTACACCCCCCGGAGTCTGGGCCAGAGTCTCCGGCCCCCGGAGTCTCCAGTGTGCGAACCACGGAGTCTCCGGCCCTCACAACACTGGCAGAAACACTGATACAAAAACAATCATAACTTTTGCATCTGGACTCCGATTTTGATGATCTTGGGCTCGTTTCGAAGAGGAAAACAAGCTCTACAAGATTATGCAGGGAACCATCATAGTCCAGCAAGGTATGATAGAATCGAATTACGAAAGGGTTAACCTATATATAAAAGACAAATCGGTAAACCCTCCAACATCGAAAATGCAATAGAGAATGCATATGAAATCCGTTTTCGATGAACTTGACCTTGTAATGGATATTAACACAAGATCTAAATCCTATCATGGATAAGAACTGAGGAATATGATTCCAAGTATGCAAATGTTTGATCTCTCTTTGAAGGATATGATCAAGTTACTCACTAGAGAGGCCCTCTTGATAGTACGGTTATATATCCTAAACCCAGTCTCCCAACAACAACATGAGACCAGCAAAAGGGAAAACCTATCAAGATAATACCTTTGCTTTGACAAATCCACTTGAGCTCGATGTAGATGATCTTGTCCTTCTCAAGATGGACACCTTTCTTGATTGCTCTTCCTTGAGCACGAATGATGAAGACTTGAAACATGCTCCCCCATACAACATGGGGAAACCTATTATTTGACCTTGTCTTCATCGATCCATGATCACAAAGGATGGAAAGCTTCAAGCATGAGATCTTCTAGAGATGGTGCATCTCGAGCTTGCACAACTTTCTTGTAACTCCAATTCGAGGATGTCTTGAAGATGCACATGAGGAACTCCATCTACTTATTCAAGACACACTTGATCTTCTTTTCTTTATTCTTCTTCTTTACAAAACTCCAATAGGTCCAAAGCCCTTGGACAATGCTTCTTCTTCATTTATTCTACCTTGAAGCCAACACATGCTCCAAGCAATGCCAATGGTCAATTCCTACAAGTGAAACTTAATGCAAACATTAGTCCATAGAGATTGTCATTAATTACCGAAACCACACATGGGGTCCCACATGCTCTTTCACCAAGGTCACCCTGAAAATCCATCCTGGGAGTTGCATCAATTTCTTGGTTGATCTGTTCGGCCTTGTATTTGAGGTACTATGAACGGATAATCTGGTGTCCACCGGATAATCTGGCCTGGAGCTTCCAGGTGCAGATGATGGATGATCTTCAGCAGGTGAAGGTGTTGGTGCAGTGGTTTCTCCAGCGAGTGGAGCATGTTGAGCTCGTGTCGATGAGGGCTCTACTTGAGTAGGGAATTGTCCTTCCTGATCTGCCACAAGGGGTTCCTCAACGGGGAGGAAAAATCCCACGCCCATTCTTCTTATGGCATCTTTGGGTATTTCAACATCTGCATCAAAAACATTACCTTTCCCCGCATTGGAGCCATCATTTTCTTCGAACACCACACTACAAGATTCTACAATAGTTCCGGATAGCTTATTGTAGACTCTATAAGTGTGGGATTCGCCACCATAACCAACAAAAATTCCTTCTAAAGCCTTAGACTCAAATTTAGATAAACGAACTCCTTTGATGATAAAGAAACACTTACAACCAAATACCCGAAATTATGAGAGGTTCGGCTTGTTACCAGTAAGTATTTCATAAGGTGTCTTGTCCAACATTTTGCGGAGGTAGATCTGGTTGGCTCAGTGACAGGCGGTGGAAATGGCTTCAGCCCAGAAGTTATATGGTGACTTCAATTTAGCCACATAGATATTGCCATATCCATTAAAGTCCGATTCTTCCTCTCGGCTACACCATTTTGTTGAGGCGTGTACGCAACAGAATATTGGTGTCTTATCCCCTCCTCACTTAGGAATTCATTCAGAGTGTAGTTCTTGAACTCAGAGACGTTATCGCTTGTAATTGCCAATATAGGGACATTGTGTTGATGCTGAATCTCGTTGGCAAAATCGATGACCGTTTGTTGAGTCTCGCTCTTCAACTTGAAAAAGTAGACCCACGTATATCTTGAATAATTGTCGATGATTACGAGACAATATTTCTTCTCACTAAGACTCGCATGAGACGGAGGACCAAAGATGTCCACATGAAGGAGCTCCAAAATCCTCTTTGATGAAAAAATTGTCTTCCTTCGATGGGGAGAGTCATGCATTTTCCCTTCAACGCAAGCCCTGCAAACACGATCTTTGGCAAATGAGACATTTTCTTTTAATCCAAGGATGTGGCCACCGTTGTGGAGACTTTTCAAAGTTCTCATATTGACGTGGGCTAATCGGCGATGCCATAACCAGCCCGCGTCAGCCTTTTCGAAAAGACACATCAGGCCTATAGTGGTTTTCCCTGAAAAGTCCACCATGTACAGGTCAGTTTTGACATATCCCACGAAAGCGACTTTTAAAGACTTGCTCCACAAGAGTACCACCAAATCAGCATCAATAAAAACTGAAAATCCCATCTTACCAAGGGTGCGAACTAAAAGTAAATTGTAACCGAGGGTCTCAACAAGCATGACATCCACGAGAGAGATATCGTGAGCCACCACAACTTTGCCGATACCCAATACCTCATATTTTTACTTTTCACCATAGGAGACAGTTATATGATCATGGTTTGGCCGCATATCCGAGATGATCTCTTTGCTTCTCGTCATATAACTCGTTTACCCACTATCGAGCACCCATTTGGAACCACCGGAAGCATAGCCCTACAAGAAAATTATTTCTTGGTTTTAGGTACCTATTTTTCAATGGGTCCTCTCATATTAGTAACAAGGGTCTTGGGGACCCAAATAGACCAAGAAATGTAATTATAAAATGGACCAACATAACTAGCATATACATCACCATAGTAATCACAAAATAATTCATAGTTAGGAGTATTAGACCCTGCAAAACCAATATTGCTAGTTTTGTCATTTGTGATGGTGATTGTCCTTGCTTGAGCAGTTTTGCTTTTCTTCTTATTGTTCTTCTTCTTGGTCTTGGGAACATAACCAAGTCCCTCTTTTCCATTTCTTGCCCTTTGCTTACCAAGGATATCATCTAGGACTTCCTTACCTTTGTGTTGGGATCCCTTGACAAGTTCATGTTTCAACATAGCATTTTCTTCAATGACATCTTCATGTCCACATGATGGTGTAGAGGTGCTAGGCCTATCATACTTGTCCAATCGAGTTTGGAGCTGATCATGAGACTCATTTAGAGTAGAGTGTTCACTCTCCAAAGCCTTGTGGGCAATTTCAAGTTTCTCTAATTTCTCAGAGAGTCTAGCATGAGCAGCCCCAAAGTCAATCTTCTCCTTCTTTAATTTATTTACCTTGGCAAGAGCATTATCACGTTCCTTTATGAGCTGGGCTACAACCTCATCATGTGACTCCTCAATTGACTCAAGCCTCTCCTCTAGAGAGACTCGAGTCTCTTCTTCCTCTTCTAGAGAATTCTTCAAGGATGCAATCTCCATGGCATCCTCTCTTTCAATTCTCCCCTTTTCTTCGAGGATCTCTTCGGAGTGAGCAAGTTGACTCATGAGAGCCTCAAAATGTAGTTTGTGCTCACCTTGCAAGTTAGTGATAAAATGGTCCAAAGCAATAACCTCTTCCTTTACTCTAAGACTTGTATGATCATTAATATCAACATTCATAGTAGTCTTAGGAAAAGAAGAGATAGAAGATGATACCTCGGAACCTCTTGCCATAAGGCAAGTGACATAGTTGTTGATGATGTTTTCATTGGGAGAGTCTAAAATTGATGTGGGGCTAGATGTGGTGGCTATTGCATCCACCTCTCGAGTGCTATATTCATCCTCTTCATCTTCACTTGTGGACAAATACTCTTCTTGTGCCACCAAGACAATCTTAGGTTGCTTCTTGTAAGGAGCATTTTTCTTGACGATTGGCTTCTTTAAAGGTGCCTTGGACTTTTCTTTGAGGATGAGTCTGCCCCCATTATCTTCTCTACTTTGGTAGGGACACTCAGCCACAAAGTGCAAACGGTCTCCACAATTGTAGCAAGTTCTCAGTTTTGGGCCATTCTCCCTTCGCCCACTTGACCCATTCCTACGCTCAAATTCAGATTTAGCCTTAGTTGGGTAATTCCAAAACTTTTTTGCATAGAAGGCCATGTACTCACTATGAGCACGCTTGACCTCATCAGGATAGCTCATGGAGACAATGTCAAACCCTTTATCATCTTCATCTTGTTCAACAACATTGGACTATAATTCAACATTTACGCCCTTTTGCATCACAATTGCCCGAGCGCGAGCATCTTCGGCATTCTTTGCTGCCACTTTAAAAGCCGCCATTTCTTGCATGACTTCATTGGAAGTCATTTGGTGGTTGTTGTGTCTACCTTGCAAACTCTTCAAGTCCGTGGGCTCAAATGGCATGAGGGCACTCGCATATTTTCTTTTGATCCAAGCATCATCAATATGAGTGGCACCATGCTTTCTAAATGTCGTTGCAATGCTCTTGATCCTTCTATACATGTCTTCATGGTCTTCACCATCCAACATGTAAAATCCGTTAGCCTCATTGCTTAGAGCATCATACCTATTTCTTCTCATGCTTTCATTGCCGATGAATAGGTCGGTGAGAGCATGGGAAGCTTCCTTGGCGGTGTTGAGCTGTTCAATATGTGGCATGTCCTTGGGACCCACACCATGTTGACTAATGTGAAGTGCAGTTGTATTTAGTTGACTGTCCACCACTTCTCGTCTTGTCAAGTTGGTGGAGTCTTCAAGGTAGAGGCCTTCTTCAATGATTCTCCAAAGCTCAATGGACGAACTGCACACATGAGATTTCATTAAGAATTTCCATTGATCAAATGAAGAAGCAATAAGCTTGGGTGGATCACCCGTATTGTTTATATGAGGGTGAGGGAGTGGTGGATCGGGAGAGTAGAAGTGAGGCACCTCACTATAATCCTCCTTGCCACTTCCCTTTTTGGATGAGGCTCCTTAGCTTTATCCTTATATATAGGAGTGGTGGCCTCCGAGGTAGATGGAGGTAGGGATGTAACTAGAGTGAGACGAGCAATCATTTGATGCATCTCCTCCATTTTAGTCTCAAAGGATTTCAACAAGGCTGTTTCCAACATCTTGAGATCATCCATTGTGACCTTGTCCACAACCTCACTCCTATCTCCCCTAGTACCCATACTTCTCTTAGGCGGTTAAGCCCGAATAAAGAGTCGAGGCTTTGATACACTTTGAAATGGATCGTATGGGCACCTAGAGGGGGGGTGAATAGGCATTACTGCAAATTTTAATACTTTTTCAATTTTAGGCTTGACACAAAGGTAAGTTTTCTAGATATGCAACTATGGAGAATTTCCCTATATGTAAACCAAACTACCAACGAGTAAAGACGAGTAAGAGTAAGGAGCAAGGAAACAGTAGTGGAGCACGCGGAGACACATGATTTTATTTACCGTAGTTCCTTCCTTGTTAAGGGAAGTACATCTGTGTTGGAGGGGTGCGCGATACTAAGACAACCACGCCATAATAGGCCTCACCCTGTTCTCCGATTGATCTCGCCACCAAAGGCTTGATCCACCTTTCCACTATTGGTACCCTTCGAGGCGGGAACCGATGCCTTTACATAACTAGTGGGGGACCACTCAACAACCGAATTGGAGGCTCCTGTAATGACAACAAGCTGCCACAAGAACAAATATTATCAAACCGAAACACAAGATCTGTATATTAACAAGTAATACTAGATCGAGAAATCTCCAAGTGAATGGAGGGAAAGTGATGCGCTTGATTCATGATGTCGATGAATGAAGTCTCCTCCTTCGACTCCTCAAAGATCGGAGCCTTCGGGTGGTTAAAGTGGGAGATCTTGATTGAGGGCTTTTTGAACGGACCAATACTTTTTCGAATGAATCAAGAGAAATGACAAGAGGGGTGATTGGGGCATTATACCCCCTATCCAGACTTGGCCGTTGGTGAAGTTGGGGGCCGGATTATCTGGCTGGGGCAAAACACCGCCCTAGATTCAGATTTCCCACGGGGAAATCCGCCCCCTATACCGCATGACGCGCCTTGGATCCCTTTGCAAATTTCCTTGGGGGATGCTTATCCGCCTCCCTCTAGGGGCAGATTATCCGGCCTAGGAAAAACCTCCGGCCCTGGCCGAACAATCCGAGACATAGTCCACCCCTTCACTACATGACACACTTGGCCACACTTTGAAATCCTTATCGGGGTGCCGATTATCCGGCCTAGGCAAGAACTCCAGCCCTGGCCGGACAATCCGAGAGATTATCTGCCCCCCTCACTACATGACATGCCCTGCCTACGTTTTTTGATCGAGCATGACTGGATTATCCGTCCCTTGGCAGGGGTAGATAATCCGCCTCTCAACAATTATCTGCAGCACTCAAAACACATGAGATGATCCTTGGTATTGTTATCTAACACACAAAACACTAGGGATCATGAAATGTTCTTTCAGTCCATGATGTCACCTTTGATGGTCAAGGTGTCCCACGAGGAGGGAAGCTTGAGTGAGTTGTAGCCATGGTGGGAGACCACCATGAACTTTGCCAAGGCAGGGCACGACTCGTTTGCAAAGAAGAAAAATGAGCAACGGATTTGTGCACTTGCCTTGGGCGCTCTTCTTTCTCTCTTGTTTACAAGCGTTGAGACTCTCTTTTGCTATGGGAGACTATTTTTCTGTTTCTTGTATCTTTTCTTTTCTTTTCTTTTTTGCTCTCCCTTGATTCTACCTAGTCACACTTGCTATTGCTCTTGCACTCTTACTATCCAAGGATAAATGCACAATGCTCAAGCAAACTCAAGATAAGACACTCTCGTGGGATACGTACACACAAAGGAAGATAGGGGTTAACAAGGTGACGCAAGTTATACCTTCGTTGGTGATGATGAACTTGACAACGGTGGTGCGGAATAATATTCGTGGGCCATGGTGTGGTGAGCATGGAAGTTTTCGATGCAGAAGCTTGTTATTAGTTGACGACACGCACACGGAACACAAACAAAACAAAGGAAAAAGTATCCAAAATTGTCATGAAGGTGAAAACTGGACAAAATGAGGCGTCAGGCCGGAGACTCCGGGGGTTCAGTGTCGGAGACTCTAGTGTCGGGGTCTCTATTCCACTTGCCCCTGTACTTGAGCAGAAATCCATGCCTTGGGGCCGCAAATCCGTGTACAATTGGCCAAATTGGACTGGGAAAACACAAGATAGAGCTGGACCAACACCTAAGACAAGGTTTGGTCGGATCAAAACCGCAAATAACACTTCAAATCAAGAGATTGATCCAAAGGCAAATTTGGGGCTCTTTTTTGGTGGATTTTCGAATTTTTGGTGGATAGAAGAGAAAATTTGGGGGAATTTGTGAGCAACGAAGCTCTTGATACCAATATGTTGAGGGTCAACCTCAAGGGTTGCCCGATCTTTCACGAATCCCATTCAAATCGAGGGTGGAGTGCGGGGGAAGTAGAGAAGGATGAACATGACGAACTCATGCACGAAGAACAAGATGAACACACTCACGCAAAACCACGATACACACCAATAGCTCACATCGGTGATGACATGTCCGGCGCAATCCCTAGGATCGGTGTCGGGCGGAGGACTCTTGTCAACACCCGGATTTTTAATCCCAGATGCCCGTTATGCCATACCTCGCAATCCCAGGATTACCGTTTTTGCGAGACATAACGGATTGGATATCACAGTACATCATCCATTACAAACCATACTTAAGGTCTTACACAAATAACGATCTCATGATCCAGTCTTAATACAACAGGCAGCGGAAATAAAAGATAAGCGTAGCGGTGGGGTCCATCTTCAGGGGCACAGGCAATGCTGACGAAGGCAGATAGTCCTAGTTATCCTAGCCGTCATGTTGGCCATCATCTTGATAGTCTCCTTCATAGTCTAGCCATGATAATAGCCAGGGACAAAAGCCATGAGTACTCTTTAAGTACTCGCAAACTACCACTAACAAGTATTATGAATTTAGATTAAAGTGCTAACTCTATGTTTAACTATAAAGTGAAGTTTGAAACCTAAGCTGAGTTCTGAAGCAAAGAAAGATAAAGTAAAACTCTAGAATCACTTAAGGTGGGAAAAACTATTGTCATAAACACAACCCTGTTGTGGTCAAGTCAAGATTCGTCATTCATTTCAAAGTATTTAGAAAACATTTGACAACGAAACAGTATGGCCATTCCAACTGTCCATAACCGCGGACGCGGCTATTCGAATAGTTTGACACTCTGCAGAGGTGGTACACTTTCACCACAAGATTCGATACATCTATCAGGGATAACCCTGAATCATCATACTTAGTATGCAGATAATCAAACATAACCTTCCCTTTACACACCCTAGTATAAGCACCTCTCCTATGAGCATGGCCTCCCAACCATGACTATCAGTCATCTTGGGCACCATAGGTGGACAACATGAGAGGTAGCCTCATCTCAGCCCTCCCGTGAGGGAACTAATACTAATGCATATAAATTTCCAGCTAAGCCTTACCCAATTCAGGTAATGTGGTTGTACGGTAAATTTGGATGGTATCGCATCCGAATCCAACCATCAGATTTATAAAAGGGTTAAGGCTCATGCCCCAACATTTTCATCAACATCCTTTGTGTTTCTCAACACATGTCAAAACATCTCAATAGAATGACTCATCATTCCAAGGTTTTCATAATTCATTTTCACCAAGTTTTCCCATCTAAAGTGACTCAAGTTTTTGATTCTATTCTAACTACTAAGTTAAGAGTGTTCACTAAGGTGTAAAAAATGGGTTCAATCTCATGCCATAGAATGACATTTAAAGGTTTCTAAATAGGTCAAGTTTTATACTTTTTATGCTACCTTCTAAACAAGTAAAGAACTTTGTATAAACTAAGAGGGTAAAACTTGTAACTGAGACTTGGGGCACCAATAGGTAAAGGGGGTGTGATCAAGACATGTCTAAGGCATCTTAGCTAAACCATCTAGTTTGATTCTAATTTGCTAAGAACTAAACTTGCAAGTGTTAGCTTGCACTATTAATGGTGGCTTGCACTTAAAATTGCTAGCTTGCTAATAGTAGCTTGCCTTGGTTGGTGCAGTGGTTGAAGTTTTCTTCTTCTTCTTCTTCTTCTTGGTAGAACTCCTCCTCCTCGAAAGCTTGGTCGGTACTATCGTCTATAAATACATACGGAGTGCACAATCGCCAAGCAATACTTAACGAAGCTAAGTAACATTCTAAGACACACATTTGATGATCTATTATCATCACAACATCACAAGTTTAATTCCATAGTTTCATCCCTTTAATTTTAGAAAAGTAATTTCTACTCATTGAAAACTTAACTAAAATTTAATATTCACCACCAAAATATGGGATCATGTGGACACATGTCCTCACCACATATTCTAACATGTGGGAATGATATTTAAAGGTTGGATCAACATTACTTTGGTTTAAGTTCATTATTTAATGATTTAAAGTGACTAGAAATTCCTATATAGCATTATTTTGGTATTAGTCCAAAGTCACTGCATGTAAACCTTAATATTATTCAATATTTGGATAGATATGATGAAATGTGATTTTTGAGAGTTGGATTCAACTCAAAAGCTAACTTGGTTGATTTTATAAAAATGTTGCAAGTTGCAAATGCTTCTGTCTTCTTATTTTTACTAGGAGAGATCTATAACTCTAATTGAATTACATCCAACGGGCTTGGATATATTATCTTAATTCCTTTCAGGCAAAATTAGTTTCATGCAATTTGGATTTGTAAAACTCCCAGAATTAAATTTTAAAATAGTGGACAAAAACTAGATTTAAGTAAAAAGAAAAAATCCAGATTTGAATGTGTGGGCTAGCACGGGAAACGACGTGGGCCGTCCCAGTGGTGCTCCGTGGCACGGGGCTCAGCTGACAGGGGGGTCCCGCTTGTAAGTGGCACTTAACACGCGAAACGGTACGCGCGCTATGGACCGTAGGATTAGAAGGCAGATCTACGGCTGAGGGTCGTCGTCGACGACGAACAGGTCGCCGGCGAGCTCGAACCCTAGCGGCTCGGTGTGGGTCTGCTGGGGACGTACCAGAGCTCCAGCGGGGTCGACGAGGCGGGCAAACAAAGTGGAAGATGACGGCGAGGCGAGGCACGGTTGCGGCGGAGCTTGGGGTGGTCGCAATCAGCGGCGCCCTTCTCCTCCTGCCGCGGCTGCTCCGACTCAAATTTCGGCGAGGCAGAGCTTGCCTTGCTCCCGCTAGAGGTGGGTGAGGTTCAGAGAGGTGAGGGGAGTGGAATGGTGTGGAGATAAGAGGCTGGGGAGGGCTCCTTTTATAGGCCCGACGGTGAGGCCGAGCGGGATGGGCAGGCGACGGTGGCGACATGGCTACGGCGGGGTAGAGGCATGGCTGCGGGTGGCGATCGACGTGTGGTTCCCTGGCGGTGCTCTAGGCATTGAATGAAGCGTAGGGGCGGTGGCACGCGGTCTGGGCGAGGTGGCTCTCTGCGCGGCAGATGCGGCAGTGTCCATGGCGAGCGGTGGCTGTGAGGTGTTGGGCGGCCAGCGGGGGTGTCTGGGGTGTTCTCCAGGTCGAGGCGGAGCGGCGGGTGCGGGCTGCGGCCAAGGGGTGGTCTGGCCGAGCGGGGACAGAGCACGCTCTGGGGGCGGCACCGGCATGGTGCGGTGGCACTGGGCGCGGTTTTTCCTCGGTGGTCCACTGCAGCACTTGGCTCGGGCAAGGGACAGAGAGGGGCGGTGAGGTGTTGGCTACCTCCTAGACATGGAGAGGAAGGGGGAGATGGCCTGCTGCAGTGAGTGCACGGTCCGCCGGCGAGGGGTGGCTCGGCATGGCATGGCAATGCCACTAGGGGCTAGGGGAGTGGGTGCTAAGGGCCTGGTTAGACCAAGAGGGGACCGAGAAGTTAAATGGTGATTAAATGGGGGCAAAACCCTGTTCAAAACAGTGAGCTATGATTTAGGTTTAAACCGGCCTACCAAGTGTTTGATTAAATGCCCGCAAGAACTAAACTTTTGAATTTTGGTTTCAAAATTTTGGAGTGATCTCCACTAGTGCTAGGTAGTCTCTGGTTGCAAGGGTTTTGAATGTGGAGCTCAAAAACATGGGTTTTGAAATAGGGGTGATCTATGCATATGCTTTAGATTCAACTTTCAAATGCAATTTAAAATAAGTAACAAAATGTTTTTAGCAGATCCAAAGGTGGGCCTTGGTACCTCATTATGTGTACTAGCAAGGGGTACAAAGATCAAGAATTGTTTCTGTTAAGAATTGAGTGCTAGGAACACTCCAAGTAGTGTAGTGGATTAAAATGGCCAAAATGACCATTCGTCCTTTTTAATTCTTTTTGATTTGATTTTCTTTAGGAAAAGTTTGGGAATGATGTTGATGATGTTTAAATAACCTAAGAAACATTTTACAAGTAAAGGATCACACAATCATGGCAATTCAAACAACTCCTATTTTAAATGCACACATATATGAATGCTTTCATTTTAAATTTGGAAAAGTTTTTGTTAACCCCAATTTTGGTTGATTTGACCTTGATAAGCTTGGATTGATGTTTTGGGATGTTACAAACCTTCCCCCCTTAAACAAAAATCTCGTCCCGAGATTTACAAAGAAAACTAGGAACTAAAGAGATCTGGGAACTCTGGCCTAATGTAATCTTCTCGCTCCCAAGTAGATTCCTCCTTGGTATGGTTGCTCCACTGAATCTTGAGAAACTTGATACTCCTGGTCCTGGTGGTTCTGTAGGCTTCTTCTAAGATACAGATGGGTACTTCTCGATAGGTCAAGTCATTGTTGATTTCCACAGCTCGGTGATCGATGTTCTTGAAAACTTCAGTCTTCTCGGGCACTTCCAGACATTTGCGAAGTAACGAGATATGGAACACATTGTGGATGGCTGACATCTCTTCAGGCAGTTCCAGCTGATATGATACTTCTCCTCGAAGGTTCAGAATCTTGAAAGGTCCGATATATCTGGGGGCTAACTTTCCCTTTAGACTAAAGTGTTGAGTTCCTTTCAAGGGTGAAACCTTGAGATATACAAAATCTCCGACATGGAAAGTCAGGTCTCTCCTTATCTTGTCAGCATAACTCTTTTGTCTAGACTGGGCGGTCTTGAGGTGCTCACGAACTTTGTGAACTTTCTCTTCTGCTTCGCGGAGAATGTCGGGTCCGAAAATCTGACTCTCTCCTACTTTCGACCAATTCAAAGGGGTACCACATTTTCTTCCGTATAGGAATTCAAATGGTGCCATCTACGAACTAGCTTGATAACTGTTGTTATATGAGAATTCTGCGAAAGGCAGACAGTCTTCCCATTTTGATCCATATTCCAATAGACAAGCTCTAAGCATATCCTCTAGGATCTGGTTGACTCTCTCAGTGTGTCCATTTGTTTGTGGGTGATATGTTGTGTTGAAGTTCAACTTTGTTCCTAATCCTTCTTGAACTTTCTGCCAAAATCTTGAGGTAAACTGGATTCCTCAATCTGATACTATGGTCTTGGGGGTTCCATGTAGACTAACAATCCTAGCAATGTATAGCTCTGCTACCTTTGCACTCTAGTAAGTTGTCTTGATAGGTATAAAGTGGGCTACCTTGGACAGTCTATCAACTATGACCCAGATTGAGTCATTTCCCCTACTAGACGTAGGCAAACCGGTGATAAAGTCCATTCCGACGGAATCCCAATTCCATTCCGGAATCTGCAATGGTTGCAACAGTCCTGCAGGTCTCTGATGTTCTGCTTTGACACTTTGACAGATGTCACATTTGGCGATGTAGCTTCCGATCTCTCTCTTCATCTTGTGCCACCAAAATTGACTTTCAAATCCTGATACATCTTTGTTCCTCCAGGGTGGATAGAATAAAGAGTATCATGAGCTTCCTTTATGATAATTTGCTTCAACTCCGAATTTGCTGGCACACAGATACGTCCTTTGTACCACAGTACTCCTTCTTTGTCTTCGGTGAATCCAGGTACCTTTCCTGTACCAATACGATGTTTGATTCCGTCGATACTTTCATTTCCCTTCTGGGCTTCCTTGATTTGGCTAATCAAAGTGGGTTGAAGTTCAATGCTAGCTAGGAATCCTTTGCTAACTAATTCAGTCCTGAACTGTTCCAATTCTTCATACAAACCTGGTTGCTTCTCCTTGATCATGGTGTTAAGCCTACACGGCAATCTGCTAAGAGCATCCGCTACCACATTGGCTTTCCCGGGGTGATAGTGAATGTCAAGGTCATAATCCTTGATTAACTCTATCCATCTTCTTTGCCTCATATTTAGCTCCTTCTGAGTGAAGATATACTTCAAGCTTTTATGATCTGAGTAAATATCATAGCGATTACCCATCAAATAATGACGCCATGTCTTCAATGCTAGAACTACAGCTGCTAGCTCAAGATCATGGGTCGGATAGTTCTGATCATGCTACTTCAGTTGTCAAGATAGATACACGATGACTTTGCCTTCTTGCATCAATACATATCCTAGACCAATCTTGGATGTGTCGCAATACACATCAAAGGGCTTCTTGATGTCGGGCATGACCAATATTGGGGCTGATATCAATCTCTTCTTCAGCTCCTGAAAACTGGCTTCACACTTGTCTGTCCATTCAAACTTCTTGTCCTTTTTCAACAATTGGGTCATTGGTCGGGCGATGCTCGAGAATCCTTCTACGAACTTGCGGTAATATCCCGCTAATCCGAGAAATGCACGAACTTGGGTTTGAGTGGTTGGGGCTTCCCATTCTTCGACATCTTTGATCATGGCGGGGTCAACAGAGACTCCTCCGGCAGACACAATATGTCCTAGGAATCCTACTTCCTTCAGCCAAAACTCACACTTGCTGAACTTGGTATATAACTGATGCTCTCTCAGGGTTTCAAGGATAACTCTCAGATGTTGCTCATGCTCTTCTTCTAACTTGGAGTAGATAAGGATGTCGTCGATAAACACAACTACAAACTTATCTGGGAAATTCATAAAGATCTTATTCATGAGATTCATGAAATAAGTAGGGGCATTGGTTAATCCAAAAGACATAACCGTATACTCGTATAAACCATAGCGAGTAGTAAAGGCGGTCTTTGGAATATCCGTTGCATGAATCTTAAGTTAGTGATAACCAGTCCTAAGATCAATCTTTGAGAATACCTAGGCTCCAGTCAACTGCTCAAATAAATCCTCTATCTTTGGCAAGGGGTACTTGTTCTTGATGGTAACATCGTTCAACTTTCTGTAATCTGTACATAGACGGTTAACTCCATCTTTCTTGTCGACGAATAACACTGGTGATCTCCATGGCGATGCACTTGGTTGAATCAAACATTTGGCTAGCATAGCATCCAACTGCTTCTTCAGTTCCACTAACTCTGAGGGGTTCATGCTATAGGGCCTCTGGGCTATAGGTCCGGTTCCGGGGATTAGTTCAATAATGAACTCAATATCCCTATCCGGGGTCATACCTGGCAATTCATCTGGGAATACGTCTAGGTATTCACAGACTACTCTAACTTGGTCTATGGTGGGCAAGGCTACACTCTGGTTGCACTTGAATTGACGGGGTAAGGTTTCAGAGATATGCTCTACTGTGGCTCCATAACTACTGGTCATGGTGATGGCTTTCTTAGCACAGTCTATCAATCCTTTATGCCTTGAAATCTAGTCCATACCTACTACTATTTCCAAACCTTTGGTTCCAAGTACAATTAGGTTGGCATAAAAATCTATCCCATGTATTCTGATAGGTACAGCTTTGCAAATTTTTCTAGCTTTGGTTGTTGAACCGGGGATTTGAACTATCATGACATGCTTCAGGTTGGTTGGACAAATCTTACTAGTGCATGCAAATTCTTCGGTGACAAATGAATGCGATGCTCGCGAATCAAACAATACTCTTGCTTAAACTGAGTTGACAGAAAACATACCCAACACTACATCTGGCGCTTCCTGGGCTTCTTCTGCATTCATGTGGAAGAGACGACCGTTGCGGTTGTGGGGGTTCCCTGGGGAAAATCTCCTTCCTGGTTGAACACGACGCTGCTGCTGAGCTGGGGCATTCACATTGGCATTGGCTATAGTCTTCTTAGGACACTCATGGGAGTAGTGACCCTTCACTCCACACTCGAAACAAGTGATCTGGGACTTGTCCTTGACTACAACAGGTACAGCATTGCTGCCAGTTCTGGGTGCAGTGTTGTTGTTGTTGTGGTTCTTGGCAGGTGTAGGGTTGAAATTGTTGGCATTACCGGAGTTGTGATTGTTTCCTCCAGACTTCACATTGCCTCCGCTACGGTTGGGGTAGCTTGGGTGAGAATTTGGGGATCGGTTCTTCCTTGGTGCATAACCTGGTGAAGGGTTGGGACGGTACTTCTGGTGACTGTTGGATCCAGACTGCTGCATCATACGACGCTTGCGGTTGTCGTTTGCCTGGATAATCTTCCCTTCCATCTGGATGGCAGAGTCGACTAGCTCTTCGAGATCCTAGAAGTGGATGTTGACGAGGACAGTCTGCATCTCATCATGCAGTCCGTTCAAGAATCTCTCCTTCTTCTTGGTCTCCGTGTTGATCTCATCAGGTGCATATCTGGCAAGTGACAGGAATCTGTCTCGGTACTCTACCACAACCATTCTTCCTTGCTTCAATTCGCGGAACTCATCTCGCATTTAGTTGACTAGACCCTGCGGCACATGGGTGCGGCTGAACTTGATTTTGAATGCTTCCCATGTCATCACTTGACCATGGTTCATATTGCGGATGCTATTCCACCAAGCTCTTGCATCTCCTGCCAGATAGTGGGTGGCGAAGAGAACTTTCTCATTCTCATCAACTCTGGCAACCTCTAAGTTGTTTTCCATGGTCTGTAACCAGTCATCAGCATCTAATGGGTTTTCAGATTAGTTGAAGATTGGGGGATTGGTGTTCTGAAAGTTTTTGAGTTTGGATCCCTAGTGATCCTGATTTCCATGCCCTTGGTTGTTGAGAGCCATCTGGGCTATCTGTTGAAGTGTTGCTAAGTTGGGTTGGCATTCTGCCCTGCTTGCTTCATGGTCTGCTATGAGATTCTGCAAGATCTGCAGCATTGGGTCTTGCGACGAGCTGCTCCCTCCTTGGTTTCCACGAGTCATCTGAAGATTGAGATACAGGGGTAAGAGGGAAATTCTAAGGTTTAGGTTTTGGGTTTTCAAAGCTAAAACTTTGAGTTAGACTCGGGTTTTTCAACTAACTTCACTTTCATTCATGCAAGCAAGCACACGATACAACACACACCACAACAATCAAAGGGAAAACAGATGGTTTGAAGAACCATTATGCAAACTAAGATACAGTGAGATCGATACATCTCATGCTACGATAGTGCTCTAGTGCATCTACTCATCGTCGATGAAGTCGGAGTCTTCATCATCAGTGTACAAGTCTACGGCATCCTCCGCCAGAAAATCATCATCGTTGTTGAGGTAAGAGTCCATGTTTCCCTAGATGTCTTCACCCTCACCTTCTTCTTCCTTCGCTGCAAGCTGAGCTTCCTGCTCCTTGATGGCCTTCTCGAGGTCGACCACCTTCTTGCAAAGACGGGCGATGGTGCTATCCTTCTAGAAACGCTGGCATTGAAGATACTGACGGTCTTGGACAAGCAGTGCGAAAGTCTGGGCCTTCTAGTCGGCAATAGCACGGTTATGGTTAGCTAACTCTCTGGCATTGTCCAGTTCCTGCTGTCTGTCGTGAAGCAAGAAGTCAAGGTTCTCCACTTGACGCCTCAACTCGGGGTGGCCCGGCATCTCCATTGGCATTCCCATGAAATCACGTCTTGCATAGTGGGCAAAACGGGTTCCTTTGGTCTTGTTGACGCTGAGGGCACATAGACGTGCGAGAGCTTCATGCATTGCCCTGGCTAATCCATCTAGCCAGTTGTTTAGCAGGGGCAGGGGAGTGAGAATAGTCGACAGTTGAATAGCTTGGCCAGAGAAAGAGGGAATGAATGATCGGTCTCGTTCTGGATCTCTTTCCTTGCGCCCTAGTCCATTCCATCTATCTTGACTGCAACTTGGATTCTTTCTTGACTGCTATTTGGATTGGTAGTCCGTCAAATCTCTAAGCAGGTGGGTAGAAAACCTTCCGGAATAGGAGGAATATCAGATAGTTTCTCATTCTCTCTCACGGAGAACTGAATTCTCCCAGAAGTTGGTGCTTCAATGCTTCCTCTAAGATCTGCGGTGAGTAGCCATTGTAGGTCTCCTCCTGGGGGTCCTGGAAGTTGAGCTCCAAGAAATTCCGGGTGCGGGCGTCCCAGTAACTCTGACAGTGAATCCAGATCTCTCTCGAAGATCAGCTGACCTCCGTTTCCCAACTAGTAAAACTTGCTGAACTGAGTCTCCATCTACAAGAATTAAGGATGAGGAAGTTAGTGAAGTGATCAAGTGTGTCAAATTTTAAGTATTAGTGGAAGAATTTTGAGGAACATGAATTTTTGAGGAAGAATTCACAAAGGTAAGAGAGGAGATAGTTTTTCATAAATACTCACTTTTGGTTTGGAAACTAAGTTTTTGTTTGACGTCCATTCTAACTAGGGTCTGCTATGGTCAGGATGGCTCTGAGACCAACTTGTCAACACCCGGAGTTTTAATCCCAGATGCCCGTTATGCCATACCTCGCAATCCTAAGATTACCATTTTTCGAGACATAACGGATTGGATACCACAGTACATCATCCATTACAAACCATACTTAAGGTCTTACACAAATAAGGATCTCATGATCCAGTCTTAATACAACAAGCAGCGGAAATAAAAGATAAGCGTAGCGGTGGGTCCATCTTCAGGGGCACAGGCAATGCTGACGAAGGCAGATAGTCCTAGTTATCATAGTCGTCCTGTTGGCCATCATCTAGATAGTCTCCTTCATAGTCTGGCCATGATAATAGCCAGGGACAAAAGACATGAGTACTCTTTAAGTACTCGCAAACTACCACTAACAAGTATTATGAATCTAGATTAAAGTGCTAACTCTATGTTTAACTATAAAGTGAAGTTTGAAACCTAAGCTGAGTTCTGAAGCAAAGAAAGATGAAGTAAAACTCTAGAATCACTTAAGGTGGGAAAAACTATTGTCATAAACACAACCCTGTTGTGGTCAAGTCAAGATTCATCATTCATTTCAAAGTATTTAGAAAACATCTAACAACGAAATAGTATGGCCATTCCAACTATCCATAACCGCGAACGCGGGTATTTGAATAGTTTGACACTCTGCAGAGGTGGTACACTTTCACCCCAAGATTTGATACATCTGCCAGGGATAACCCTGAATCATCATACTTAGTTGTAACACCCTCGCCTGAGAAGGCTGAGTTCCTGTGTATAGTGCTAATCCCTGGATCGGTTCACTCGCACACACAGTACAAAATGATACCAAATATAACCGCGCATCATAAATATAATGAATATGATCCAAAATTTACATTATATTAGAACAAAAACAATACGAGGTAGATCGCCATCCTTCAAATGTGCCACAGGCGAACAATTGTTGAGTGGAGTCTCGCAACCTATGAACGATCACTCAGAAACGATATAACCTTCAACATAAAACATAGCAGCCCCAAAGGGTCAATACTTAGAATGTATGGCAAGTAGAGCTAAGGAAGGAGACAGTATACCTAGCAACTACATGATTACTTTGGCTAAGTAGAGGCTTTGGCTAGCTTGCATTTTCTTAAACAGTTTTACCTTACTTTTAAATCAACTTTGATCACAACAACCCATTAAGTTCACCCATCAAGTTTTAGTAATTCTCAAATTGGAATGAATGAGAACATGTCATAGCACCCATAATTCAGCAACTCAATCGTCCATTACCGAGGACACGACTAAGCACTTAGTTTTACACCCTGCAGGGGTTGCACACTTTACCCATATGACTTGGTCGACCCGCTCGTACCACGACACGCATAATGAGTCATGATAGGGAGAAGCCCAAGAAGAGACAATTCAGGAGGTAGCTCCCCAAGCCCATCCACGCACCGTACCAACCTATCACATTCACTACATCTCTGGGTACGAAGAGCTCAGGTCGCCACGACGTACTAAGTCCATCCAGCCACCCATAACTCACTGGCATATGGCTGTACACGTAAGCTACCAAATCAAGACACTAATCATTTCTCTGAAACCTGGGTGGCCATCCACAAGTGAGCTACTCGGGTAAACCATAGACATGGGCCCGGCATTCATGAACCAAGCAATTACCAATTCCAGCCAGAGAGTTTATTGATTAAGTTGTTTTAGTTGAACAAAACATACACAATACCATAGCATGATGTAGACCCTTACCTCGTCTAGATAGCATGGCTAAGCTCAACTAGCATACGACGACTCAACTACAAGTGGCTCCTACCAAGATACATAGGACATAGCATAGCGATAGTAATTCCTACTCATGCATCTACAAGAAATACACTACACATGCAGTAGGAAAATAGTAGGACAATTCATGATCAAAATAGCATCTACTTGCCTTTGTTTTAGATGTAGTCGATTGGATAATTCTCACAAATATAATGGTTGCACTCATCGCACTCAAAAGACTTGCAATCATTATGCTCGCAATCATAGCTATTACGATCATAGTAGTTGCACTCCTCGCAATCTATCGTTCAAAAGCAAAGACACAACAACATATCATTCAAACATTACAATCATGCAACAATGCAACAATACAATAAAACAATGATGATAAAATGCATGCATGGTGATTTAATATGTCACAATGGTTGTAATTAGTTATCTAAACAATACTAGATCACATGATGCATTTGTTTCCAATTTCAGCTTCCAATAAAGGGGTTTTAAAATAACTATTATAGCTTCTGTACTAGTTGCCAAATTGAATTTGTATCTGAACTCTAATGGATAGAGGGCTTTAATACGGACCAGTAGCAATTGGATTCACCCTAATCGGAGTTATAGATCTTTTTCTAGGATTTATTTAGTGTTTAATGGAGTTTAATTAATCTGAACAGATCGTACTGACAACAAACAAAACTAAGTACAGATCTGAAAACTACGCAAGATTATGAACTCAGGGACATATTACTCGTATTTTTTTGGATCTGTAGATTATTTACTATGAATTTAATGATTTAAAAGGCCAATAATACTAATTAATTATTCCCTAGTAATCTATACAGAAAAACCCAGATCTAAACAGATATTATCAAACTACATGAAATTATCTTCAATTTGATATATTATATGTAATTTTTGAACATAGTGTGAATTTTCTATGAATTTTACAAGTTAGATCTATAATCTGCAATTTTAAATTCGAACGGAATATTCCAGGGAATATTCCCGTGCAGGCTGACTGGGACTAGACACTGACCTGACGATGACGTGGCAGTGACGAGGCGGCTGACCGGAACGATTGAATCTGGACCGTCGAGATAAGATCCGGTGGCTAGGAGAGAAGGTGGCTCCAAAACGGTTCCATTTTGTCTCGGAAAAGAATAGAAACTCATCTGTATTAGAGAGATAAATCCGTAGATCAAATTGAAAAACTTCGAACATGAAAGTTGTGGAGAATCATTAGATCTACCTTTTCACCAAAGGAATTTGGATCTGAAATATTGCGTTGCGAAATTCTCTTGCTGTGGTGGACGAAAAGAGGTGAGATTTCTCAGCATAGAAAGATTTCGACGAGATCTACAACTTTCGTGTTGTAGCCAAAGGCATCCCACGAAGTTTAGATAGGTTTAGAAGCGAAATATGATTCGATAGGGTGTAGATTCGAGATTTCAAGAAGGAAAAGTGATACGATTGTGGCTCCGGAGGATTATATAGAATTTTAGGATGGTGGGAAGATAGATCTTGTAGTAGGGAACGAGTAGAAACAAACAGAAGTCAGTTCGGAGTTATAGATAAAAAGTTATAAGGATTTGAATACCCATAGGTTTAGAAAACAGATTTTCGCACGCTTTTTAAAGCACTCGGTGGGATCGATCCTTTCTCCCGTGCGCGGCTGGCTGCTTCGGTCGGCTGAGTGGGCCGGCCGGTGGCCCATTTCATTTTTTTCTTTTCTTTTTTTTCTTTTTCTAATTTCATATTTTCTTTATATCTTTTGCATACGAACTCCAAATGACATGATTTTTGTTTCTAAATTTTTCTAAAATTCAGTAGATCATTATAGTATCATATTTGTAACTTTTTTACTAGTTTTAAGATGGTTGCTTCATAAATGTCTATATATTTCTTATAGGAACATTTGAGCAAAACAACTATCGAATTTAGATATTAGGATTTGGATTCAATTTTTGGGAACTTTGCATGGATGCAATACTATGCTTATGAATTTTTCATGATTTTCATTTTTACAAACATTCACACAAATACTAAAACTAAAACTCAATTCATGCCTCTTTGTCTATATGGCTACTTAGGTCGTAACAGAGTGAGTTGTTTCCTAATTCAAAAGGTTTGTTTTCCTTGAGAATTTTCAACAAAGTCAAACAATCAACCAAACTTATTTTATTTATTTCACATTCCAAAATTAGAAAATTTTGAAATGTGACAGACTACCACCCTTAAAAGGAATCTCGTCCCGAGATTCGGGAAGGCTAGAAACAAAGATAGGTTAAGGTTCCACTATGGTGCTAGCACCCTTAAAAGGAAATTGACTAGATTGTTTATTGGGAATTCACATGGCTCCTATTGATTATCCCTTGGACATTTATTGGTACAATGTCCCTGATGGGTTCGTAGCATGGAAAACAAAAAAATTCTACCGCAAGAACAAACAAAACCCAGATCTAATCTAGATAAAAGCCAAGATCTAATCTATTAGACATGTGCAACGAGATAGATAGGAACTAACCCTCGTAGATCCGAAAGCGTTAACGAGATTAGATCTCGTGGTTGATGTAGTCGATCACTTGCCGATCTCAAGATCGTGTGGACGATCCTTCCGGCGTCGCGTTCCGGCAGCGCTTCCGCAGTCGGTCAAGTGGACAATCCTTCCGGCGCCGCGTTTCGGCAGCGCTTCCGCAGTCGGTCACACGTGCGGAGTCGAAGCAGAACTTCCTCTCCTCGTTCCAGCGAGCAGCGGAGGTAGTAGATCTTCTCCACGGAATCACAGCAGCACGACGGCGTGGTGGTGGTGGTGGAGTAGAGAATTCTGCAGGGCTTCGCCTATGCCTGTGCAGAAGAAAGGAGGAGGAGAGAGGCGGCGGAGATTGGGAGTTGTAGAGGAGAGGCAAGGGGTGGCGCCTCCCCCTTCTATTTAAAGGAGGGAGGGGCGCCTCGGGAGGGGGAGTCCTAGTAGGACTCCCCACCGCCTTGGGCCGGCGGATTGGGGAGGGGGGAGGAGTCCTCCTCCCCCACGACTCCTTGTCTTGATCCACCAGGACGCTTTGATCCCTTCCTTGGTTTTCAAGCAAACTCCAAGAAACCTTCCAGAACATTCCGAAACCTTCTAGAATCCTCATACAAATACTCCGGAACATTTCCTAACTCAGAAAATGATCCCCAATATATGAATCTTATTCTCCGGACAATTCCGGATCTCCTCGTGATGTCCCGGATCCATTCCGAGACTCCGAACAACATTCGGTCTCCAACGCACATTCCATATCTACTTAAAACAACTTCGAACCTTAAGTGTGTCACCCTACAGTTCGTGAATATGTAGACATGACAGAGACACATCTCCTATCAATAACCATCAGCGGGACCTGGAGATCCTTAATGGCTCCCACATACTCAACGATGACTTCGTGATCGATTGAACCATTTACATACGAAACCAATTCCCTTTGTCACGCGATACTATACTTATCTGAGGTTTGATCGTCGGTATCTCCATACCTAGTTCTACCTTGTTACTGATAAGTACTCTTTACTCGTTCCATGATATGTCATCTCTTGTGATCCAGTCACATGCTTGCAAGCTAACTAGATGACATTCTACCGAGAGGGCCCAGAGCATATCTATCCGTCATATGGATGGACAAATCCCAATCTTGGTCCATGCGCTTCAACACATACTTTCAAAATACCCAATGACACCTTTATGACCACCCAGTTACGAAGCGGTGTTTGATGTCATCAAAGTACCCATCCGGTGATGGTGATTAGCACAACCTCATGGTCGAAGGATTAGGTTACTATGTATTTAAAAGCTTACAGCAATACGAACTTAATGACTTGATCTTATGCTACGCTTACTATGGGTGTGTGTCCATCACATCATTCTCCTAATGATATAACCTTGTTATTAATCACATCCTTATGCCCATGATCAGGAAACCATGATCATCAATCAATCAACAAGCTAGTTCAACAAGAGGCTTACTAGGGACTCTTACATGTTTACAAAACACACATGTATTAGTGTTTCCTAATAATACAATTATAGCATGGGATGTAAACATTCATCATAAACACAAAGATATAATAATAGTCACTTTTATTATTCCCTCTTGGGCATATCTCCAACAGTCTCCCACTTGCACTAGAGTCAATAATCTAGATTACATGGTAATATACCTAACACCCATGGCGTTTTGGTGTTGGTCATGCTTTGCCCTAGGGGGAGGTTTAGTCAACGGATCTGCCACATTCAGATCAGTGTGTACTTTGCAAATCTTTATGTCACCATCTCGGACATACTCGCGAATTGCGTGGAAACGTAGCTTGATGTGCTTCAGCTTGCTATGTGACCTTGGCTCCTGTGCATTAGCTATGGCACCTATGTTGTCACAATAGATGGCCATCGGGTCCAACGCACTGGAACCACGCCAAGTTCAGTAATGAATTCCTTCATCCAAACGGCTTCTTGTGCAGCCTCCGAAGCAGCTATGTATTCCGATTCAGTTGAAGATTTCGCCACAATGCTTTGCTTCGCACTCCTCCAGCTCACTGCAGCACCATTCAAAATAAATACGTATCCCGACTGTGACTTTGAGTCATCCGGATTGGTGTTCCAACTAGCATCAGTGTAACCGTTTACAACAAGCTGTTCATCACCTCCATAAGAAAGAACCATATCCTTAGTCCTATGTAGGTACTTTAGGATATTCTTGACCGCTGTCCAGTGTTCCATTCCAGGATCACTTCGATATCTGCTAGTCAGACTAACAATATGTGCTATATCCGGTCTTGTCCACAGCATGGCATACATGATAGAACCTATGGCTGAGGCATAGGGAATATTATTCATTTTCTCTCTATCTTCTGCCGTAGCTGGACTTTGAGTTTTACTCAAGGTCTTACCTGACAACATGGGCACGAACCCTTTCTTGCTATCTTCCATTCTAAACTTCTTTAGAACTTTGTCCAAGTATGTACTTTGTGAAAGCCCTATTAGGCGGCTTGATCTATCTCTATAAATCTTGATGCCTAGAATGTATGCCGCTTCGCCAAGATCCTTCATTGAAAAACTATTATTCAAATAGGTTTTGACGCTATTAAGAAGTTCTATATCATTCCCAATCAACAATATGTCATCTACATATAGTACTAGGAATGCTACAGAGCTCCCACTCACTTTCTTGTAAATACAAGCTTCTCCATAAGTTTGTATAAATCCAAAGTTTTTTATTACTTTATCAAAATGTTGATTCCAACTCCGGGATGCTTGCTTCAGTCCAGAAATGGAGCGCTGAAGCTTGCATACCTTGTCAGCATTTTTAGGATCGACAGCCCTTGGGTTGTACAATATACAACTCTTCCTCAATGTCACCATTAAGGAATGCCATTTTTACATCCATCTGCCAAATCTCATAATCGAAATGTGCAACAATTGCTAACAAAATCCTCACAGACTTTAGCTTCGCTACTGGTGAGAATGTCTCATCATAGTCAACTCCTTGAATTTGTCGGAACCCTTTCGCGACAAGTCGAGCTTTATAGACGGTAACATTACCATCAGCATCTGTTTTTCTCTTGAAAATCCATTTGTTCTCGACAGCCTTACGGCCATCCGGTAAGTCCACGAAAGTCCACACTTGGTTTTCGTACATGGATCCCATTTCGGATTTCATGGCTTCTAGCCATTTGTCGGAATCTGGGCTCACCATAGCTTCTTCATACGTCGCAGGGTTATCAGCGTTGTCCACCAACATGACGTTCAAGGCAGAGTCATACCAATCGGGAGTGGTACGAACCCTTGTTGACCTGCGAGGTTCAGCAGTAACTTCATTTGAAGTTTCATGATCATTATCATTAGTTTCCTCTCCAATTGGTGTAGGCGGCACAAAAACATCTTCCGGTGCTGCGCTACTCTCAAATCCGAGAGAAGGTTCAATAACCTCATCGAGTTCTACTTTCCTTCCAGTCACCTCCTTCGAGAGAAACTCCTTCTCAAGAAAGGATCCATTCTTTGCAACGAAAACTTTGCCTTCGGTTCTATGATAGAAGGTATACCCAATTGTTTCTTTAGGGTATCCTATGAAGATGCATTTCTCCGCTTTGGGTTCTAGCTTATCAGGTTGTAACTTCTTTACATATGCTTCGCAACCCCAAACTTTAAGGAACGACAACTTAGGTTTCTTTCCAAACCACAATTCGTACGGTGTCGTTTCAACGGATTTAGATGGTGCCCTATTTAAAGTGAATGCGGCTGTCTCTAATGCATAGCCCCAAAATGATAACGGTAAATCTGTAAGAGACATCATAGACCGAACCATATCTAAGAGAGTTCGATTACGACGTTCGGACACACCATTACGCTATGGTGTTCCCGGCGGTGTCAACTGTGAAAGTATTCCACATTTCTTTAAATGCATGCCAAACTCATAACTCAGATATTCACCTCCGCGGTCAGAACGCAGAAACTTAATCTTCTTGTTACGATGATTTTCCACTTCACTTTGAAATTCCTTAAACTTCTCAAAAGTTTCGGACTTATGTTTCATAAAGTAGACATACCCATATCTACTTAAGTCATCCGTGAAAGTGAGAACATAACGATATCCACCACGCGATGCTACACTCATTGGACCGCACACATCGGTATGTATTATTTCCAATAAGTCTGTAGCTCGCTCCATTTTACCAGAGAATGGAGTCTTAGTCATTTTTCCCATTACACATGCTTCGCATCTTTCAAGTGATTCAAAATCAAGTGATTCAAGAAGTCCATCAGAATGGAGTTTCTTCATACACTTCACTCCAATGTGACCCAAACGACAGTGCCACATGTATGTGGAATTATCATTCAATTTTATTCGTTTAGCATCTATGTTGTGAACATGTGTATCACTACTATCGAGATTCAGTAAAAATAAACCATTCATCTCCGGTGCATTACCATAAAAGATATTACTCATATAAATCGAACAACCTTTATTCTCTGACTTAAAAGAGTAACCGTCTCGCAATAAACAGGATCCAGATATAATGTTCATGCTTAACGCAGGCACCAAATAAAAATTATTTAAATTTAAAACTAATCCCGAAGGTAGATGTAGAGGGAGCATGCCGACGACGATCACATCAACCTTGGAGCCATTTCCAACGCGCATCGTCACCTCGTCTCTTGCCAGTCTTCGTTTATTCCGCAACTCCTGTTTCGAGTTACAAATATGAGCAACCGAACCAGTATCAAATACCCAGGCACTACTACGATTACTAGTAAGATACACATCTATAACACATATATCAGATATACCTTTCTTCTTGATGTTGCCGTTCTTCAGATCTGCTAGGTACTTGGGGCAGTTACGCTTCCAGTGACTAGCACCCTTGCAGTAGAAGCACTCAGTTTCAGGCTTAGGACCAGCCTTGGGCTTCTTAGCAGGTGCGACAGCTTTCTTGCCGTCCTTCTTGAAGTTGCCCTTGTTCTTAGGCTTGCCCCATCTCTTGAAATTGGTGGTCTTATTGACCATCAACACTTGGTGCTCCTTCTTGACACTTCAGTAGTTTTCAGCATGGACGATAGTTCAGGCAACGTCTTGTTCATGCAGTGCATGTTCTAGTTCATCACAAAGTTCTTGTAACTTGGTGGCAATGATTGAAGGAGACGGTGAATCCCCAATTCATTAGGAATCAATATTCCCAACTCTTGGAGCTTCTTTGCGTACCCAGACATGGTGAGCACGTGCTCGCTAATGGAGCTTCCCTCTTCCATCTTACAATTAAAGAACTTTTCGGAGGCCTCATAGCTCTCCATGGCCGCGCAAGTCTCAAAAATTAGCCTGAGCTCCTTAATGATCTCGAACGGGTCGTGGTGCTCAAAACGCTTCTGGATCTCCGCTTCTAAACCATACAGGATGGCATACTGAACTATTTAGTAATGATTTTTCCGAGTGGCGAAAACATTCTTTTCGTCATCGGTGGCATTATCTGCAGGTGGGTCACCTAGCGGTGCTTCGAGCACATAGGTCAACTGACCAGCCCTGAGGACGATCTTCAGTCCACGGAACCATTCCGTGAAATTGCTTCCATTGTTCTTAAGCTTTTCTTTCTCTAGGAATGCATTGAAATTGATGGAGGGGGTCGCCATAATCTACAACAATTTGCAAGTAGTTTAGACTAAGTTTATGACAAATTGAGTTCAAATTTAATTCTTAAACTTACTAGGTAAACTCCCACTCAAAACAACATCCCTCACATTGTCTTAGTGATTACACGAACCAAGTCCACTACACTAAGTCCGATCTTCACGAGAGAAGATGTAGTTTCATCGGCGAACAATCTTCATGTTCATCATATCATTTATATGACTCATGCTCTACCTTTCGGTATTCCGTGTTCCGAGACCATGTCTCTACATGCTAGGCTCCTCAAGATAACCTTAGTTTCCGCATGTGCAAATCTGGCTTGCACCCCTTGTATGCACACGTAGAATCTATCACATCCGATCATCACGAGATGCTTCGAAACGACGAGTCTTAGCAACAGTGCCAACTAAGGGTGAACACTTTATTACTTGATATTTAGTGAGAGGGATCATCTTATAATGCTACCGTCGCGATCTAAGCAAAACGAGATGCATAAAGGATTAACATCACAGGCAATTCATAATTAGTGTGATATGATATGGCCTTTTCTTCTTGCGCCTTTGATCTCCATCTCCAAAGCACAAACATGATCTCCATCATCACCAGCATTGCGTCAAGGTCAGTGGCGCCGCTTCATGGTTGTCCATCATCACCAGCAACTATTACAACTACTTGGAATAAAGCTATTACAAGATGAATAGACACGCAGGTCTTAACAGAATTAAAGACAACCATTAGGCTCCTGCCGGTTGCCATATTACAACAAGGATCATTGCATACATCAAATACAATCATAATCACATGATCTCCATATCACATCACAAAACCCCTGCAAAAACGAGTTAGACGCCTCTAATTTTCTTTGCATATTTTACGTGGTTTGGGGCTTCCGCATAAGACCAATCTTACCCACGAACAAGGACCACAACGTTGATACAAGTGTTGTTAGATGCTCATTGTAAATTGAATCTTAACTATGGTGGGAGAGACAGACACCCGCAAAGCCACTTGTGCAAAGCAAGTTGCACGTCAAGCGTGGAGCAAGTCTCATGTGCGATGACATGTAATGTTAGCCCGAGCCGCTTCATCCCACCATGCCGCAAGATGCAAACTACACGCTAAGACACCGACAACAAAAGCATCAACGCCCACAAAAACATTGTGTTCTACTCGTGCAACAGATCTACGCATAGATACGGCTCTGATACCACTCATCGGTTCGTAGCATGGAAAACAAAAAATTTATACCGCAAGAACGAACAAAACCCAGATCTAATCTAGATAAAAGCCAAGATCTAATCTATTAGACATGTGCAACAAGATAGATAGGAACTAACCCTCGTAGATCCGAAAGCGTTAACGAGATTAGATCTCGTGGTTGATGTAGTCGATCACTTGCCGATCTCAAGATCGTGTGGACGATCCTTCCGGCGTCGCGTTCTGGCAGCACTTCCGCAGTCGGTCAAGTGGACGATCCTTCCGGCGCCGCGTTTCGGCAGCGCTTCCGCAGTCGGTCACACATGCGGAGTCGAAGAAGACCTTCCTCTCCTCGTTCCAGCGAGCAGCGGAGGTAGTAGATCTTCTCCACGGAATCACAGCAGCACGACGGCGTGGTGGTGGTGGTGGAGTAGAGAATTCTGCAGGGCTTCGCCTATGCCTGTGCAGAAGAAAGGAGGAGGAGAGAGGCGGCGGAGATTGGGAGTTGTAGAGGAGAGGCAAGGGGTGGCGCCTCCCCCTTCTATTTAAAGGAGGGAGGGGCGCCTCGGGAGGGGGAGTCCTAGTAGGACTCCCCACCGCCTTGGGCCGGCGGATTGGGGAGGGGGGAGGAGTCCTCCTCCCCCACGACTCCTTGTCTTGATCCACCAGGACGCTTTGATCCCTTCCTTGGTTTTCAAGCAAACTCCAAGAAACCTTCCAGAACATTCCGAAACCTTCTAGAATCCTCATACAAATACTCCGGAACATTTCCTAACTCAGAAAATGATCCCCAATATATGAATCTTATTCTCCGGACAATTCCGGATCTCCTCGTGATGTCCCGGATCCATTCCGAGACTCCGAACAACATTCGGTCTCCAACGCACATTCCATATCTACTTAAAACAACTTCGACCTTAAGTGTGTCACCCTACAGTTCGTGAATATGTAGACATGACAGAGACACATCTTCTATCAATAACCATCAGCGGGACCTAGAGATCCATAATGGCTCCCACATACTCAACGATGACTTCGTGATCGATTGAACCATTTACATACGAAACCAATTCCCTTTGTCACGCGATACTATACTTATCCGAGGTTTGATCGTCGGTATCTCCATACCTAGTTCTACCTCGTTACTGATAAGTACTCTTTACTCGTTCCGTGATATGTCATCTCTTGTGATCCAGTCACATGCTTGCAAGCTAACTAGATGACATTCTACCGAGAGGGCCCAGAGCATATCTATCCGTCATATGGATGGACAAATCCCAATCTTGGTCCATGCGCTTCAACACATACTTTCAGAATACCCAATGACACCTTTATGACCACCCAGTTACGAAGCGGTGTTTGATGTCATCAAAGTACCCATCTGGTGATGGTGATTAACACAACCTCATGGTCGAAGGATTAGGTTACTATGTATTTAAAAGCTTACAGCAATACGAACTTAATGACTTGATCTTATGCTACGCTTACTATGGGTGTGTGTCCATCACATCATTCTCCTAATGATATAACCTTGTTATTAATCACATCCTTATGTCCATGATCAGGAAACCATGATCATCAATCAATCAACAAGCTAGTTCAAAAAGAGGCTTACTAGGGACTCTTACATGTGTACAAAACACACATGTATTAGTGTTTCCTAATAATACAATTATAGCATGGGATGTAAACATTCATCATAAACACAAAGATATAATAATAATCACTTTTATTATTGCCTCTTGGGCATATCTCCAACAGTCTCCCACTTGCACTAGAGTCAATAATCTAGATTACATGGTAATATACCTAACACCCATGGCGTTTTGGTGTTGGTCATGCTTTGCCCTAGGGAGAGGTTTAGTCAACGGATCTGCCACATTCAGATCAGTGTGTACTTTGCAAATCTTTATGTCACCATCTTAGACATACTCGCGAATTGCGTGGAAACGTAGCTTGATGTGCTTCAGCTTGCTATGTGACCTTGGCTCCTGTGCATTAGCTATGGCACCTGTGTTGTCACAATAGATGGCCATCGGGTCCAACGCACTGGGAACCACGCCAAGTTCAGTAATGAATTCCTTCATCCAAACGGCTTCTTGTGCAGCCTCCGAAGTAGCTATGTATTCCAATTCAGTTGAAGATTTCGCCACAACGCTTTGCTTCGCACTCCTCCAGCTCACTGCAGCACCATTCAAAATAAATACGTATCCCGACTGTGAATTTGAGTCATCCGGATCGGTGTTCCAACAAGCATTAGTGTAACCGTTTACAACAAGCTGTTCATCACCTCCATAAGAAAGAACCATATCCTTAGTCCTATTTAGGTACTTTAGGATATTCTTGACCGCTGTCCAGTGTTCCATTCCAGGATCACTTTGATATCTGCTAGTCAAACTAATAGCATGTGCTAGTCACGATCCTACAGTCAACACACGGCTCTGATACCATCTTGTAACACCCTCGCCTGATAAGGTTGAGTTCCTGTGTATAGTGCTAATCCCTAGATCGGTTCACTAGCACACACTGTACAAAATGATTGCAAATATAACCGTGCATCATAAATATAACGAATATCATCCAGAATTTACATTATATTACAGCGGAAACAATACAAGGTAGATCTCCATCCTTCAAATGTGCCATAGGCGAACAATTGTTGAGTGGAGTCTCGCAACCTATGAACGATCACTCAGAAACGATATAACATGTAACATAAAACGTAGCAGCCCCGAAGGGTCAATACTTGGAATGTCTGGCAAGTAGAGCTAAGTAAGGAGATAGTATACCTAGCAACTACATGCTTATTTTGGATAAGTAGAGGCTTTGGCTAGCTTGCATTTTCTTAAACAGTTTTACCCTACTTTTAAATCAAGTTTGATCACAACAACCCATTAAGTTCACCCATCAAGTTTTAGTAATTCTCAAATTGGAATGAACGAGAACATGTCATAGCACCCATAATTTAGCAACTCAATCGTCCATTACCGAGGACATGGCTAAGAACTTAGTTTTACACCCTGCAGGGGTTGCACACTTTACCCATATGACTTGGCCGACCCGCTCATACCACGACACGCATAATGAGTCATGATAGGGAGAAGCCCAAGAAGAGACAATTCGGGAGGTAGCTCCCCAAGCCCATCCACGCACCGTACCAACCTATCACATTCACTACATCTCTGGATATGAAGGGCTTGGATCGCCACGATCTACTAAGTCCATCTAGCCACCCATAAATCACTGGTATATGGCTGTACATGTAAGCTACCAAATCAAGACACTAATCATTTCTCTAAAACCTGGGTGGCCATCCACAAGAGAGCTACTCGGGTAAACCATAGACATGGGCCCGACATTCATGAACCAAGCAATTAACAATTCCACCCAGAGAGTTTATTGATTAAGTTGTTTTAGTTGAACAAAATATACACAATACCATAGCATGGTGTAGACCCTTCCCTCGTCTAGATAGCATGGCTAAGCTCAACTAGCATACGATGGCTCAACTACAAGTGGCTCCTACTAAGATACATAGGACATAGTGTAGCGATAGTAATGCCTACTCATGCATCTATAAGAAATACACTACACATGCAGTAGGAAAATAGTACGACAATTCATGATCAAAATAGCATCCACTTGCCTTTGTTGTTGATGTAGTCGATTAGATAATCCTCACAAATATAATGGTTGCTCCCGTCGCACTCAAAATACTTGCAATAACAATGCTCGCAATCATAGTTGTTGCGATCATAGTAGTTGCACTCCTCGCAATCTATCGTTCAAAAGGAAAGACATAACAACATATCATTCAAACATTGCAATCATGCAACAATGCAACAATACAATAAAACAATGATGATCAAATGCATGCATGGTGATTTAATATGTCACAATGGTTGTAATTAGTTATCTAAACAATACTAGATCACATGATGTATGTAGAAGTGTTTTAATGCAATATAGTATTTGTTATCCAATTTCAATTGCCAATAAAGGGGTTTTAACATAATTGTTGTAGCTTATGTACTAGTTTCCGAATTAAATTTGTATCTGAACTCTAATGGATAGAGGTCTTTAATAGGGACCAGTAGCAATTGGATTCATCCTAATCGGAGTTATAGACCTTTTTCTAGGATTTATTTAGTGTTTAATGGAGTTTAATTAATCTTAATAGATCGTACTGACAACAAAAAAACTAAGTACAGATCTGAAAACTACGCAAGATTATGAACTTAGGCACATATTACTAATATTTTTTTGGATCTGTAGATTATTTACTATGAATTTAATGATTTAAAAGGCCAATAATACTAATTAATTATTCGCCAGTAATCTATACAGCAAAACCCAGATCTAAACAGATATTATCAAACTACATGAAATTATCTTCAATTTGATATATTATATGTAATTTTTGAACATAGTGTGAATTATCTATGAAATTTACAAGTTAGATCTATAATCTGCAATTTTAAATTGGAACGGAATATTTCAGGGAATATTCCCGTGCAGGCTGACTGGGACTAGACGCTGACCTAGCGACCATGTGGCGGTGACGAGGCGGCTGACCGGAACGATTGAATCTGGACCGTCGAGATAAGATCCGGTGGCTAGGAGAGAAGTTGGCTCCAAAACGGTTCCATATTTTCTCGGAAAAGATTAGAAACTCATCTGTAATAGAGATATAAATCCGTAGATCAAATTGAAAAACTTCGAACATGCATGTTGTGGAGAATCATTAGATCTACCTTTTCACCAAAGGAATTTGGATTTGAAGAAACGAGCGCGAGTAAATCTTGGTATTACACCGTCAGATCTGAAATATTGCGTTGCGAAATTTTCCGGCTGTAGTGGATGAAAAGTGGTGAGGTTTGCCTGGATCGAAAGATTTCGACAAGATCTACCACTTTCGTGTTGTAGCCAAAGGCATCCGACGAAGTTTAGATAGGTTTAGAAGCGAAATATGATTCGGTAGGGTGTAGATTCAAGATTTCGAGAAGGAAAAGTGATACAGCTGTGGCTCCGAAGGATTATATAGACTTTTAGTATGGTGGAAAGATAGATCTTGGAGTAGGGAACAATTAGAAACAAACAGAAATCAATTCGGAGTTATAGATAAAAAGTTATAAGGATTTGAATACCCATAGGTTTAGAAAACAGATTTTCGCACGCTTTTTAAAGCAATCGGTGGGATCGATCCTTTCTCCCGTGTGCGGCTGGCTGCTTCGGTCGGCTGAGTGGGCCGGCCGGTGGCCCATTTCATTTTTTTTTCTTTTTTATTTTTTTTTCTAATTTGATATTTTCTTTATATCTTTTGCATACGAACTCCAAATGACATGATTTTTGTTTCTAAATTTTTCTAAAATTCAGTAGATCATTATAGTATCATATTTGTAGCATTTTTACTAGTTTTAAGATGGTTGCTTCATAAATATCTATATATTTATTATAGGAACATTTGGGCAAAATAACTATCGAATTTAGATATTAGGATTTGGATTCAATTTTTGGGAACTTTGCATGGATGCAATGCAATGCTTATGAATTCTTCATGATTTTCATTTTTACAAACATTCACACAAATACTAAAACTAAAACTCAATTCATGCCTCTTTGCCTATATGGCTACTTAGGTCGTAACAGAGTGAGTTGTTTCCAAATTCAAAAGGTTTGTTTTCCTTGAGAATTTTCAACAAAGTCAAACAATCAACCAAACTTATTTTATTTATTTCACATTCCAAAATTAGAAAATTTTGGGATGTGACATTAGTATGCAGATAATCAAACATAACCTTCCCTTTATACACCCTAGTATAAGCACCTCTCCTATGAGCATGGCCTCCCAACCATGACCATCAGTCATCTTGGGCACTACATAGGTGGACAACATGAGAGGTAGCCTCAGCTCAGACCTCTCCCGTGAGGGAACTAATACTAATGCATATAAATTTCCAGCTAAGCCTTACCAAATTGAGGTAATGTGGTTGTACGGTAAATTTGGAATGGTATCGCATCCGAATCCAACAATCAGTTTTATAAAAGGGTTAAGGCTCATGCCCCAACATTTTCATCAACATCAATCCTTTGTGTTTCTCAACACATGTCAAAACATCTCAATAGAATGACTCATCATTCCAAGGTTTTCATAATTCATTTTCACCAAGTGTTCCCATCTAAAGTGACTCAAGTTTTTTATTCTATTCTAACTACTAAGTTAAGAGTGTTTACTAGGGTGAAAAAGATGGGTTCAATCTCATGCCATAGAATGACATTTAAAGGTTTCTAAATAGGTCAAGTTTTATACTTTTTATGCTACCTTCTAAACAAGTAAAGAACTTTGTATAAACTAAGAGGGTAAAACTTGTAACTGAGACATGGGATACCAATAGGTAAAGGGGGTGTGATCAAGACATGCCTAAGGCATCTTAGCTAAACCATCTAGTTTGATTCTAATTTGCTAAGCACCAAACTTGCAAGTGTTAGCTTGCACTATTAATGGTGGCTTGCACTTAAAAGTGCTAGCATGCTAATAGTAGCTTGCCTTGGTTGGTGCAGTGGTTGAAGTTTTCTTCTTCTTCTTCTTCTTGGTAGAACTCCTCCTCGAAAGCTTGGTCGGTACTATCGTCTATAAATACATACGGAGTGCACAGTCACCAAACAATACTTAACGAAGCTAAGTAACATTCTAAGACACACATTTGATGATCTATTATCATCACAACATCACAAGTTTTATTCCATAGATTCATCCCTTTTATTTTAGAAAAGTAATTTCTACTCATTAAAAACTTAACTAAAATTTAATATTCACCACCAAAATATGGGATCATGTGGACACATGTCCTCACCACATATTCTAACATGTGGGAATGAGATTTAAAGGTTGGATCAACATTACTTTGGTTTAAGTTTATTATTTAATGATTTAAAGTGACTAGAAATTCCTATATAGCATTATTTTGGTACTAGTCCAAAGTCACTGCATGTAAACCTTAATATTATTACATATTTGGATAGATATGATGAAATTTGATTTTTTAGAATTGGAATATGAAGGGTAACGGGTAGGCTACACTAGCGTAAAATCAAAAATTGCTACCGCGTCAACCAGGAATACTATTGTCATAGATCACGGGATTACCGCTAGACGCGCAGGTGCGGAACTCGATGAAGCACGTTGCGGCAGTGTAGATGTTCTACGTCTCCTCCTCGTCCTCGTCCCACGAGCAGCTCCCCTTTGCGCGGCTCGTCCAAGTGCTACAGATGCAGCACCTCCGAGGTATCCACACGTCCGGAGTGGAAGTCGTCACACGCCAGACTGCTAGGTCTGCGCGTGCAACACAGGCGGAAGAGGAGTGGCGGCTGGGTGGAATGCTCTCTGCTTTTCAGCTCGCCTCACTCCCTCTTATATAGGCATCCCTGGTGGGCTTCTACATTAGCAGCCCATTAGCAGCCTAAGCCTGGTCTAATTCGGATCCAATCCTCATTAGGCTTCCAGCCCCTAAAGTGTGTGACCCTATAGGTTCATACACGTATAGACATGACGCGAGTACACTTACTCCGTCAATAGTTGGTAGCGGCCTCTAGCAAGACGTGCCAACTCCTAAACGCATATAAAGATCATTCGGACGAACCATCACAAGGTTGAGTACATGTCTTTCCCTTTGCCTCACGATATTTGGTCTAGCTCTAAGCTGACCTCTCTTTCTCGATACTGTGATTCAGAATCCCTTTACTAGGTTAACTCTTAACCATATGTAGCACGGCCATGCATTTCTGGATCCGATCACTCGAGGGGCCCAGAGATATCTCTCTCAAGTAGAGAGGGGCAAATCCCATCTTGATTAACCGATGCCTTGCAGCATGTATCAGGACAAACCCGAAAGCTACCTTTATAACTACCCAGTTACGGAGTAGTGTTTGATAGCCCCAAAGTAGGTCGATCCACATCTCAAGTACATGCGACAATCTCAGGTCTAAGGACAAAACGTACACGATGTGTAGAGAGAGCTGCAAGTATTATTGCTAGTCTCATGTTGGGTCAGTCCAACCCCATGTTCATAACATGTGTCCACATCATTGGTTTGACATCTCCATGTCAATGACTTGCGAAACATAGTCATTAACCAATCGATGTGCTAGTCTAATATTCACGTGTGTCCTCACATGAACTCCGACTAGGGACAATTATTAGATAACCATACAAGTAAAGAGTTTCACAAACAATTCACACAATTGCCAATCAATACAAGTTGCCTGGTATATGGATATTCAAGGAACATTATAATAACTCATGGATACACATGAAATACAATCATCTCTATGATTGCCTCTAGGGCATATTTCCTTCAGTCTCCCACTTGCACTAGAGTCAATCTAGAGAGTATCTAATACCTATTGCTCTTGTGTGCGCTTCATGCGCAGGCTGCGGGAGTGGCTTAGTCAAGGGATCAGCAACATTTGAGTCCGTATGTATTTTGCATAACATGACACTACCTTCATCAATGAACTCACGAATCAGATGGTAGCGCATGCGAATATGTTTGTTCTTCTGGTGTTGTCTAGGTTCTTTGGCTTGTGCAATAGCACCATTGTTGTCACAATAAACGTCCAAGGGATTGGACGAGCCCTGAACCACACCAAGAGCGATCAGGAAATTCCTAATCCAAACAGCTTCCTTTGCAGCCTCCGAGGCAGCAATATATTCAGCTTCTGTTGAAGAGGAGGCCACTGTATCTTGCTTGGAACTTTTCCAGCTCACAGCACCACCATTCATGACAAACACATAACCTGATTGCGATTTCGAGTCGTCTGAGTCATTAAGGTAACTCGCATCTGTGTAACCCTTTACACTGAGTTCAACCTCACCTCCATAAACTAGGAACATATCCTTAGTCCTTCTCAAGTACTTAAGGATATTCTTTACCGCTGTCCAGTGAATCTCACCTGGATCAGCCTGGTATCTGCTCGTAACACTTAGAGCATAGGAAACATCTGGGCGAGTACATGTCATTGCATACATGATGGATCCAATAGCCGAAGCATATGGAACCCTACTCATGCGTTCTCGCTCATCAGTGGTCGAAGGACACTGAGTCTTGCTGAGTTTAATGCCGTGAGACATGGGCAAGAACCCCTTCTTAGCCTCTTCCATGCTGAACCGTTTCAACACTTTGTCAATGTACGTACTCTGGCTTAATCCAATTAGCCTCCTTGATCTATCTCTATAGATCTTGATACCCAGAATATATGCCGCTTCTCCCAAGTCCTTCATAGAAAAACTATTTTTCAATGAGGTCTTAACAGACTCGAGCATAGGAATGTCATTTCCAATCAATAATATGTCATCCACATATAAGATTAGAAACACAAGTGATTTCCCATTTTCTTTCTTATACACACAAGGTTCTTGTTCGTTTTTGGTGAAGCCAAACTCCTTTACAACTTCATCAAATCGAATGTTCCAACTCCGAGATGCTTGCTTCAGCCCATAAATAGACTTTTGAAGTTTGCATACCTTTCCAGCATTGTTTGGATCGACAAAACCTTCGGGCTGCATCATATACACGTCCTCAGAAAGGATTCCATTTAAGAAAGCCGTCTTGACGTCCATCTGCCATATCTCATAATCGAAATGTGCAGCAATGGCTAGAATGATCCGTATAGATTTAAGCATCGCTACAGGCGAGAAAGTCTCGTCGTAGTCAACTCCTTGAACTTGTCGAAAACCTTTTGCAACAAGTCGAGCTTTATAGATGTGAACATTTCCATCCATATCAATCTTCTTCTTATAGATCCACTTGCACTCGATGGCTTTAAAACCATCAGGCAGGTCAACCAAGTTCCAAACTTGATTGTCTCCCATGGACTCTATCTCGGATCTCATGGCAATCAGCCATTTCTCAGAGTCTGGGTCCACCATCGCTTCTGCATAGGTCGCAGGCTCATCATTGTCTAACAATAATAACTCTCGCGCTTCGCGGAGCCTCGCCGACCTTCGTGGTTGTGGTGCTTCTATTGCCACGGGTTCCTCAACTTGTTCTGCTACAATAGCATCACTCGTAGAAGCATCCCCGACTGGCTCATCTTGAACTTCTTCAAGTTGCACCGACCTTCCACTCGTTCCCTTTGTGAGAAACTCTTTCTCTAGGAAAACACCGCTACGAGCGACAAACACTTTGCCCTCTTCTCGGTTGTAGAAGTAATACCCTAAGGTTTCCCTTGGGTATCCCACAAAAATGCACTTATCCGATTTGGGTGTTAGCTTGTCCGACTGAAGTCGCTTGACAAATGCATCACAACCCCAAATCTTTAGAAAAGACAAACTGGGATTCTTTCCAGTCCACATCTCATATGGTGTCTTAACTACGGATTTAGATGGTACCCTATTTAGTGTGAAAGCTGCTGTTTCTAGCGCGTAACCCCAAAATGATAATGGTAAATCCGACTGGCTCATCATCGATCGAACCATGTCCAACAAAGTTCGATTACGCCGTTCAGAGACCCCGTTTCTTTGAGGCGTTCCGGGCGGCGTGAGCTGTGGAACAATTCCGCAACTCTTAAGATGATTGCTAAACTCGTGACTCAAATATTCGCCTCCGCGATCAGATCGCAAGGCCTTTATTTTCTTGCCACGTTGATTCTCTACCTCATTTTGAAACTCTTTGAACTTTTCAAAAGTTTCAGACTTATGCTTCATCAAGTAGACATAGCCATATCTACTGAAATCATCAGTGAAAGTAATGAAGTAGTGATATCCTCCTCTGGCTGTCGTGCTCATTGGTCCACATACATCAGTATGTATGAGTTCCAACAAGTCTGTCGCTCTCTCGGGAAACCCCGTAAAAGGCGTCTTGGTCATCTTTCCAAGTAAACAAGCTTGACATGTCTCGTATGATTCAAAATCAAACGAAGTTAGAAGACCATCACCATGGAGCTTCTTCATGCGCTTTTCACTTATATGCCCCAAACGACAATGCCATAGATAGGTAGGACTCAAATCATTTGGCCGAAGCCTTTTAGCACTAACATTGTAAACACATGCATTATCAAGATTTAAAATAAATAACCCATTCACAATGGGAGCATCAGCCACAAACATAGCATTCTTAGAGATTACACAACCATTGTTTGTACTCGCGAATGAATAACCATCCCTCATCAAACATGAAGGTGATAAAATGTTTCGACCCATACTAGGAATGTAATAACAATTATTCAACTCCATGATAAATCCTGACGGAAGGTGAAGTTGCATGACGCCGACGAACAATGCAGCAACCCTTGCTTTATTTCCGACGCGAAAATCCACTTCGCCTTTTTGCACTTCTCTAGTCCTTATTAGCCCCTGCATCGAATTGCAAATATGAGCAACCGATCCGGTATCAAATACCCAAGAGTTAACATAAGAATCTGCGAGAAAAATGTCCACAACATTTACAACAAGTGTACCTGAGTGGGAAGTACTCTTACTTCCACTTTTCTTCAAAGAAGCCTGGTACTTGCTGCAGTTCCTCTTCCAGTGGCCATATTCGTGACAAAAGAAACACTCAGTGTCTCCTGCAGGACCAGCCTTTTGCTTGGGTGCAGGGTTTGGCTTAGGGATCGTATCCTTAGCCTTGCCCTTCTTCTTCTGCCAAGAAGTGCCCTTTTTCTTGAAGCTAGGCTTGTTCTGCACAGCCATCACATGGCTATGCCCTGCACACTTCTTAATGTCACATTCTGCTGTTTTCAGCATCCCACATAATTCATTAAGGCCCCTCTCCACCCCATGCATATGGTAGTTCGAAATGAAATGCCCATAGCTAGATGGAAGAGATGCCAAAATGAAGTCAGTGGCCAACTCTTGGCCTAATGGAAAACCAAGCTTTTCCAAAGTCTGACTGTAACCAACCATTTTGATCACATGGGGGCCTACAGCTGCTCCCTCTGCCAGCTTGCATTCCACAAAGGACTTAGCGACATTGTACCTCTCAGTCCTAGCCTGAGTCTGGAACATGTCCTTAAGCGCAACGATCATATCGTACGCTTCCTGATCCTCAAACTGTTTTTGAAGATCAGGTTCCATGCATGCAAGCATAAGACAACTGACCTCAAGAGATTCATCACATGCTTTCTTGTAGGCATTCTTAAGGGTAGCAGTTGCATTATCAGCAGGTTCATCCGGGATTGGGGTATCCAGAACAGTTTCCTTTTTCTCAGCCCTGAGAACAATTCTCAGGTTACGGACCCAGTCCGAATAGTTTGTTCCATTTAGTTTATCCTTTTCAAGAATCGAACGCAAAGCAAAAGGTGATGAATTGTTCGGTGCCATTGTTCTACAACAGAAAAAAAATATGCAAAATACTAAGCCATGTAACCATGAAAGAGTAAAACATATTAAACAATTTAATAGCATATACTCCCACTTAAATCAACATCCCTCTATTGATACTAAGTGATTCAAGATCCACAATTAACAAGTCGACTAGTGAGCTTTAGCATCACTCCTAGAAGACAAGGTAAATCGGTAAGCAACTCTTGCTAATCATATCACATATGACTCTTGTTGTTGGGTGACATCTCTATGTCAAAACTAGGCGCCCAACCTTTATGCCCCAAGGTCCTTAACTGTTAAGATGACCTTGTTAAGCTCACCAACCCTTACCAGCCAAGGAAAACCGTGGCACCCTAATTTCATAGACCCACCAACGATTGTACAGGGCATAGGATGGTGCAAGGTTTGGTTGGGAGGGCATGGTTTAACTTAAACTTTGTGAGGGATCGTTCTACTTCTATCATCTAAGCATGCATAGTAGTAAAACGTATAAGAATAGCATTCACATAGATGTGATACAGTATGGCCCATTTTCTCATGGTGATCTCCATCGCCATAGAACCTGTCCACCATGATGATCTCCATCTTCATGCTCTATGCGAGCCATCCTCCAAGTGATGAGTTCTCCAAGAACTAATACAAGCTATTACTCCTAACATCTAGTAATCAAAATTACATGGTATTGGGATCATCACAAGTTGGCACGCAGGCCATTACAATAATTGACAACACATATGGCTCCAGCCGTGTTGCCCAACTCACGACACGCAGGTCATGAAAAATACATACATGCATCACATACATTTTTGGGCCATACTGATCACATAAATCCTGCAAAAACAAGTTGTGCATAGAATCGCATTCTACCGGATCATGTGAAATCGTACCACCTATGAACCTTAACGAGATACAAAAAAGGGGGCTACGACTAAGGGGGGTCTAGGGGGTCTCCCCCTGCGGGGTTCGAAGGGGCAGCGCCCCTCGCGGTACCTTTTTCTTTAAGGATTTTGATCGGCAAATCCAATTTACCATAAACCGACCATAGTTCCGATTTGACCAAACTCCTTTGATCACGGTACGTCGATTCAGATCTAATTCCCGATTCGATCAATCATATTGATCTTCGCGTGATTCAGAAGGATTTATGTGTCACTGTCTACCCCGATGGCGGAAACCGACCGGTAGGGGTAAGTCGTTCGACGACCTTAGAATCACGATCACGGAAATTAAGATCATAGATCAATCCAGAAAACACCGCCATACAAACGATCATATCATTCATATCAATCTACATATCACCATATGCAAACTTCCCGAACCTATGACTGAATAGCATAAAATCAAAAATTTCTACCGCGTAAAATCAAAAATTTCTAGCGCGTCAACCAGGAATACTATTGTCATAGATCACGGGATTACCGCTAGACGCGCAGGTGCGGAACTCGATGAAGCACGTTGCGGCAGTGTAGATGTTCTACGTCTCCTCCTCGTCCTCGTCCCACGAGCAGCTCCCCTTTGCGCGGCTCGTCCAAGTGCTACAGATGCAGCACCTCCGAGGTATCCACACGTCCGGAGTGGAAGTCGTCACACGCCAGACTGCTAGGTCTGCGCGTGCAACACAGGCGGAAGAGGAGTGGCGGCTGGGTGGAATGCTCTCTGCTTTTCAGCTCGCCTCACTCCCTCTTATATAGGCATCCCTGGTGGGCTTCTACATTAGCAGCCCATTAGCAGCCTAAGCCTGGTCTAATTCGGATCCAATCCTCATTAGGCTTCCAGCCCCTAAAGTGTGTGACCCTATAGGTTCATACACGTATAGACATGACGCGAGTACACTTACTCCGTCAATAGTTGGTAGCGGCCTCTAGCAAGACGTGCCAACTCCTAAACGCATATAAAGATCATTCGGACGAACCATCACAAGGTTGAGTACATGTCTTTCCCTTTGCCTCACGATATTTGGTCTAGCTCTAAGCTGACCTCTCTTTCTCGATACTGTGATTCAGAATCCCTTTACTAGGTTAACTCTTAACCATATGTAGCACGGCCATGCATTTCTGGATCCGATCACTCGAGGGGCCCAGAGATATCTCTCTCAAGTAGAGAGGGGCAAATCCCATCTTGATTAACCGATGCCTTGCAGCATGTATCAGGACAAACCCGAAAGCTACCTTTATAACTACCCAGTTACGGAGTAGTGTTTGATAGCCCCAAAGTAGGTCGATCCACATCTCAAGTACATGCGACAATCTCAGGTCTAAGGACAAAACGTACACGATGTGTAGAGAGAGCTGCAAGTATTATTGCTAGTCTCATGTTGGGTCAGTCCAACCCCATGTTCATAACATGTGTCCACATCATTGGTTTGACATCTCCATGTCAATGACTTGCGAAACATAGTCATTAACCAATCGATGTGCTAGTCTAATATTCACGTGTGTCCTCACATGAACTCCGACTAGGGACAATTATTAGATAACCATACAAGTAAAGAGTTTCACAAACAATTCACACAATTGCCAATCAATACAAGTTGCCTGGTATATGGATATTCAAGGAACATTATAATAACTCATGGATACACATGAAATACAATCATCTCTATGATTGCCTCTAGGGCATATTTCCTTCAGAATAAACTCAAAATCTAACTTGGTTGATTTTATAAAAATGTTGCAAGTTGCAAATGCTTCTGTCTTCTTATTTTTACCAGGAGAGATCTATAACTCTAATTGATTTACATCCAACAGTCATGGATAGATTATCTTAATACCTTTCAGGAAAAATTAGTTTCATGCAATTTGGATTTGTAAAACTCCCAGAATTAAATTTTAAAATAGTGGACAGAAACTAGATTTAACTAAAAAGAAAAAAATCCATATTTGATTGTGTGGGCTAGCGCGGGAAACGACGTGGGCCGGCCCAGTGGCGCTCCGCGGGGCGGGGCTCAGCTGACAGGGGGGTCCCGCTTGTCAGCGGCACTTAACACGTGAAACAGTACACGCGCTCTGGGCCGTAGGATTAGAAGGCAGATCTATGGCTGAGGGTCCTCGTCGACGACGAACAGGTCGCTGGCGAGCTCGAACCCTAGCGGCTCGGTGGGGGTCTGCTGGGGACGTACCAGGGCTCCAGTGGGGTTAGTGAGGTGGGCAAACGAAGTGGAAGACGACGGTGAGGCGAGGCACGGTTGCGGCATAGCTTGGGGTGGTCGCAATCAGCGGCGCCCTTCTCCACCTGCCGCGGCTGCTCCGGCTCCAATTTTGGCAAGGTAGAGCTCGCCTTGCTCCGGCTAGAGGTGGGTGAGGTTCAGAGAGGTGAGAGGAGTGGAATGGTGTGGCGAGAAGTGTTGGGCCACGTAGAGATAAACAAAACTTTTTCCCTACGCGGTGATTCCAAGATCCAGCTCAGGTAGAAGGCCACGAGGATTACCACTAGACGCGCAATTGCGGAATTGATGAAGCACGTTGCTTGATGCAGTGCAGTCCTCGCGATCCGTTCCGATTCCACGTTCCACGATCCGTAATTTCTTCATGATCGTCGAAGTGCTGAACATACAACACCTTCGCCGGTATCCACACATACGAGGAGGAGCGCCGGCGATGGACTGCTAGGTCCGGTACGGCGGCGACAGGACGGACTGGGGCTAGAGTTTCCACAACATGGAGTGACCTAACCTTGTGCTCTAAGCACCTGCGCCCCAGCTTATATAGGGAGTGAAAGTGGGCTCCACTCACTTGTGGCCCATTAACTAAAAGGCCTATATTAGCCACTTCAAGTCTCACTTGCTGACTAAGTCCATGTCTCTATTTGGGTCCAACCCAAATAGGTTTCCTGTTCTGGTCTAACCCAAACTTGCTCTGGCTCTTAAGTGTGTGACCCGACAGGCTCATGGTAACCCGGACACGATTCCGAGTCTCACTCGTGATCGATCAGTTGGTAGCGGCTCCTAGCAGAACGTGCCAACTCCCAAGTACCAATAAGTCATGACGACATACCTTTCCAATGCGACTTTCGTCTGAGTCCCTTTTGCCTCACGATATACCTTGTCGGACTATAGGTGAATGACCGTCATCTCTTAAATAGTCTGACTCTCTTTCTCAATCCGAGATAAGTGATTCATCCGACTAACTCTTAGTCGGCTGCCTCATTTAACACTTAATCCGAGACGCGCATGGCCATGCTTTCCGAATCATATCTTCCGAGAGGGCCCAGAGAATATCTCTCCGGATGGAGGGGCAAAATCCCGTCTTGGCTATTCACATCACGCAGCTTGATTCTCAGACGACCCGAACTCCGCCTTTATAACTGCCTAGTGATGGAACAGCGTTTGACAGAACCTAAGTCGGAGATCCTCAACTCGGATTGTGCAATAACCTCAGGTCTAAGGATTACATTGATTGAGACATGCAAATGACGGCTTGTTCGTTGCATCTCAATATGGGTCAGTCCAACTCGCTAAACTCTTTAGTCGAATCCGTGTAAGTCGGAATAGCATCTCCATGCCCATGACAAGTGGAACCTAGTCATCTGTCGACTTTCACATTGGTCTAAGTTGTGTGTCCGGCACAACCTCAATGACCAAGGACAATTAGTATGAACAACATGAATATGTAGTTCCACAATCAAATCACATATTCGACGATACATATCAGTAGTTCATACATGGACCATAACCTTATGAATACACAGGAATATCATCATACATGATTGCCTCTAGGGCATATTCCCAACAGTCTCCCACTTGCACTAGAGTCAATCTTCCGACATCACATGTCTAGGCATCTAATGCCCATTTCTCTCAGGTGCACCTCATGCTTCGGCTATGGAAGTGGCTTTGTCAAAGGATCCGCAATGTTTGCATCCGTGTGTACCTTGCATACCTTGATATCACCTTGATCCACGAACTGGCAAATAAGGTGGTACCGCATGAGTATATGTTTGTTCTTCTGGTGTTGTCTATTTTCCTTGGCTTGTGCAATAGCACCATTGTTGTCACAATACACGTCTAACGGATTAGACGATCCCTGAACCACACCAAGATCCATGAGGAAATTCCTCATCCAAACGGCTTCTTTTGCCGCCTCCGAGGCAGCAATATACTTAGCCTGTGTCGTAGACATAGACACTGTCTCTTGCTTGGAACTCTTCCAGCTCACAGCCCCTCCGTTTATTACAAACACATATCTGGATTGCGAACGAGAATCATCCGAGTCAGTGAAATAACTCGCATCCGTGTAACCCTTTACACTGAGTTCATCCTCACCTCCATAAACTAGGAACATATCCTTAGTCCTTCGCAAGTACTTTAGGATATTTTAGCCGCTGCCAAGTGGATTTCTCCAGGGTCAGCCTTGTACCTACTCACAACACTTAGAGCATAGGAAACATCCGGCCTAGTACAAATCATAGCGTACATGATGGATCCGATTGTAGAAGCATCCGGAATCGCACTCATCCGACTTCGCTCATCAGTTGTCGAAGGACACTGAGTCTTGCTAAGTTTTACGCCATGGGACATCAGTAAGAACCCCTTCTTAGACGATTCCATGTTGAACTTCTTCAACACTTTGTCCAAATCTGTACTCTGACTCAATCCAATGAGCCGCCTTGATCTATATCTATAGATCCGGATTCCTAGTATGTAAGTCACCTCACCCAAGTCTTTCATCGAAAAACACCTTTCTAATGATTCCTTGGTCTCTTGCAACATCTGGACATCATTTCCAATCAATAATATGTCATCCACATACAAGATCAGAAAGTTTACTTTGCTCCCACTAAACTTCTTGTATAAACAAGAATCATGATCGCTCTTGATGAAGCCAAACGATTTGACTACCTCATCAAAGCGAATGTTCAAACTCCGAGATGCTTGCTTCAACCCATAAATGGATTTCTGAAGCTTGCATACCTTGTCAGCAGTAGCCGGATCGACAAAACCCTCGGGATGTATCATATACACGTCCTCAGTTAAATATCCATTAAGGAAAGCCGTCTTGACATCCATCTACCATATCTCATAGTAGAAATAGGCTGCTATAGCTAACATGATCCGAACTGATTTAAGCATCGCTACAGGAGAGAAAGTCTCATCGTAGTCAACTCCTTGAACTTGTTGGAACCCCTTTGTGACAAGCCGTGCTTTATAGATAGAAACATTTCCATCCATATCAGTTTTCTTCTTAAAGACCCATTTGCACTCGACGGGTTTTGCACCGTCTGGCAGATCAACCAAGTTCCAAACTTGATTTTCATCCATGGACTTTAACTCAGATCTCATGGCTCCAAGACATGACTTGGAATCAGAACCCTCGGCTCATCACTGTCCAACAGCAATACATTACGAACACTTCACAATCTGGCCGATCTTCGCAGTGTCGGTGCAATTTCCGGCTCAGGTACCACGTCCGGCTCAACCTCTAAGGCATTTCCCGACTCGCTGCTAGCCGGTATCTCTCGAATTTCTTCGAGATGCACCGTACTCCCCCTGACTCCCCGACTGATAAACTCTTTCTCAAGGAAGACACTGTTCCGAGCGACAAACACTTTGCCATCTTCTCGGTTGTAGAAGTAGTAACCCAAGGTTTCCCTCGGATATCCCACGAAAATACACTTATCCGACTTAGTTGTAAGCTTGTCCGACTGAAGCTGCTTGACAAAAGCTTCACAACCCCAAATCTTAAGAAAAGACAAACTCGGCTTCTTGCCAGTCCACATCTCATGCGGTGTCTTCTCTACCGACTTTGATGGTACTCTGTTTAGTGTGAACGCTGCAGTTTCTAGACAATAACCCCAAAATAATAAAGGCAGATCTGTCCAACTCATCATTGATCGTACCATGTCCAACAAGGTCCGATTTCTCCTTTCCGACACATCGTTTCTCTGTGGCGTTCCTGGAGGAGTGAGCTGGGGAACTATTCCACAACTCTTTAGATGGTCATCAAACTCATGGCTCATGTACTCGCCTCCTCGGTCCGATCGAAGAAACTTTATTTTCTTGCCAAGTTGATTTTGTACCTCATTCTGGAATTCCTTGAACTTTTCAAAGGCTTCAGACTTATGTTTCATCAAGTAGATATATCCATATCTACTCAAATCATCATTGAAGGTAATGAAGTACTCATAACCACCTCTAGCTGTCGTGCTCATCGGGCCACATACATCACTATGTACTAGTTCCAATAAGTCGGACGCCCTTTCACAACTCTTTGCAAAAGGTGTCTTGGTCATCTTGCCGAGAAGGCAGGATTCGCATGTCTCGAACGACTCCAAGTCGAACGAAGTTAGGAGTCCATCATCATGGAGCTTCTTCATGCATTTCCAACTTATATGACCAAGCCGACAATGCCAAAAGTAAGTCATATTCAGATCATTTGGTTTTAACCTTTTCACATTTATGTTATAAACAGATTCACTATCAAGATTCAAAATAAATAACCCGTCCCGGACGGGTGCAAAGCCATGAAACATATCATTCAAAAATAAAGAACAACTATTATTCTTAATATTCGACTCATAGCCCTGTCTCATCAAACATGAGGCAGAAATGATGTTTTGACTAAGCACTGGAACATAATAACAATTATTTAGCTCCATTAAGAATCCAAAAGGTAAATGAAGTTGCATTGTGCCGACTTCCAACACAACGACCCTCGCTTTGTTTCCGACTCTAATGTCAACCTCACCTCTTGTAACGCTCCTAGTTCTTACCAGTCCCTGCAACGAGTTGTAGATGTGAATGATTGATTAGGTATCATATACCCAAGAACTACCAGGTGCATCAGCAAGATAAATGTCTATAACATTGCAAACAAGCGTACCTGAGCCAGAAGTCACACCTCCGCTCTTGGCTTTATCACCCAGATACTTGCTGCAATTCCTCTTCCAGTGGCCATCCGACTTGCAGTAGAAGCAAGTGGATCCGGCTAGAGGAGATGGCTTAGTCCTTGAGGAAGCGCTTTGGACTGGGTCCTCCGCCTTACCTTCTGACTTTGCCTTCTTCTTCTTAGTCCAAGAACTCTTCTGGAACTTAGCCTTGTTTTGTACCATCAACACTTGACTGGCACCTTTCTTGAGATCCACCTCAGCCTGCTTGAGCATCCCATGTAATTCAGTGAGCTTCTTATCCATACCATGCATGTGGTAGTTCAATATGAACTGGCCATACGTACTAGGAAGAGAGTTCAGAATTATGTCTGTAGCTAACTCTTCGCTAATGGGGTAGCCAAGTCTTTCCAGAGACTACACGTAACCAACCATCTTGATCACATGCGGACTTAGTGATCGTCATCCTTAAGCTTGCGGCTCAAGAAAGCCTAAGAGACTTGATACCTCTCAGTCTTTGCCTGAGCCTGGAACATACTTTTGAGGCTTTCGATCATATCGTAGGCCTCAATATTCTCGAACTGCTACTGCAAGTCTGGTTCCATGTGAGCAAGCATAAGACAGCTAATCTCCGTGGATTCATCACAAATCCGACGGTAGGCATTGGTGGCTGCGACACTCGCATTCTCATCCGGCTCAGCTGGAAGTGGGTGGTCTAGGACACGATCCCTTTTTTCTTGTTTGAGAACAATTCTGAGATTATGATACTTGTTGGTGAAATTAGTTCCATTTAGCTTATCTTTCTCTAAGATGGTTCTCAAAGCAAAACTGGAAATCTGAGGAAGACTGCTAGGTGCCATTGATCTACAACATAAAATATGCAAAACAGTTAATACATGTATTCATAAAGAGCAAGCATATTAAACATTTTAATATTTATGCTCCCACGAGAACCAACATCCCTCCGATGGTTACTTAGTGATTCAGGACCCTAAATAAGCAAGTCAACTAGTGAGCTTTAGCATCACCGCTAGCCGTCAAGTGATCTAGGTAGACAACTCCTTGTCAATCGTATCTCATACGACTCATGTTGGATGGGTGGCATCACATGCCCCGGCTCCCATCCGACTTTTCCCCAAGTCCCACAACCGTTGTGATAGACCTGTCTAGATTACCAAGTGCTTCTGTTGTAAGAGTCCGACTCGAACCCACTAAGTGGGAAAGAATTGATAGCACCTAAATTTTATGAGCCCACTACCAAAAATGTCCGACTTGTGATGGTGCAGCACTTGGCAGGGAGACCGACTAGACCTTCTTTGAGGGATTACTTTCTACCATCTATCTAATAGCGGTAAAACAGAGACATAACAATAACACAAAATAAAGAAATTATAATGTGAAATGGTATGGCTCTCTCCATGGTGATCTCCATCTCCATAAATCCTGTAATCCAACTCGTGTCAACTCTTGTCACATGCCGTCTTACACCATGTAGCCGACTTGTACACCGACTTGCATGCCATCCGGATTCTCCAAACAGCTACGCTAGCTAGTAATGCAAATTACACAGAGAATCCGACACGCAGGCCATTATACAATAAGTTGATAGCACCTAGGCTCCAGCCGGCTGACAAAATCCGTGATACGCAAATCACGTATGGATTACACACATCACATGCACATAAGCCATACCATTCACAACATCATCCTGCAAAAACAAGTTATGCATAGATACGATATCTACCGGCGTTGTGAAACTCGCAAGGACATCTAAGGCACTACGATAGGACGAACCCACGGTCCCAAATCCGAAAAACGCAGATCTCATCTGCATTCCGGACATGGATTTCGTCATCGGATAAAACAATTTTACCCAAATCCGATACGGACTCCGATTCGATCAAACCCTTTGATCTTCGATCACCGCATCCAGGTTTACGTGTCACAATCTACCCCGATGACAGAAACCGACTGGTAGGGGTATGTCGTTCCACGACCTTAGCAGTTAGATCACGGAAACCAGATCATCCATTCCCCCGAGTACATTTGATCCAATCAACTTTGTACAAAACCGATCTATCACATAGATCGACCACCAAAATTGCAATTAGATCCAATCTAACGCCAACCGCACATCACATATGCCTGATCTCGAGCCTAAAACCAGAAGCTAATGCTCTGATACCACTGTTGGGCCATGTAGAGATAAACAAAACTTTTTCCCTACGCGGTGATCCCAAGATCCAGCTCAGGTAGAAGGCCACGAGGATTACCACTAGACGCGCAGTTGTGGAATTGATGAAACGTCGCTTAATGCAGTATTCCTCGCGATCCGTTCCGGTTCCATGATCCACGATCCGTACTTTCTTCACGATCGTCGAAGTGCTGAACGTACAGCACCTCCGCCGGTATCCACATGTATGAGGAGGAGCGCCGGCGATGAACTGCTAGGTCCGGTACGGCGGCGACAGGACGGACTGGGGCTAGGGTTTAAAACACATGGAGTGACCTAACCTTGTGCTCTAAGCACCTGCGCCCCAGCTTATATAGGGAGTGAAAGTGGGTTCCACTCACTTGTGGCCCATTCACTAAATGGCCTATATTAGCCACTTCAAGTCTCACTTGCTGACTAAGTCCATGTCTCTATTTGGGTCCATCCCAAATAGGTTTCCTATTTGGATCTAACCCAAACTTGCTCTGGCTCTTAAGTGTGTGACCCGACAGGCTCATGGTAACTCGGACACGATTCCGAGTCTCACTCGTGATCGATCAGTTGGTAGCGGCTCCTAGCAGAACGTGCCAACTCCCAAGTACCAATAAGTCATGACGACATACCTTTCCAATGCGCCTTTTGTCTGAGTCCCTTTTGCCTCACGATATACCTTGTCGAACTATAGGCGAATGACCGTCATCCCTTAAATAGTCCGACTCTCTTTCTCGATCCGAGATAAGCGATTCATCCGACTAACTCTTAGTCGGCTGCCTCAGTTAACACTTAATCTGAGATGCGGATGGCCATGCTTTCCGAATCATATCTTCCGAGAGGGCCCAGAGAATATCCCTCCGGATGGAGGGGCAAAATCCCATCTTGGCTATTCACATCACGCAGCTTGATCCTCAGACGACCCGAATTCCACATTTATAACTGCCTAGTGACGGAACGGCGTTTGACAGAACCTAAGTCAGAGATCCGCAACTCGGATTGTGCAATAACCTCAGGGCTAAGGATTACATTGATTGAGACATGCAAATGACGGCTTGTTCGTTGCATCTCAATATGGGTCAGTCCAACTCGCTAAACTCTTTAGTCGAATCCGTGTAAGTCGGAATAGCATCTCCATGCCCATGACAAGTGGAACCTAGTCATCTGCCGACTTTCACATTGGTCTAAGTTGTGTGTCCGGCACAACCTCAATGACCAAGGACAATTAGTATGAACAACATGAATATGTAGTTCCACAATCAAATCACATATTCAACGATACATATCAGTAGTTCATACATGGACCATAACATTATGAATACACAGGAATATGATCATACATGATTGCCTCAAGGGAATATTCCCAACAAGAAGAGGCTGGGGAGGGCTCCTTTTATAGGCCCAACGGTGAGACCGAGCGGGATGGGCAGGCGACTATGGCGACATAGCTACGGCGGGGTAGAGGCATGGCTGCGGGTGGCGATCGACGTGTGGTTCCCTGGCGGTGCTCTAGGCATTGAATGCAGCCGTAGGGGCGGTGGCACGCGGTCTGGGCGAGGTGGCGCTCTACACAGCAGAGGCGGCGGTGTCTACGGCGAGCGGTGGCTGTGAGGTGTTGGGCGGCCAGCGGGGGTGTCTGGGGTGTTCTCTAGGTCGAGGCGGAGCGACGGGCGCGTGCTGCGGCCAAGGGGCGTTCTGGTCGAGCGAGGATAGAGCGGGCTCTAGGGGCGGCACCGGCATGGTTCGGTGGCACTGGGCGTGGTTTTTCCTCGGTGGTCCACTGCAGCACTTGGCTCGGGCAAGGGACAGAGAGGGGCGGTGAGGTGTTGGCTACCTCCTAGGCATGGAGAGGAAGGGGGAGATGGTCTGCTGCGGTGAGTGCACGGTCGACCGGCGAGGGGTGGCTCGGCATGGCATGGCAATGCCACTAGGGGCTAGGGGAGTGGGTGCTAAGGGCCTGGTTAGACCAAGAGGGGACATAGAAGTTAAATTGTGATCAAATGGGGCCAAAACCCTTTTCCAAACAGTGAGCCATGATTTGGGTTTAAACCGGCCTGCCTTAAATGGCCGCAAGAACTAAAATTTTGAATTTTGATTTCTAAATTTTTGAGTGATCTCCACTAGTGCTAGGTAGTCTCTGGTTGCAAAGGTTTTGAAAGTGGAACTCAAAAAGATTGGTTTTGAAATAGGGGTGATCTATGCATATGCTTTAGATTCAACTTTCAAATGCAATTTAAAATAAGTAACAGAATGTTTTTAGCAGATCCAAAGGTGGGCCTTGGTACCTCATTATGTGTACTAGCAAGGGGTACAAAGATCAAGAATTGTGTCTGTTAAGAATTGAGTGCTAGGAACACTCCAAGTAGTGTAGTGGATTAAAATGGCCAAAATGACCATTCCTCCTTAATTCTTTTTGATTTGATTTTCTTTAGGAAAAGTTTGGGAATGATGTAGATGATGTTTAAATCACCTAAGAAACATTTTACAAGTAAAGGATCACACAATCATGGCAATTCAAACAACTCCTATTTTAAATGCACACATATATGAATGCTTTCATTTTAAATTTGGAAAAGTTTTTGTTAACCCCATTTTTTGTTGATTTGACCTTGATAAGATTGGATTGAAGTTTTGGGATGTTACAACTCTCTCTCGAACTGGCATTACGAGTAGGCAAACTCGATGAGATCTCGACGTTTGGGCAAAGGAACTCCAATGCCTAGGCCTTATACAACGAGGGAGGCACGATGCAAACTCCAATGAGGTTTGTGATATTTGGGTGCTCCTTAATCAAGGATGTAACATCCCAAATCTTTAATGAAGGTTATCAAGATCCAAATCACCAATTTGGGGTTAACAAAAAAATTATCATTAAAATAATTAAGAATGCATATGTGTGTTGCATTAGAATATAATTGTTTGGAATTGCCATGTTTGTTTGTTCTAATGGTTGTAAAATGATTCAAAGGTGAATTCCACATCATCTAGATCATTCCCAAGCAAAATCCAAAGAAAAAGAAATCAAATAATATTAAAAAAGGCAAATGGTGTTCCTAGAAGTCAAATTCAAATAGAAACAATTCTAACTCTTTGCACCCCTTGCTAGTACAAGTAAAGATCTACCAAGGCCCACTTTAAAATAGTACAAAAACATTTGAACACTAATTTTAAATGGCTTTTGAAAATATAATCCATTTCATATGCATAGATCCGAAAAGGCTAGAAAAAGGGCGCCCTCATGGGAGTACGCTCCGTGTCCCTGCTACTGCCTGCACGTGGCGGGCGTGGAGTGTCTCACGCGATGTACCAGCCTTCTCCCGTGCGACACGTGGTGGATCCGGCCAGGGTCGCGGGTCCTTTTTCCTTGTCTTTTTGTAGATTTGAACATAAAATCTCCGTTATCTTTCAAATGGAGAGTCCAAATCGATATCCATTTTCACAGCCTTGATAGTCACGTCCAGATCTTGAAAACTAGATCCATTGTTGATATGTTTCGACGAACTTTTTTCTCGTACTGCCTTTGGTGCGTAGGTTGCACTGCCTTTTTGGTCTAGTACACGGTGCCTTCGGTTGCAATGCACTGCGCGGTGTCCAAGCAGTGTACTACGCACTGCCTAGGCAGTGCACCGTCTATGCACTGCCTGATTGTTCTATGTTGCACTGTCTTATTTTGCAGTGCACTGTGTGGTGTCCATGCAGTGTACTACGCACTTTCCAGGCAGTGCACTGTCCATGCACTGTCTTGCTATTCTGTGTTGCACTGTCTTAGTTCGCAGTGCACTGCACGGTGTCCAGGCAGTGTACTACGCACTGTCCAGGCAGTGCACCGTCCATGCACTGCCTTGTTGTTCTGTGTTGCACTGCCTTAGTTCAAAGTGCACTGCGCGGTGTCTAGGCAGTGTATTGCCTCGTTGTACTGCCTTGCAGTGCATTCGGTCGTAGTGCACTTCGCAGTGTTCAGGCAGTCGCACAGTCCATGCACTGCCTTTTTGTACTGCGTTGCACTGCCTAAAGTCGCAGTGCACTGCGCGATGTTCTTGGAGTGCAAGGTGTACTGCATTGCACTGCTCGTGCACTTTCTTATTGCACTGCGTGGAACTGCCTTTCGTCGCGTGCACTGCATGAGAAGTTAGCCACGTGTCGGGTTGTCGTGTGGCCGAAAGCGCTGCCGTGCGGCTGGAAATACATGCGTTGTCGGCAGGCCAGAAATACGCACGGGTGATTCCACACGCCACCTGTCAGGCTGTCGTGCGGCGAAAACGCGCGCTTCCTGAAGAGTGCGCTCCCGCTAGTCGTTCTCGCATAGATCCCACTTTTTCAAAAACCACTCAAATGAGTTCACCTTGACAATGCCAAGCAAACATAGACTACCAAGCATGAGATCAAGTCACACACCAAAAATTATTTCAAAATTCAAATAAAAGTTTCTTGTGGCCATTGTGTCGAACACGTTGTGATCACAGAGAAACCTGCCTAACTAACATTGTTTTGATCAATGCAGTGTCGAGCCATTTGGTTAAAACTTTGTCCCCTGGTCACCCTAGTCCCAACCAAACCATAAACAGGCTACCCTTTACCCTTAGCAGCAGTGGCGCGTCCCCCGTTCTTGGTCGCCGCTGGCCAAACATGGACAACGCGGCAGAGAAAGGGCCGCGCCAAACCAGCACATCCCGTAGCTCTGCCTTACCCTACTGCGATCCCCTGTCCACCCCACGGACAGAGCCGAGCCCTAGACCACCGTGGACAGTGATGACCCACAAGTATAGGGGGTTTATCGTAGTATTTTTGATAAGTAAAAGTGTCGAACCCAACGAGGAGAAGAAGGTGTTGGCTAGTGGTATGGATCAGGAATTCTCTGCAAATACTTAGCAAACGGATTTTTAGGGGTTTTTGATAAAGCAAGTAAACAAAGTACGAGTAAATAAAAGACAATAAGAATAAATGCAGCAAGTGGCCCAATCCTTTATGCAGCAAAGAAAAAGCCGATTGTATTACTTAAGATGACCAGACATTCTCGAGGACACATGGGAAGACCGTCAAGTGCTTTTGCTTCATATAGTTGATTAATCTTCTTTAGCTTGCTAAGTGTTGTGTGGGTGAACCTGTGCTAATGTACCGACCTTCCTAGGACTAATACATACTTGTGATTATACCCCTTGCAAATATCCGTAAGTACAAGAAAGTAATTAAGGTAAAAACCTAACCACAACTTTAAACTCTAAGACCCTTACGTCCCTTGTGCAATGGTTTCCTAACGGGGATTCAGGTTTCTGTCACTCCGGCAACCCCTACGATTAGTAGCCAAATACACAATGCATTCCCCTAGGTCCATATAGGTGAAGTGTCATGTAGTCGACGTTCACATGACAGCACTAGAAGAAGTACACCATAACTTAAATATCAAAATATTGAACATTTCTCAGCACAAGTCCACTACTAACAACATAAATTTTCCCATGTCCTCAAGAACAAAACGAACTACTCACAAAACATCACATGGATCATCATCAGAGATGGAAGAATGATCTATAAAAATCTGAACCTAAACAATAATTCAATGGTTCACTCAATAGCATCAACTACAAAGAGTAATCAACACCTGGAAAGTTTCCCCTAAGAACTATGCAAGGTTCAACACAATTGTTACAGCGGTATGGAGATGATGATGGCGGTGATGATGATGATTATGATCCTGATGAAGTCCAACTTTATGGTGGTGTTGATGGCGACGATCTCCCCTCTCCGTGAAGGAATTCCCCCGGCAAAAATCTATCTGCCGAAGAGATCTTTCTCTCTCGGTGTTTTCCGCCCCGTAGAGGCGGCAAAATCTTTATGTGGTCGCTCCCAGAGTATTAGGGTTTCAGGAGGATAATATACGCCAGAGGGGAGAGCCAGAGGTGGGCTAGGGCAGCCACACCACCTGGTGGCGCGGCCTAGGGTGGCCCGCACCAGGGGGTGGTGTGGCCCCCCTGTGGCCCATCTCCACTCCTCCTTCTGGCATCCTTCGTCTTCTGGAAAAATAGGATTTTCCGTATATTTTCCCTGATTTTCTGATCTTCGCGAATTTTGCCTCCAAACAACACCTTTTCCATCAGAATCTTGACTGCAGCTGTCCATGCTCCAAAAGTCATCAACCATACAAAAACAAATGAAATAACATAAGTATCACCTCATAATATGAAATATATCGATCAATAACAGTAAATTATGACATAGAATAGTGATGCAAAATGGACGTATCAGACAGCCCGCGCATCGAGCCTCTGCGCCATGCGCGGAGCACGCCAGAGCGTCGTCCCCGACAGGCCAGCTCACGCCGCGCCTCGACCCCATCTTGCACGTGCCACTCCGCCATAAACCCAGCACACCACCAGACATGCCCTTTTCCTGCCACACGACCAGCAGCCACCGCATGCAGCGTCGAGCATCACCTCTGCCGCTCAGAGCATCGACCTTTCCTGACCGCATACCACCGCCCCTAAGTGCGCCATTGCATCGTAGCTGACCGGCAGGAGGCAAGCCATTATCTTCCTACCCCGCCCATGCCTCTAGCACCCTGTACCACCTTCACCGACGAGCTCACCGTCGCCCTCACAGTTCCCTCGTCGACCCTATAAAAGAAGCCCTCTCCAGCTACATTATTCCATACTACCACACTCCCCACCTCCCACTTAGTACCTCACACAATCCCCGGACCCACTCGAGCCACCGTTCGCCGGAATTTCCACCGGAGCCTCCGCAGCAAAGGAGGAACAGGGCAGTCAATTGCGACCACACTAGGATCCATCGCGACATTGCCTGAGTCCGCCATCGTCTGCTCGTTCGATCGACCACATCGCCACGTTATCTGGAGACCTGGTAAGCCCCCAATAGGCCCCCACCGAGCCGCTAGGGTTCTGTCTCGCCGGCGACCAGTCCGTCGTCGACGATAAACTAGAGTTGTTGATCTAGGTTCTAATCGCATGGTCCACATCGCCCCGTATCGCTTCGCGTTTAGTTGTGCCGCTGACATGCGGGACCCCCTTGTCAGTTGCCAGCTGTGCCGCGGAGTGTCACTGGGCCGGCCCATTGTATTTCCCGCGCTGGCCCTAGAATTCAAATAAGTGATTTTCTATTTAGACTTAATCTAGTTTCTGTCCACTAGTTTAAAAATCAATTCAGAGAGTTCTGCTTAAGAAAATTGAATGATTCAAATTTTGTTAGAAAGATAATTCAAATATATATCCAAACCCGTTTGATTTAAATTAATTAGAGTTATAGATCACATATAGAAAAAATAACAAGACACAGACTTTTCTACATTCAACCATTTTTCAAAAATCAACCAAAATAGCTTTTGAGTTGATTCCAACTCTCAAAAATCACATTTGATAATACCTATCTGAATATGTAATAATATTTAGGTTTGCGTGCAATGAATTTGGACTAGTACCAAAATAATGCTATATAAGCATTTCTAGTCACTTTAAATCATTTAAATATTAATCTTAGACTTTAAAAAAGTTGGTCCAACATTTAAATCACATTCCCAGGTACTAGAATATGTGTTGATGACATGTGTCCACATGAGTCCATATTTTAATTGGATAATATTAAATCTTAGCTATTTTCAATGAGTAGAAATTACTTTTGTCAAATGGAATAAATGAAACTAGTTCATTAAATCTTGTGATGAATGTGATGATACTAGATCATCAAGTGTGTGCCTTAGTGTGCTAAATAGACTAGTTAAGTATTGTTTGGTGATTGTGTATTCCGTATATATTTATAGACGATAATATCGACCAAGTCTACGAGGAGGAGTTCTACCCCGAAGAAGACGAGGAGAATTTCAACCTCTCAACCAACCAATGCAAGCTATTGTTAGCAAGATATAATTAAGCAAGATAACCTAAGAAAGATGCATTAGGCATGCTTTGGTTATAGCTCTTTGATTTATACCAATCCCAAGTTTTACTTACAAGCTTTACTTTCTTTTACTTTAAAAAAGTTCTTTACTTTGTTTATAGATAGCATAAAGAGTATAAAACTTGGCATATCTAGTTAGACTTATATGTCATTCTATGGCATGAGATTGAGATTAGCATCCCACATTAGTGAACACTCTTAACTTAGTAGTTTGGAGCTAAACCAAAAACTTGATCACTTTAGATGGGAATACTTGGTGAAAATGACTTATGAAAACCTTGGAATGATGAGTCATTCTATTGAGATGTTTTGACATGTGTTGAGAAAAACAAATGGTTTATAATGATGAAAATGTTGAGGCATAAGCCTTAGCCCTTTATAAAAACTGATGGTGTCCACTAATTACGGGTGTCCACTAATTCCAAATATCATGCCTAGGGTTTACAATAGAGGTGGGGGGCTATATATAGGCCGGCAACTAGTTCAAGGGTACTTTAGGAAATAAAGGGTAAAGTCTGGACGGATTTCGGGTTACATGGGCCGAAGGCCGAAAAGGCTTTCACATGCCTGGGTGACTTACAGCAGAGACTCCGGTGCCTGGTGGACGGAGACTCCGGGGTGGCTGGAGAATCCGGGGTGGCGATCAGACTCTAGGATAGCATACAGAGAGTTCCAGCGAGATGTACGGATTCGTGGCCGGAGTCCTGGGGCGGAGTCTCCAGGGTCAAAGGATGGAGACTCCGGGGTAGCTGGGCCGTAGACTCCAGGGTGCGCGGAAACTCCAGGGGTGGTGACACTCTCCGGTGAAGACTCAGTGGGGGTGTACTAAAATTTCCTGGCAGGGTTCCGGAGACTAGTCCAGAGTCTACACCAGAGACTCTGGGCTTCGCGGTCGGTGACTCCAGGCTTCAGGGCCGAAGACTCTGGGGCTTCAGCTCTAGCAGCTTCTTCGTCTTGTCCTGCTCCTTGTACCTCATCCATGGGGTCTTCATAGGTGATAATGCATAGCGTAGTTGCATCACATAGCAAGCCATCCAAAGATGTATCAAAGTCACATGAGGAGAGGAGAGAGTTACCCTTAGCTTGAAGTAGTTAAGCTCGGGCTCGAGTCATTGGTCCACTTGGGGGACTTGGTGGTGTATATGTAGGGACGTATGTAGGACGGGCTGCATCAATAGATACACACAAGGAAGAAGGGTTAACAAGGTGGAGCAAGTTATACCCTCGGAATTGACGACTTGCTACTGGTGTAGGGGATGATCTTAGGCGTCACGGTGTCGAGGAGCACGCGATGTGATGACTTGCGGTGTTGGTTCCGCAGCATAGAAAACAAAAAAAATTCCTACGATGAGAACTATACGCCAAGATCTATCTACTAGATACAGAGCAACGGGTGGACATACATCCATGGAGAACTTACCCTCGAAGACAACGAGTTTTGTTAACGAGTAGGAACTCGTGGTTGATGTAGTCGTACGCTTGCCGATCTCAAGATCGTGTGGAAGTCTGAGCGCCGCAAATCAACAGCGCATCCGTCCTCGCACACATGTTCAAGCCACCGGACAACCTCCACCTCCTCGCTCCAGCGAATCAGCGGAAGCAGCAACTCCTTCCAGACGCAAGGCCACCGGGAACATGTATCTCGCTAATCCGAGACCATGGGGGAATATCTAGAGGGGAGAGAGATCCTTCACGAGGAGGTGTGAGGATGAAGGAGGGAATGGGTGGCCTTTTATAGGAGGAGGGCGTTGCCCCCTCTCTCCATGGCCGGCGCATGGGGGGTGACCTCTCACCTCCCCCATTCATGTGGTGGTAACCCCTCCACATTAAAATGCATCTTCACATTCCCTTTTAAAGTCTCCACTTTAAATGCATTAAATTTCTCCAAATTTAATGCTCTCTCATTTAATAAAACTCTTTTATTTATTTTATTCAGAATTTTTTTAATTACTTTTAACAAACATTCACAAAAAACCCCTTGCAACATTTCAATATTACACGCAGAACCACTTTCTGCAATTTCACCTGAAACAATTCCGGTTTCTATCGAAACAATTCCTGTTTCTATCGAAACATTTCCTACGCTTTGCAAACCTTTTGTCTGGAACATATGTGCTCCTAAATGGTGTCTGGCAACCCTTAAGTGTGTCACCCTACGGTTCCCGAATAATGCAGACATGATTGAGACTCCTCTCAGATCAATAATCAGAAGCGGGGCCTGGAGATCCATATTGACTCCTCCATATTCAACGATGACTTCTGGGATCGTGAGAACCTTTAACGTCAGCAATTTAATCCCTTTGTCTCATGATATAATACATGTCCGAGATTCGATCATCGGTATCCAAATACCTAGTTTGATCTCGTTACCGACATGCACTCTTTTCTCGTTCCCGTGATATAACATTCTAGTGATCACATCACTTGCTTGCAAGCTATCTTAATGTGATATCACCGAGAGGGCCCAGAGTATATCTATCCGTCATCTGGATTGACAAATTCCACTCTTGATCCATGAGACTCAACATAACAACTTCGTAGTACTGAACCCATCTTTATAGTCACCCTGGTACGGTGTGACGTTTGATGTTATCAAGATACTCTTCCGGTGTTAGCAATTAACATGATCTCATGGTCTAAGGACTAGGACTACTTTGTATGATCTTATAGCAATATAAACATAATGACTTGATCGTAATGCTATACTTCGGATGAATGTTCATCACATCATTTCACAAATGCTGTGACCTTGTTATTAACAACATCCAATGTCCATGATCAGGAAACTTTGATCATCTTGTTAATAAACAAGCTAGTCTATAAGAGAGGCATAACTAGGAACCCTTTTTGTTTATTAAACACACATGTATAGATGTTTCCTATCAATACAATTATAGCATGCAAAATAAACATCTATCATATACAAGAAATATATAATAACAACTTTATTATTGCCTCTCAGGGCATATTTCCTTCAGTCTCCCACTTGCACGAGAGACAATAATCTAGTTCACATAGTGATAAATCTAACCCCCATGGAGTTCTGGTGTTGATCATGTTTTGCCCTAGGGAGTACTTTAGTCAACGGATCTGCTACATTTAGGTCCGTGTGCACTTTAAAAATCTTTATATCTCCATCCTTCACATGCTCGCGGATGGAGTGAAACCGGCGCTTAATATGTTTGGAATTCTTGTGAGACCTTGGTTCCTTTGCGTTGGCTATGGCTCCATTTTTGTTGCAATAGATCACCATCGGGTCCAACGCACTGGGAACCACACCCAGTTTTGTAATGAACTCTTTCATCCAAACTACCTCCTGCGCTGCTTCTGAAGCAGCAACATATTCCGCCTCCGTTGTTGATCCAGCCACCACAGGTTGTTTGGAACTCCTCCAACTAACTGCTGCTCCGTTCAAGAGAAATACGTATCCGGATTGAGACTTAGAGTCATCTAGATTGGTGTCAAAGCTAGCATCGACATAACACTTAGCGACTAGCTCTTCTTCACCTCCGTATATAAGAAACATATCCTTAGTTCTTCTCAAGTACTAGAGGATGTTCTTTACCGCTATCCAGTGTTCCGAACCTGGATCAGATTGGTACCTACTAGTCAAACTAATATCATGTGCCACATCCGGTCTTGTACATAGCATGGCATACATAATAGAGCCTATGGCCGAGGCATAGGGGATCTTATCCATCATCTCTCTTTCTTCCGCCATAGCCGGACTTTGAGTCTTACTCAATGTCTTGCCTTGCAACATAGGTAAGAACCCTTCTTACTTTCGTCCATATTAAACTTCTTTAATATCTTATCAAGGTATGTACTCAGCGATAGCCCAATTAGGCGTCTTGATCTATCTCTATAGATTTTAATGCCTAATATATTTAGAAGCTTCACCAAGGTCCTTCATCGAAAATTTGCTGTTTAGATAACTTTTAACACTGTTTAAAAGATCTATATCATTTCCAATCAATAATATGTCATCCACATATAATATCAGAAATGCCACATTGCTCCCACTCACTTTCTTGTAAATACAAGCCTCTCCATAAGTTTGGACAAATCCAAACTCTTTGATCACCTCATCAAAGCGGAGATTCCAACTCCGGGATGCTTGCTTCAGTCCATAGATGGATCGCTGAAGTTTGCACACCTTATCAGCATCCTTAGGATCGACAAAACCCTTAGGTTGTATCATATGCAACTCTTCTTCAATATTTCCATTGAGGAACGCAGTTTTGAAATATGCAGCAATTGCTAACATAATCCTAACTAACTTAAGCGTCGCTACGGGAGAGAATGTCTAATCGTAGTCAACTCCTTGAATTTTTCGAAACCCCTTTGCGACAAGTCGAGCCTTATAGATGGTTACATTACCATCAGCATCAGGTTTTCTTTTGAAAATCGATTTATTCTCAACGGCCTTTCGATCATGAGGTAAGTCCACCAAGGTCCAAACTTTGTTTTCGTACATGGATTCCATCTCGGATTTCATGGCTTCTAGCCATTTGTTGGAATCAGGGCTCATCATCGCTTCTTCATACGTCACCAGGTCATATATTTCATCAATCATGAAATTCATAACAGGATTGCCGTACAGTTCAGGAGCTGCACGTGTCCTGCTTGACCTGCGAGGTTCGGTAGTGTCCTCTTTCGGAGTTTCATGATCAATATCATTAGCTCTCTCTTCACTAGGTGAAGTCAACTTCGAAACAACTTCTGGTGCTGCACTACTCGCCATTTCATGAAGAGAAGGTTCAATAACCTCTTCGAGTTCTACCTTCCGACAACTCACACCTTTCGCGAGAAACTCCTTCTCAAGAAAGGATCCATTCTTGGCAACAAAGACCTTGCCCTCGGATCTCTGATAGAAGGTATACCCAATCGTTTCCTTAGGGTATCCTATGAAGACGCATTTTTCCGCTTTGGGTTCGAGTTTATCCGGTTGAAGTTTCTTCACATAAACATCACATCCCCAAACTTTAAGAAATGACAGCTTAGGTTTGTTTCCAAACCATAATTCATACGGTGTCTTTTCAACGGATTTAGATGGTGCCCTGTTTAAAGTGAATGTAGCGGTTTCCAGTGCATAACCCCAAAATGACAGTGGCAAGTCAGTCAGAGACATCATAGATCGAACCATATCCAATAAAGTACGATTACGACGTTCTGACACACCATTACGTTGTGGTGTTCCGGCAGGCGTGAGTTGTGAAATTATTCCAAAGTCTTTCATATGTGTGCTAAACTCGTAACTAAGATACTCTCCTCCACGGTCGGACTGCAGAAATTTGATCTTTTTGTTACGATGATTTTCCACTTCATTCTGAAATTCTTTGAACTTTTCAAAGGTTTCAGACTTATGTTTCATCAAATAGATATACCCGTATCTACTCAAATCATCCGTGAAAGTAACAAAATAACGATATCCACCTCGCCCCGACACACTCATTGGTCCACACACATCAGTATGTATGATTTCCAATAAATTTATCGCCCATTCCATTGAACCGGAAAACGGCGTTCTAGTCATCTTGCCCATAAGGCATGGCTCACATGTATCAAACGATTCAAAATCAAGTGATTCCAAAAGTACATCAGAATGGAGTTTCTTCATGCGTTTAACGCCAATATGACCTAGACGGCGGTGCCACATATATGCAGATATATCATTATCAAGTTTAATCCTTTTAGCATCAACATTAAGAATATGCGTAATACTACTATCGAGATCCAATAGAAATAAACCATTCCACACAGGTGCATGACCATAAAAGATATTATTCATATAAATCGAACAACCATTGTTTTCAGATTTAAACGAATAACCACTTTGCATCAAACATGATCCAGATACAATGTTCATGCTCAGTGCAGGGACCAAATAACAATTATTCAGGTTTATAACTAATCTCGACGGCATATGGAGAGGCAGCGTTCCGACGGCGATCACATCAACTCTTGATCCATTGCCGACCCGCATCGTGACCTCATCCCTTGCTAGTTGTCGCTTGTTCCGCAGCCCCTGAACCGAGTTACATATATTAGCAACCGATCCCGTATCAAATACCCAGGTGCTACTGCGAGTACTAGTCAAGTACACATCAATAACATGTATATCACATATACCTTTGTTTGCCTTTCTGGCCTTTTTGTCCGCCAAATACTTGGGACAGTTGCGCTTCCAATGGCCAGTCCCCTTGCAATAGTAGCACTCGGTGTCAGACTTAGGGCCAGCTCGGGGTTTCTTTTCAGGCGCGGCAACAGATTTGCCGCCCTTCTTTCCCTTCTGCTTGCCTTTCTTGTCCTTCTTGAAACCGGTGGTCTTATTGATCATCAACACTTGATGTTCTTTCCTAATCTCCACTTCTGCAGTCTTAAGCATTGACAGAAGCCGGGAAGAGACTTCTTCATGCCCTGCATATTATAGTTCATCACGAAGCTCTTGTAGCTAGGTGGCAGCGATTGGAGAAGATGATGTATGGCTAAGTCAATGGGAATCATTATTCCCAAGGACACAAGCTTATCGGCGTACCCAAACATTTTGAGTACGTGCTCACTAACGGAGTTGTTCTCTTCCATCATGCAGCTAAAGAACTTTTCAGAAGTATTATAACTCTCTACGACAGCATGGGTATCGAAAATCATTTTCAATTCTCCCATGGTATCAAAGGCATTGCCATTTTCGAAACGTTTTCGAAGTTCTGGTTCTAGCCCATACAGTATGCCGCAATGAACTAAGTTGTGGTCCTCCTGACAAGTTATATAGACTTTCTTTTCCTCGTCAGGGGCATCAGGAGCTGGTGGGGGGCCTAGCGGCGTCTCTAGCACATATTGCTTTTGTGCAGCAGTGAGGAGAATCCTCAAATTCATAGCCCAGTTGGTGAAGTTGCTACCATTCGTAGCAAGCTTATCTTTCTCCATGAACACATTGAAATTAAAAGCAGGTGGTCCATCTACAACAGAATTTGTAAAATATATTTAGACTAAGTTTTATGATAGATTGAGTTCAACTAATCCAAATTACTAATGAACTCCCACTCAATAACGACATCCCTCGTGTCCTTTTGGTGATTACATGAACCAAATCCACTACACCAAGTCCGATCATCACGTGAGTCAGTGTAGCTTCAAAGGCGAGTATCTATATAGGCATCATATCAACTATATGACTCATGCTTAACCTTTCGGTCCGTGTTCCGAGGCCATGTCTGTACATGCTAGGCTCGTCAAGTAAGAACCTTAGTATTCGCGTGTGTAAAACTGTCTTACACCCGTTGTATGAAAGCGTAGATTCGAGAACACCCGATCATCACGTGATGCCTCAAAACACGATCCATAAAACGGTGCATACTTAAGGAAGAACACATTTTATCTTGATATCTAAATGAGGGATCATCTTATAATGCTACCAAAAGCGCCAAACTAGCAATATAAGATGCTAACATCTAATGTGTGAAGTGAGGTGATATGGTCCATGCATTTGATCTCTATCATTTGCATCGTGGTATGATCTGTATCATTCCTTTGTGTGTAAGGCCAAGGTCTATGGAACTTACACGTTAAGTGAGTTGTAAGAGTATCTATCATACATCTACTTACAACAATACCATATCAAGACACTAGCCCAGCAACGATCTAAACTGGACGCCTCTAATTTATCAATTGCAAGTTTTACGTGGCTTAGGTCTTTCGGAGATAGAACCGGTCTTACCTACAAACATGAACCACAACGAGGATAACCAAGTTATTAGCAACTCGTTGTAAATCAGATATTGACTATAGTAGGAGAGATAGACACCCGCCAGCCACTTATGCAAAACAAGTTGCATGTCAGTCGTGGAACCGGTCTCATGTACGATGGCATGTAAGGTTGGTCCGGGCGGCTTCATCCCACTATCCCACCAATAACCAAAGTACATAGAAGATGCAATAACATGATCATCATCGCCCACATATAAACATATGTGTACTACCCGTGCAAAGCACCTACGCATAGATCAGGCTCTGATACCACTGTTGGTTCCGCAGCATAGAAAACAAAAAAATTCCTACGATGAGAACTATACGCCAAGATCTATCTACTAGATACAGAGCAACGGGTGGACATACATCCATGGAGAACTTACCCTCGAAGACAACGAGTTTTGTTAATGAGTAGGAACTCGTGGTTGATGTAGTCGTACGCTTGCCGATCTCAAGATCGCGTGGAAGTCCGAACGCCGCAAATCAGCAGCGCATCCGTCCTCGCACACACATTCAAGCCACCTAACAACCTCCACCTCCTCTCTCCAGCGAATCAGCGGAAGCAGCAACTCCTTCCAGACGCAAGGCCACCGGGAACATGTATCTCGCTAATCCGAGACCATGGGGGAATATCTAGAGGGGAGAGAGATCCTTCACGAGGAGGTGTGAGGATGAAGGAGGGAATGGGTGGCCTTTTATAGGAGGAGGGGGGTACCCACTCTCTCCATGGCCGGCGCATGGGGGGGTGACCTCTCACCTCCCCCATTCATGTGGTGGTAACCCCTCCACATTAAATGCCTCTTCACATTCCCTTTTAAAGTCTCCACTTTAAATGCATTAAATTTCTCCAAATTTAATGCTCTCTCATTTAATAAAACTCTTTTATTTATTTTATTCAGAATTTTGTTAATTACTTTAATTAACAAACATTCACATAAAACCCCTTGCAACATTTCAATATTACATGCAGAACCACTTTCTGCAATTTCACCCGAAACAATTCCGGTTTCTATCGAAACAATTTAATTTAAGGAACTAGGAGTGGCTTCTGGTCCGCCGATCCTGGCGCCAGTTTGACCCTGGACTCTGTCTGGCGTTGGATTGGCTTCTTCTGTTGGTGCTCCTTCATGGGGTTCATACCTAAGGATGCATAGGGTATTGGGATGAAGTAGCAAGCCATCCAAGGATCTATCGAAATCACATGAGACAAGGAGCGAATTCACCTTAGCTTGTAGGATTTTCGTTCGAGCATGAGTCAGGGGTCCACTTGGGGGACTTGGTGGTGTAGATGTAGGAGCATCCGTAGGACGTGTTGCATCCGAAAATAGTTGATCCTATGGCTTCGATTTTCTAGGGTCACGATCCTATAGTCAACAGAATGCTTTGATACCATCTGAAGTGACCCGACCCGGAAGGGGTCCAAATCTCTAAGTTTTACAATGCTAGTCCATGGATTGACTCGCTAACACACACAGTTCAGGATGTAATATCACCAAACAAAGGTCATATGTCTACTACATCGCTTGATCCATAACTTTACATAATCACATACAAATTGCATAGCAGAAGGGCTAGATCTTGGATACAAATACCAACATCGGAAGATGATATCTATAAAGGCTCCATCAAGAGCCACAGGCAAAAACATGCTGAGTATAGACTCGCAACCCTAAAATCATACCTCACTCACCTTCAGGGAAACCTGCAACATGAAAGGTTGCAGCCACGAATAGTCAATACTTTGAATGTATTGGCTAGTTCACCTATTTGGTGGAATATAAGTCTCAACCTACAAGTACATGCATATTTAGCTAGGTGGAGTTTTGGCTGAATTTGCGTAAGGCAATGGTTTTTGTCCTATCATTTTTGAAATTCAAATCTTTCTTTTAAAAACAAAAGGGTACCATTGATTGATATCAATGAACCAAAACTTTTACTTTGAAAACGGTACCATTGGTTGATAGCAGTGAACTGGGGTACCATTGGTTGATAGCAATGAACCCTCTATATTTATTTTGAAAACTAATCTTTTTCACCCACAAAATTTTAATTTAAGGAAATTGGAATGATGACATTTCTTGAACTGTTTCAAGTCTAGTCGCTCAAAGTTGTCCCTACCTAGGGACATGGCTAAGTACTTAGTTTTGACACTCTCCTGAGGTTTGTATACTTTACTCACAAGACCCAATCAACCCTCGCACACAAACCACCCAGATGTGGCATGACCGGAAGAAGACCAAGTCGAGACTTTTCAGAAGTAGTCCCTCAACCACGACAGACTCGTTACATCTACAAAATTCTACCACCCTCTATCACGCCGGGTTGAGTTCTCACAACTTATTTAGTCAAGACAGAGCACATTTGACAAGTAGTTGTACATGCAAGCTCATAGACAAGAACGCCACCAAATCTCTTTAAGCTTGAGGGCTTTCCATCAGTGCAAACAAGTCAGGGGCAAGCCATTGTTAGGGCTCCATAGAATGTCCTCCGATGATTGGGAGGTGCGTCCATTGATATGGCCTCATGAAATGACACATGAACTTGGCACTCAACCAAAAAATATGAATCCCATACACCCACGTGGTTCATTAAGTTATGTTGTTTTCATTACACAAAAAGGATTTTCACCTCAACAACACATAACTTGATATGAATTCCACCAACAATATCTACACTAGCGCTAAGCATTCAACACCTATGTCGTTTGCTACTCAAATGTCAAGAATTCATGTGGCTATCCTATCTGGGCTGCATATCATAGAACTATATGAAGTCCTACTAACTCAATCTTTGGAAAACAACTAAGTGCATAGGAAAATAGTAGGACATTTATGTAGTGAACTTGCCTCTTGTTGAAGATGTCGAAAAAACTCTCTTCACAAGACAACGGTTACTCTCTGGTCAATCTACCTGGGTCACAAACATTGCAATGAATAAAGAAACCAAGCAAACACACCAATTCAATACAATGAAATCAAGCAAGCATCCTAAAGGGTTTGGTTTAGGTTGCATATGTTTTGCTAAACCAATACTTGGTTCTCAAAATACTTTACTAGTCCTAGTGCTTATAGTGGCACTAGGTCATGTGCATCTAATATGTTATAATTACGTTTAAAAAGTGTTCCATTTAACCCTGTTGGATAAGTGAACATTTCTGGACATTTTGCAAAAAGGGTTTCATTCTAATAAAACTATGTTCTTAATTTTAATAATGTCCAAAATAGCATTTGAAGGAGGTAAGGCTTCATATTTTAATAACATTGTTGTAAACCTACAAAAAAAATTTATGGCACTAATGGATAGAGTAATAAAACATGAGCATTTTGCAAAAAGAATCATTTAAAAAGCATTTTTAAAATTAAAGTTATACCTATAATGGCTAAATGGCAATTCTGAAATATTTTTCAATTTTAAAATTTCAAACTTGATACCTAAAAGTGGGGTATTGTAGTTCCACACATAAGGATTATAGAAAGGTATTATTTGTAAAGTTTGGAATTACAAAATAAATATTATGATTTAAATACCCTATATTAAAGTTTAAATATTTAAAATACTTTTATTCTCAAAAGTTCAAATTTTAACTCACTATAATATTCTACACATTTTTCTGAATCCAGGCATATAAGATATGCCTTTTTCTGATAACGAGAACATTTTCTATGCATTTTGCAAGTTGAATCCTTTTTATGCCCACACGGTTGGCCCGCTGGGCTGACGCGACGGACATGTGGTGGATTCCTACTAGGCGGTACAGCTTCACGCGGACGGTCTAATCCTGACCGTAGATCAGCGATCGTACGACTAGGAACAAAATATTGAGGGGAGGGAGAGGAGCTCACTTGAGTGGTTGCCGGAATGAGGGAAGACGGCGGCGGACGTTCCAGTCGTCTGCACCGAGGGGGATGAGGTGGCCCAAGGACCCTGGGAAGACGAGGACGAGGTGCAGAACCACTGGGATGGGACACGAGCTTGATCGGAGCACTCGTGGGCGTTCTGTATCCTCGATGGTGGTCTGCTGGAGAGGCTCGGGTGGCAGAGGTCTTCCGGCGCTCGTGGCAAGCCGACTGCGCTGCAGTAAAGACAAAGAGAAGGGGGTGAGGAGGAGCACGAGGGCAAAATGGAGGGACAGGGAGGAGGTATGGGGCAACGCGGTGCACCGATCATCGACAGCGAGGCGAAGCTGCTGCGAGAAATTGTAGCAGCCTAGGGGCTTTGCGGTTAGGAGCAGAAGGGGGCAGAGATAGGAGATTGGGGGATATAAAAGGATGGCGCCAGGAGGGAGTGGGGCAGCTCTGGCGAGTGGTGGAGGTGGGGTGCTGAGTGGGGGACGTCGTAGTCGTGTAGGTGGTAGGGAGCGGGAGCAGTTGGGGACGAAGGCGAGGTGGGTCCATTGCGGCAGTGAGAGAGAGGAAGCGGGATGGGTGGCACTGGTCCATTGCACGACGTGTGGGCCGTAGGTAAGAAGGGGGAGAAGGGGTTGGCTGGCCGGGTCGGCCTGGCTGGGGCACTAGGGTCGGCCCAGCTGGCATGGTTAGGCTTTTTTGTTTAATTCTTTTCCTTTACCTATTTTACAATTTCTTTTATCATTTTAGTTTTATAAGTCCAAATTGAGTGATTCCAATTTCTATAGTTATGTCAAATCAAACCACAACTCATAGGTTCTAAATAACCAATTTTTATTCGAAGAAAAATATCCATGATGTCATTAAGCATTTAATGCCCTATGGATAAAATGGAGATTTGCAAAATAGGGTTTTAGAAAAGTTATTTTCGAAAATAAAAATGTTAAAATTTTATAAATATGGTTTTATCAATATATGTTTTTTAGGTTCACCTTAGAAAAACCATATGGCAATAAAAATCCCCAAAATAGTTTTAATGAAATGCTTTATTTATCTCTTTTTAGAAACAAAAGGTTTTTCGAAAATGAAAATAGAATTCATATTTCATCAATCCAAATAACATTTTATCAAAACACATTTTTGTTAACCCATTACCATTATGGTTTTATGGGAAAATCTTGAAGTTAAAGTATGAATTTATATTTGGCTCAAACCAAAATATTTATCAAATATGGGAAACATACATTAAAACTGGGATTTTTTATACTTATTTTCATAGACCAAATATTTCTATAAGGGTTTATTTTAGCAAGAGGGGTTTTGTAGAAGAATTATTATTTGGCAAGTAGTTTTAGATTTTATCGAAACCATTTTTAAAATCTATTGTTTTCCATTAAACTTTTATATCTCCGTTAATTTTTGAAAATATTTTTTCCCCTAGTCTCTTGTCCCAAAATCTTTTGTTTAGAAATAGGATTTGCTTTATTTCATAAACCTTAGAAAGTTTCTTTTCTTTTGAAAATTCAAATAAGGAAGAGAATTTTTTTAGCAACTATTTAGATAATTTTTTTTATTTTAACATTCCAAAATTTGAAAAGTTTTGGGATGTTACACCTGCACATCATTAGTAAGCTTTCGGTAACGTGTCAATATAACACGATTTCGTCATTTGTAGTGTTCATGTGATGTGATGGTTATGTAGTGGATGTTGTTTGTAAATAAGCACTAATGGTTTCATCTCTAGAGAGACCATCATTACTACATGACCACTGAAAGACAATCTTATATACTGATTGTAATTAGTATATTACCACTGACCTATGAGTATTAAGTAGCCCATCAAGTCTATCTTGGCTCTGACGAGTAGAAATAATGTCACATTATCATTAATATATCAGTAGTGGCATGTTTTACTTTTTAAATATTGTCACTGATACTGTTACCAGTGACAACCAATGAGTAGACGTTCGTCACGCTATGTTTTTTAGCACTGGCATTTATAGTTTTATATGCTCGTCACTGGTTTTAGATTTTGGAATAAAAAATAAAAATCCGTATTTACAATATAAATATAGTATATACTGGTGTACGTATAAAATCCGGCGTTTCATAAGTAGAAAAATGGAGACACGTCCATAAGTTGCAAGGTGCAATGTATATAATGCTTTGCACTAACATTTTTCGCTATACACAAATCACATATCATTTTGCTAGAACGCCAAACAACCATCATGATCTTCACGTGGTGTCACCGTTGCAAGCAAATCGAACAAACTAAGTTCATCGTAGAGAAAATTAAGCCTCGAAAGATTTGACAATTGACAAGATGGATAGTTAATTAAATCAGATGCATAACAGCAGACACACCTTTTTTCCAAGATATAGTATGCTGAGTGATATATAACTAAATATGAACCAGCCTTACAACAACTAGACAATTGTTGAAAATATAAAGATGAAGGCATCATAAAACAAATAGTACATATGAAATAGATCATTGTTGGTGTCATCCATATATGACCAGATCACGCCGGCTGTGACCTCTGAAACCATGTATGATATCAAATCAAGAACCCTAAAAAACATGACCACAGAAAATTGATACGTGTATTTATGCTTAAAAAGGCAAGAATAAACATATATAATGGATACAATCAACTTAATTACAACTACTAAAAGAAGGGAACATCAAGTGTGCTGTCAAATAAAATACCTAACTTCGGCTTGACAGGAAAATCCCAACCTCCAGGCAAGAGGCATCATTTTCCAGTATGCGTTCGGTGGCATAGAAAATCCCAGGCTCCGAAACAACCTCCTAGTTGATGATTTTGGCAAAGGGTTGTTGGATACATTGAAAAACTTTTTTGTTTTCAAATGCACATTGCTCAATATTCAAACAAATCTTCAATAAGTCTTTAACTATGAGCAATTCGTTATGTATCCATACTAAATACACTAGATGCCAGTAGAGGTAGTTGACTATTGGGATATCTAAAGTTTGTTGTACACAATAGATATCGGTAATGTGTGTGAAATGTTCCCCTCTCCTCTTATTACTTTTGATTTGCATATTTTCCCATCTGTGAGAAATCGGTTAGAGCGTTATCGAGAAAAGTTTATATAGTTTTGTGTTTGAACTTTGATTTTCCTTTCATCGAATTCACATAATACGCCTTTCGGTCTATTAGTTCCTAGACTATCAGGACCTAGTGGTCACTAAACAAACATGTGCACAACCCAAAGTATTATCCATATATAATAAATTAATATATTATCAAGTATTCATGGGACAAACATTTTGTGATGTCATGACATAGTGAAATATTCAAGCATTCTAGGTACTACCATTCTTATATGAAAGCAGGAAATAAGTCAATTAAAGTTACACACATGTTACTCAATCAAAACCTGGATAATTTTCATGCATAGTTCACACCAAATCCATCACAATATATTTTTTGAACTTTCACAAAGACTAAATACATATGAATGTTGCATGCTTGTTTCTGATAATTTGCAGAGATGGGAATGCAAGTGAACTTACTAAATTAGCACATGGGTGTATAAGCTAATACGTGCATGCAGTAGTAAGTCCGTGCACAAGTTACTTCTTCTCTATTAATTAAAATGACATAGGTCTGTCTCGAGGAAATATATCACAAAATTGAGAAGGAAGGAAGTAGGACAATACACCTCGAAGGACTTCCAATATAACATAAGGCATGAGTAGGAAATGTGCCTTCTTATTCCCTAGCATTACATTGACGAGGGACTTTCCGATAATAGATGTACCTGCATCTGTGGAAGCATTTCCATCGTGCATGTGAAATGGATCAGCAACTACACATATGCCCAATTTCAACCATCTAGACTCTTTGGCTTGGAACAGCCCCCAAATCCTAACTAGTGACACACAGAGCAAACCTAGGTTAAACATATGGAGGATATCCTTGAACTCAAGAGTGAACGTCCTGACGAAGTCCTCGTTGAAGAAGTGGTAACCCTCTAACACCATCGCAGTGAACTCTGTGGCATTTACATCATCATGTTCTTGGTTTCCGATTTCTTCATGAAGAACCTTAATTTCTAAGGTAAGGATATCGTACATATGTTCAGGTACCATGAGCTCTCCCTAGATTTGATGTTTCTATGATCTAGCTACTTTTGGCGCTCCATTATGAGCTGAATAAAAATCATGTTTTTTGCTTTTTGCCATGGTGTTGCATGAGGCATCATGCTTATTTGCACCCTTAAACACCCATAATCCGGAGATATGTTTCCTCCATTGGTGTGCATCAATTTTTTAGTTATTTTTTTGTTGAACATTTTGAAAGTTTGTTGACCCCTCTCAAATTCACTATCCGCGTGTATACCTCATAGGTCGCGTAGGCGTCGACGCATGGATACTAGATCTGCTCTTTGGTCAGGTGCATGTTCCCCCTCTGCTTGTGGTCCACATACTTCTTGTTCTTCTTCATGGCTTTGTAACGGATGTCTATGAGGGCCACCGCGTAGTCAGCAAACGAATCCTTCTCATTCGTGGAGCTAGTAGGTTTCCACCTCTTCAGGATGTCCACGAAATTCGTCACTGGCAGTGTAGAACGCACAAGCATGATACCTTCGTTGTTGATGTCGGTGCCTACAAAGGAAATTGTTGGGTTGGCGAGGAAATCCGCTAGCTTGGAGCATGGCTGGTCGGCCTGGCAGATCTGGTAGACCAGGCAATCCGTGCCCACACATATTTGGACGACAATAGCCTTCTGCGGTGATGATTGCCTGTTTGTGTACTCGACATTGAGGTCAACTATCTTGTCTTCTCCTTCCTCCAAGAGCTTTTGGATTTTCTCGATGTAATCGTTCACCACCGATGCACTATTGGTGTACGCCACCTGTAGTATGGTGTTGTTGCCAGGGTCTAGGAAGGAGTACATCTTGTCAAACAGCGGGACCATGGACGGTGATTGGTGTTTCTTTTGTTTTGTAGATGTCCGGCCAAGGGACATAAAAGGAATGGGATCGAGAAGATGAAAGGAACTAGAGGAAGATCGGGAGAAGCATGCTTGCGCAGTTGTGGAGAGGGCATGCAGTTTCACCCCGGCCCTGCCCATGTACTCCTATAGAATAGAATTTATTTATGGATCAGTTTTATGGATGCATATTATTTAGGAGCTATAGGTTGGAGTAGATGATACAAAAGTACAAGAACCAAATACACGTGCTAGTTTATGAATGTGGCTCAAAATTATAAATATTTTTTGAGTTTCACCTATTATAATTTTATATGAAAAATGATATGTCATACTTCTATTATCTGATTCTCACATGCAATGCACTTGCAACTCACTAGTTATTTCTTATCTTATCATCGTACCATTATATAGTGTACGAATAAATTTGAATATTGACCATTGGATTAATACTCGCGAATCCCAGCATTTCCAGTCGTTGGATATTCTTTTCTATTCTAGCATCTAGAAGATTCTATTGATAGTCTTCATCACAATGAATGCTATGAATAAAACTCAAAAAACACACTTCTCCATCATTCTAGAATATTCTCTCTCGTTTTTCTAGAGCATGTTACTAAAATTTTCAAGTTTTAGATAGCTAATAACCGTTGACTTCTACATGATATACAAAGTACAAGAACAAAATAAACACCCATCCTTTATAAATGTTGATCAAATTTATATATTGTGTGCTTTACCTATTATTTTATATAGTGATGATATGTTAGACGTCTATTATATCAGTCTCACATGCATGGCATGTGCACCTTACTAGTTATATATCATGTACAAATAACTTCGAATATTGAGTGTTGGATCAAGGCTCTCGATCCCAACATTGTCAGCCGTTGGATCTTCTTTTCCATTTTAGTATCTAAAAGATACTACTTTTGATATTCTTTTGCACAATGTATGCATATGAGTACTCCAAGTTACTTACTACTCTGACCAGCCTTAGAGCATCTCTAGCATGGAAAAAATAGCACGCTATTTCATGCTATTTAGCGTGATATAGCGTATTTGGAGAATCCACGTTATTTTTTCATGATTTTGCTCGCTCTGGCACTATTTTTTAAATAGCTTGCTAGATCGTGCTAAAACATCATAGTGTTAGCACTATTACAAGTATAGGACGTTTTTTTGTTGGCGGGTGTGGACTAAGATAGCATATGATAAATGTGTCGAGTAAGCAAACATACGATAAAAAGTTTGATTGTTAAACTTAACTGCTCGCTTCAAGCCGCCGCCTCCTTCTGCAGCACCCGACGTTGTACCTAGATTCAGGCCTGCCGGTTCTCCTCCAACTTGGATACCGCCGGAATGGATTATGCATGTACAAGTATTACTCCAGGAAATTCATTAGATGCTGAAATCCTTTATATTCATGATATACCTGTTATATTTTTTAATTTTTACAAAATGTTGTTATGTAAAATAACATGTTATTATCACTCTATAAAAGCCACGATAAAATAATTAGCACACTAGTATTTTTTTCCTTGATCTCTAGTGGCTTATCTAAATTTGGCAGTCCCTCAGAGTATCTCTAGTGGATTTTATAAATTTGGTAGTCTGCACCTTCACATAGATAATGGTGTAAAAAGATTCATTTTTACACGACTTCAGATTTCTAGTGGATAGTCTATATGTCCATCTGGACACAAATAGTCAATATACATAGCAATTCAGTGCAACAAATGCTCTTATTTGGCGTGGGAGCGAGCTTGCGAGTGACCAACTTTGCTTTAGACATGGTGGTGTAACATCCCAAAACTTTAATCCAAGCTTATCAAGATCCAACTCATCAAATTTAGGGTTAACAAAAACTTTTCCAAATTAAAAATGAAAGCATTCATGTGTTTGTGCATTTAAGTTAGGAATTGATTTGAATTGCCATGGTTCTGTGATTCTTTGCTTGTAAAATGTTTCTTAGGTGAAATAAACATCATCTAAATCATTTCCCAAAGAAAAATAACTCAAAATGAATAATTGAAGTGAATGGTCATTTTGGCCAAATTAACTCGCATGCCTACTTTTGCTATTCCTAGTACTCAAAACTCAACAGAAAAAATTCTAGATCTTTGGACCCCTTGATAGTACACATAATGAGGTACCAAGGCCCACTTTTTGATATACTAAAATCTTTCAAATGCTAATTTTAAATGATAGTTTAAAATGGAATCTCATTCATATGGGAAGATCCCACTATTTCATAAACCACTCAAACAAGCTCAATTTTCAAAACCCAACCAGAACCGTGCCATTGCCGACCAGAAGGCCCAGACGTTCGCACTACTCGTCCAGGATCGCCAGTCTCTTCGCCGCCAGCGTGCAAAGAAGGATCTCACCATCGCCTGTCTTCGCAAGAAGGTGGCCGACCTCGAGAAGGCCGTCAAGGAGTAGGAAGCTCAGCTTGCAGCAAAGGAACAAGAAGATGAGGGTGAAGACATCCAGGGAGACATGGATTCGTACCTCAACAATGATGATGACTTTCTAGCAGAGGATGCCGTGGACTTCTACACTGATGATGATGACTCTGACTTCATCAACGATGAGTAGATGCACTAGAGCACTATCGTAGCATGAGATGTATCAGTCCCACTGTATCGTAGCTTACAGAATGGTTCTTCAAACCATCTGTTTTCCCTTTGATTTGTTGTGGTGTGTGTTTGTATCGTGTGTTCCTTGCATGAATGAAATGAAGTTAGTTGAAAAACCTGAGTCTAACTCAAAGTTTTAGATTGAAACCAAAACCCTGAACCTTAGAATTTCCCTCTTACCCCTATATCCATCTCAATCTTCAGATGACTCGTGGAAACCAAGGAGAAAGCAGCTCGTCGCAAGACCCAATGCTGCAGATCTTGCAGAATCTCACCGCAGACCGTGAAGCAAGCAGGGCAGAACGCCAAGCCAACTTAGCAACACTGCAGCAGATCGCCTACATGGTTCTCAACAACCAAGGGCATGGAAATCAGGATCATGAAGGATCCAAGCTGAAGAACTTCCAGAATACCAATCCCCCAATCTTTAGCATGTTAGAAAACCCATTAGATGTTGATGACTGGTTACAGACCATGGAAAATAACTTAGAAGTTGCAAGAGTTGATGAAAATGAGAAAGTTCTCTTCGCCACATATTACCTGGCGGGAGATGCAAGAGCTTGGTGGAACAGTATCCGCCTGATGATCCATGGTCAAGTTATGAGATGGGAAGCATTCAAAGTCAAATTCAGCCGCACCCATGTGCCGCAAGGTCTAGTCAATAGAATGAGATATGAATTCCACGAATTGAAGAAAGGAAGAATGACTCTGGTGGAGTACCATGACAAATTCCTATCACTTGCAAAATATGCACCTGATGAGATCAACACAGAGGCCAAGAAGAAGGAGAGATTCTTGAACGGACTGCATGATGAGATGCAGACAGTCCTCGTCAACATCCGTTTCGAGGATCTCGAAGAGCTAGTCGACTCTTCCATTTAGATGGAAGGGAAGAATAACTAGGAAAACGACAACCGCAAGCGTCGTATGATGCAACAGTCTGGATCCAGCAGTCACCAGAAGTACCGTCCCAACCCTTCATCAGGATATGCACCCAGGAAGAACCGACCCCCAATGTCTCACCCCAGCTACCCCAACCGTAGCGGAGGCAATGGGAAGTCTGGAGGAAACAATCCCAACTCTGGCAATGCAAACAATTTCAACCATGCACCTCCCAAGACCAACAGCAACAACAACAACACTGCACCCAGAACTGGCAGCAATGTTGTACCTGCCGCAGTCAAGGACAAGTCCCAGATCACTTGTTTTGAGTGTGGAGTGAAGGGTCACTATTCCAATGAGTGTCCCAAGAAGACTGCAGCCAATGCCAATGTGAATGCCCCAGCTCAGCAGCAGCGTCGTTTTCAACCAGGAAGAAGATTTGCCCCAGGGAACCCTCACAACCGCAACGACCGTTTCTTCCACATGAACGCAGAAGAAGCCCAGGAAGCGCTAGATGTAGTGCTGGGTATGTTTTCTGTCAACTTAGTTTTAGCAAGAGTATTGTTTGATTCAGGAGCATCGCATTCATTTGTCACCGAAGAATTTGCATGCACTAGTAAGATTCACCCAACCAACTTGAAGGATGTCATGATAGTTCAAATCCCTGGGTCAACAACCAAAGCTAGAAAAATTTGCAAAGCTGTGCCTATCAGAATACATGGGATAGATTTTTATGGCAACCTAATTGTACTTGGAACCAAAGGATTGGAAGTAGTACTAGGTATTGACTGGATGTCAAGGTATAAATGACTGATAGACTGTGCTAAGAAAGCCATCACCATGACCAGTAGTTCTGGAGTAACAGTAGAGCATATCTCTGAAACCTTACCTGGTCAATTCAAGTGCAACAAGAGTGTAGCCCTGCGCACCATTGACCAAGTCAGAGTAGTCTATGAGTACCCAGACGTATTCCTAGATGAATTGCCATGTATGCCCCCAGATAGGGATATTGAGTTAATTATCGAACTAATCCCCGGAACCGGAAATGTCAAGACTACCTACCAGAGTGCGAAGTTAGCAGAACTGTACATCGCTAGAATTGTTAGTCTGCATGGAACCCCCAAGACCATAGTATCAGATCGAGGAACTCAGTTTACCTCGAGATTGTGGCAGAAAGTCCGAGAAGGATTGCGAACCAAGTTAAACTTCAGTACCGCGTATCACCTACAAACTGATGGACAGACTGAGAGAGTCAACCAGATCGTAGAGGGTATGCTTAGAGCTTGTGTGTTGGAATACGGATCAAAATGGGAAGACTGCCTACCTTTCACAGAATTCTCATATAATAACAGTTATCAAGCTAGTTTGCAGATGGCACCATTTGAATTCCTATACGGAAGAAAGTGTCGTACCCCTTTGAATTGGTCGCAAATAGGAGAGAGTCAGATCTTTGGACCCGACTTTCTCCGGGAAGCAGAAGAGAAGGTTCACAAAGTCCGTGAGCACCTCAAGACTGCCCAATCCAGACAAAAGAGTTATGTTGACAAAAGGAGGAGAGACCTGACTTTCAATGTCGGAGATTTTGTGTATCTCAAGGTTTCACCATTGAAGGGAACTCAATGCTTTAGTTTGAAAGGAAAGTTAGCGCCCAGATATATCGGGCCCTTCAAGATTCTGAACCGTCGAGGAGAAGTATCATATCAACTGGAACTGCGTGAAGAGATGTCAGCCATCCACAATGTGTTCCATATCTCCTTACTTCGCAAATGCTTGGACGTGCCTGAGAAGACTGAAGTTTTCAAGAACATCGATCACAGGGCTGTAGAAATCAACAAAGACCCGACCTATAGAGAAGTGCCCATCCGTTTATTGGAAGAAGCCTACAAAACCACCTGGACCAGGAGCATCAAGTTTCTCAAGATTCAGTGGAGCAACCGTACCGAGGAGGAAGCCACATGGGAGCGCGAAGATTACATTAGGACAGAGTTCCCAGATCTCTTTAGTTCCTAGTTTTCTTTGTAAATATCGGGACGAGATTTTGTTTAAGGGGGGAAGGTTTGTAACATACCAAAACTTTAATCGAAGATTATCAAGATCCAAATCATCAAATTTAGGGTTAACAAAAACTTTTCCAAATTAAAAATGAAAGCATTCATGTGTTTGTGCATTTAAGTTAGGAATTGATTTGAATTGCCATGGTTCTATGATTCTTTGCATGTAAAATGTTTCTTAGGTGAAATAAACATCATCTAAATCATTCCCAAACTTTTCCCAAAGAAAATTTCCTCAAAATGAATAATTGAAGTGAATGGTCATTTTGGCCAAATTAACTCTCATGCCTACTTTGGCTATTCCTAGTACTGAAAACTCAACAGAAATAATTCTATACCTTTGCATCCCTGGATAATACATATAATGAGGTACCAATGCCCACTTTGTCATCTGCTAAAATCTTTCAAAAGCTAATTTTAAATGACAGTTTAAAATTGAATCTAATTCATGAGGGAAGATCCCACTATTTCAAAAACCACTCAAACAAGCTCAATTTTCAAAACCCAAGCACCCGCAGAGTCTCAAGCTTATGCCTAGCAAACCCACCAAAAATCTTTTCAAAATTCCAATGTTTATTTCTTGCGGCCATTTAATCAAACACTTGGCAGGCAGGGTTAAACTCTAAACCATAGCTCACTGTTTTGAACAGGGTTTGCCCCCATTTGATCTCCATTTAATCGTTTGGTCCCCTCATGATCTAACCATACCATTAGCACCCATCCCCCTTGTCCCTAGCCACATTGCCGAGCCACCCCGAGCACTAGCTCGCCGGCTAATCATGCACTCGCCCTAGCAGACCACCTCCCTCTCTCTCGCCATGTCTAGGAGGTAGCCAGGACCTCACAGCCACCCTCTGTCCCCTCCCCGAGCCAAGCGCAGCAGTGGGACGCCGAGGAAACCATGCGCCAAGTGCCACCGAGCCATGCCGAGCATGCGCCAGAGCGCCGCACCCGGCACGCGTGCACGAGCTGCCGCGCGACCGCAGCCCGCGCCCACTGCTCCGCCATGACCTAGGAACACGACGAACACGCCCGTTCACCGCCCAACACACCACAGCCACCGCTCGCCGTGGACACCGCCGCCTCTGCCGCTTAGAGCGCCAGCTGCTCCCGACCGCATACCACAGCCCCTATGCCCGCATTGAGTTCCTAGAGCACCGCCAGGAGACCGCCCATCAATCGCCACCCTCAGCCATGCCGCTAGCCGCCCGTAGCCATGTCGCCACCGTCGCTAGCCCATCCCTCTCGGTCTCGCCGTCGAGCCTATAAAAGGAGGGCACCCCTAGCCATTTGAAGCACACCACTCCACTCCCCTCATCTCACTGACCATTCCCCACCTCTAGCCGGAGCAGCGCGAGCACTTGCTCGCCGGAATTTGGCCAGACTAGCCCGCATCAGAGGAGGAAGGGGCGCCGCTGATTGCGACCACCCCTGGAGCTGCCTCAATCGTCCCCGAGCTCGCCGTCGACCACCAGTCCGTTTACCCGCCTCGTCGTCGTCACTGGAGCCCTGGTACGCCCCCTATGCACCCCCACCGAGCCACTAGGGTTCGAGCTCACCGGCGACAGGTCCGTCGTCGACGACAAGCCACAGTTGTTGATCCTCATTCTAATCTAACAGCCCACATCGCCCCGTACCGCTTCACGCGTTATGAGCCGCTGACTTGTGGACCCCTGTCAGTTGAGCCCCGCGCCGCGCAGTGACACTGGGCCAGCCCGTTAGAATTTCACGCCCGGCCCAGTTAGTTTGAATTAGGATTTTCCTTTTTAGTTTCAAGTTCTGTCTCCGAGTTTGAAAATCAATTAAGAGAGTTTGACAAATCCAAATTGTATGAAACTAATTTTGCCTGAAAGGAATTGAAATGATCTATCCAAGCCCATTAGATTTAATTCAATTAGAGTTATAGATCTCTCCTAGTAAAAATAACAAAACAAAAGCATTTGAACCATGCAACATTTTTATAAAATCAACCAAGATAGGTTTTGAGTTGATTCCAACTCTCAAAAATCACAGTTCATCATAGTTATCTGAATATGTAATAATATTAAGGTTTACATGCAATGACTTTGGAGTAGTACCAAAATAATGCCATATAGGCATTTCTAGTCAGTTTAAATCATTAAATAATGAATTTAAACCAAAGTAATTATGATCCAACCCTTAAATCACATTCCCACATGCTAGAATATGTGGTGATGACATGTGTCCACATGATCCCATATTTTAAGTGGTGAATATTAAATCTTAGTTAATTTTTCAATGAGTAGAAATTACTTTTCTAAATTAAAAAGAGTGAAACTATTAAATTAAACTTGTGATGCTTGAGATGATAATAGATCATCAAATTTGTGTCTTAGAATGCTAATTAAACTAGTTAAGTATTGTTTGGTGATTGTGTACTCCGTATGTATTTATAGACGATAGTATCGACCAAGCTTTCGAGGAGGAGGAGTTCTACCAAGAAGAAGAAGAAAACTTCAACCATTGCCCTTCACAAGGCAAGCCACCATTAACAATGCAACCTAACACTTGCAAGTATAATGCTTCGCAAGATAGGATTAAACTAGATGGTTTAGCAAAGATGCTTTAGGCATGCTTTGGTCACACTACTTTGACTATTAGTACCCCAAGTCTTATTTACAAGCTTTACTCCCTTTAATTTACACAAAGTTCTTAACTTGTTTTGAAGGTAGCATAAAGAGTATAAAACTTGACCTATTTAGAACCCTTTAGATGTCATGCTATGGCATGAGATTGAACCCATCTTTTCCATCTTAGTGAACACTCTTAAATTAGTAGTTTAGAGTAGATAAAAAACTTGAGTCACATTAGATGGGAACATTTGGTGAAAATGAATTATGAAAACCTTGGAATGATGAGTCATTCTATTGAGATGTTTTGACATGTGTTGAGAAACACAAATGGTTTATGATGATGAAAATGTTGAGGCATGAGCCGTAACCCTTTTATAAAACTGATGGTTGGATTTGGATGCGTTACCATTCCAAATTTACCGTACAACCACACTACCTGAATTGGGTAAGACTTAGCTGGAAATTTATATGCATTAGTATTAGTTCCCTGGCGGGAGAGGTTTAAGCTGAGGCTACCTCTCATGATGTCCACCTATGTAGTGCCCAAGATGACTGATGGTCATGGTTGGGAGGCCATGCTCATAGGAGAGGTGCTTATACTATGGTGTGTAAAGGGAAGGTTATGTTTGATTATCTACATACTAAGTATGATGATTCAAGATTATCCCTGATAGATGTATCGAATCTTGTGGTGAAAGTGTAACACCTTTGCAGAGTGTCAAACTATTCGAATAGCTGCGTCCGCGGTTATGGACAGTTGGAATGGCCATACTGTTTCGTTGTCAGATATTTTCCAAACAACTTATGAAATGAGTGATGAATTTTGACTTGACCACAACAGGGTTGTGTTTATGACAATAGCTTCCCAATTTAAGTGATTCCAGAACTTTATTTTGTCTTTCTTTGCTTCAGAACTCAGCTTAGGTTTAAAACTTAACTTTATAGTTAAACTTAGATCTATCACTTTAACCTAGAGTTATATTACTTGTTAGAGGTAGTTTGCGAGTACTTAAAGAGTACTCATGGATTTTGTCCCTGGCTATTCTCATGGCCAGACTATGAAGGAGACTATCAAGATGATGGCCAACAGGACGGCTATGATAACTAGGACTATCTGCCTTCGTCAGTATTGCATGTGCCCTCTGAAGATGGACCCCGCCGATGCGCTTATCTTTTATTTCCGCTGCTTGTTGTATTAAGACTGGATCATGAGATCCTTATTTGTGTAAGACCTTATGTATGGTTTGTAATGGATGATGTACTGTGATATCCAATCCATTATGTCTCGTAAAAATGGTAATCCTAGGATTGCGAGGTATGGCATAATGGGCATCTGGGATTAAAAATCTGGGTGTTGACATGTGGCTCAGTTGTCCAAATATGGACAACGAGTAGCTAGTTTGGAGGATATCTAAATTTTAGACCACCGGATACACAAGCCACTTGAGACATTTTTTGGTCCATGGTGGTCTATATTTGGCTTAGACTACTAGATACACTAGCAACTAGAGATGTTCTTAGGTTGGTCATAGTGGGTACTAATAACATACTAGTTGATTTTACTACCTTCATGTGTGTATGTAATTAAGCCGAAGACAGAGACCCTATTTTTGCAGAAATGGCTCCGGAAATACTCCGTACCTACAAAGGCTAGAACATTATAGTAAACTTTTTTTCTAGTCATTAAACTATAGCTACTCCTGGATAGGATATTTGTTATTCTATATCTTTCAAACTGTATAGCCAAATTCAAAACCCTAGAGCAGAAAATTCTCCACCTCACCTCCACCGAAATATTTCGGGCGGTCACACACCCCAAGTTGTAGCCATACAAAATTCCTTTTCTACCCCTGACAATCGCCTATCTACTAATGTCGAGCATGGTTATGGTTCGTAATCCCCCTGGTCCCCACAGTTCTGAAGCTGGTTAGTCCACCTTCCACCAATGCCATTTCCCCCATAGCACTCTGGAAAACCCTAACCCCTATCTCACCTCTCCTCCTGCACCACCGCACCGGAGCATCCCCACCTCGCTTCGTTGCCTACACGCCACCTAACGCCCTCTCACCTCCAGCACCTGCACCACCGCACCATAAACATCTCAACCACACTTCGCCAGCTTACACGACACCCAACCCCTATCTCACCTCCAGCTCTTTGACCACCGCACCAGAACATCACCGCCGCACTTCGCCTGCCAACACGCCACCCCAAACCCCCTATCCCACCTATGGCTCCTGCACCACCGTACTTCGCTAGCCTACACGCCGTACCTCGATACCATATAATCCTCACTAGTCTACCGGATCAGCCGACGTCCACCTTACCGAACATAGTTCGCTAACACCCTCTTCCATACAACCGTGTTAATTTGCTGACTCCCTCGTCCACAACACCTGACCTGCTTTGCCTACGCCCGTGTCCGCTACATTAGATTTTCTTCACGGACTCAACAATTCACTACACTAGATCTGCTTCAGCGACGGTCTTGTGCAGCGCCTCAAATGCATAATCGGTCATAATAGATCTGCTTCACCAGCGACAGCGTGCACTACACCAGATCTCCTTCACCGGCCATCTTTGCAAGCAAGCCAGACCCATCAACAACCTCCACAGATCTGCTTCACCGCCGCCACCAAGATCTATCCGCTTCAGCATGACTCACCACTACCGAGCACCCTCGGCATCCTTGACGTGACCCGCAAAGATGCCGTGTATGCGTAGATGACGCCATGACCTAGGTAAACAAGATCTGCTTGTTCATTTCAATATAGCAGGTATAAGCTTGCGATAGTGAACTACATTTGTGTATTGGTGGTAAATTCCTACCTCAATACTAGATTAATTGATATCCCACTCTCTCTTGATAAATTGGGTGTAGTTTATGTTAAATCCAGGTGTTAAACTACTCCTTCTGTTTAAGGCATCCTTGTTCTGCTTGTTTTTTCTTTGACCAACAATTACTCCTATTATATATAAACAATCATGGTAGTACAAAACTAACATAATTAGATTTCATTGGTATTTTGTTATTCATGGCAAATGTTAATTCACTAAACATCTAAAGTTGCCAACCTATTCTACAAGTTCCCAAGTTATGTCATCATAATGTGCATTTGCTTTGTCCGTTGCTACAATACTGAGTGCATGTAATTTTTAAGTTCATTGCTAGTTTTAGGACACTGAACATCTAGGTTACATTCCCTGCTCTACAAGTTCAGAATTTATGATATTTTAATTTCAATCTGGTTTTACTAAGCTACCATAGTAACTGCCTTCTCTTATGTAATGCATCGCAAATTTTATATCATTGGACCTGTTGGTTTTGCATTCCTTTGCAAGTTATGCCATTATTATTTGTTTCAATTAAGCTCGGACAGTAGCTGGCACCTGTTGTGTACTACTCGCTCTGTTTCAAAATATAAGATGTTTTAGCTTTTGAAAGTAGTGTATATGGACTACATCCATTCCGTAAAAGAAGGCCTATATTAAGGGTTAATTTGTGGCATTTTTGTCAATGAAAATATATGTCCCGATGAATCGAATGGCATTGGTTTGGCAGCGTAGATGTTCTTGGTATCACTACAAGAAAAGTTGGCTTTTACAACGGTGGATTTTCATGGTTGACAGCCCATTTTTCATAGCTAAAAAGTCTTCTGTGATGGCTGTCCTTCGTGGTAAAAGCCTCACCACAAATGAATCAACCATGGTTTTTTCTACCATGACGGATCGCACCCTTCGGCGATGAAAACTTGTTCGGTCGTAGATCTGTTTGTCAGCCACGCTGACTGCTGACGACATGCAAACTACCACGTGGCTGCCGCCGTTAATGTCCGGTTACTGCCGTTAATGGTCGTAGAAACTGTGGTAGAAGGTAGGCCCAGCCAAGGCCTGCTAATTGTTAAATGGGTCGGCCCATGAGGAGAGCCCTTTACTACTTTGTCCTTCACTGTCTGAAATCGGCCCAGTACTGCAGCCAGCAGCGGCCTGTACACTTTTGGGCTCATTACTATTTCGGCCTACATGAGGTCCAAGTTAGTCCAACATTGTGCTGCCTCTTGAGCCCTGCACCAAGACAACTCGGTACTGTTCATTCCCGGTGCCTACCTAGGCTTTTACTGTTAAGGCCTATCACTGTTCTAGCCTTTTAGGATTTCTGCCCTTTACTATTTAGGCCCTTTAGAGTTTGGAATTTTTCCTTTTCAGGCCGGTACTCTTCGGCCTGTTACTGTAGTGGCTTTCCATTTATTGTTCTAGCCTTTTACTATTATGGCACTCTTTCAATGTTCTAGCCTTTTACTATTATGGTCATTTATTGTTCTACCTTTTACTGCTCTAGCCTTTAAAAGTTTTGGCCATTCACTGTTCTGGCCATTTATTGTTGAGGCCATTCACGATTTAGTCCTTTCACAGTTCAAGCCTTTCATTGTTTCGGATTTCTATCATTTAGGACTTTTATAGTTTTGGTCTTCTACTATTCTAGCCTTTCACTGTTTTGGCCTTTTACTGTTCTGGCCTTTTACTGTTCTAGTCTTTAAATTTTCATTTTGTCTAGTTAATGCGCATGTTTTTTCAAGATTCAGCATGTTATTGCTCCGGCTTGTTACTATTTCAGCCTTTTTTTTCCTAACTCCTATTTTTTGGCAGAACACAGGAATATCAAGATAGCAATTAATAAACACATACAAATTAAAACTACTTATTACACAACAATAAAAGTTTACTAAAACAGATTATACAACAAGATCGAAATTCTGAAAATTGAATCATCTGTCCTCTTCTTCAACATTTCAGCTACAAATCTAAGAGAAGCTACACCCTTTCTTTCTGTATGCAATACAACCTTTATATATTTATCACCTGCAGGAGTTGTTCTAGGTGGATTGTTAAGTAAGTTGTTTCCTTCGGAAATGCAATGGAAGGATGAATGGGAAGAGGGATCGCAACTTTCAGTCCTGCCTTCTGAGAGCTCATGCTTAGTTTTAAGTGCAGCGTGCTAAAATATGGTGCAAGAGGTTAAAACAAAGAACAAGGGAAACATGAAGTATATATTAAGTAGAGACCATTTAAAGCAAGTGTGAACTTACAGTAGCATGTTCAGACTGACAGTAGATCATTCTGGAGCAGGTGCGACTCCTGGTTAATCTGTCAGAAGAATCTGAGCCGAATAGCTGGAACTCTGGTCCTTGTACTCCATTGTCATTTCACTGCATTAAGGCATGACATTTCAAACCTAGTTAGCTGGTTTGCAAGATTGAAAACTCTTGAAAAACACCAAAAACATAGCATTAAAAATTACCATATGTAAGATTCAAAGTAGATAGCTGGTTTGGAAGGATGAAAGCAGGTCAAAACACCAAAATATATCATTAAAAATAGATTTATATTTTCATGCCCCTGGTTCATTAGTTGTACTCAGTTTTTCCCCAGCCGGTTAACTTTTCCTCACTTTCCCCCTCCCTCTATTCTAAACCCGACACAGGCGCTTAGACGGAGGGATCCCATCAGGTCAAAATATTGACCATTACATGCTGACCGATGGGACCGTGTTCGGGCTGGTCGTACCGTGGCTGTTACGTGCAGACGAGTGGGACCAGGATACACGTTAGACCAGCCATCCTTCTCTCGGTGACTTGTGGGCCACTTTTGTAACACCCCAAAACTTTAATCAAAGTTATCAAGATCCAAATCACCCAATTTAGGGTTAAGAAAAACTTTTTATCATTAAAATAATTAAGAATGCATATGTGTGTGGCATTAATATAAAATTGTTTTGAATTGCCATGTTTGTTTGTTCCAATGGTTGTTAAATGATTCAAAGGTGAATTCGACATCACCTAGATCATTCCTAAGGAAAATCCAAAGAAAAAGAAATCAAATGGCATTAATAAATGCAAATGGTCATTTGTGCCATTTTAATCCACTAGGTCACTTTAGGTGTTCCTAGAAGTCAAATTCAAACAGAAACAATTATATATATTTGCACCCCTTTCTAGTACAAGTAATGATCTACCAAGGCCCACTTTGAAATCTTACAAAAACATTTGATTTTAAATGGCATTTGAAAATGGAATCCATTTCATATGCATAGATCACACTTTTCTAAAAACCACTCAAATGAGTTCAACTTGACAATCCCAAGCAACCACAGATGTTCAAGCATAAGATCAACACACCCACCAAAAATATTTTCAAATTCAAAACTTTTGTTCTTGCGGCCATTGTGTTGAATAGTTGGCAGGCAAATAAAATCCTGACCCCTCTGCTCTCCCTTGTACCCCTAGCAATAACCAAGCCATCACAGAGCTACCACTTAGCCCCCAGCTGCAGTGTCGCGCCACCCCGATGCCATGATCGTCGGCCGACCATGCACACATCGCAGGAGCACGCACCGCCCTCTTCCGCCGCTCCAAGGAGGTAGGAGTGATAGCACTGCCGCCCTTGGTCCCTTCCCTGAGCCTTTCTAGCCCCTGGACCACCGAGGAATGCTCGCGCCCACAGCCTCTGCACCGTGCACATCTCAATCTAGGGCGCCGTCACCGACAGGCCCGCACAAGCCGTTCCTTGCCCTTAGCTCGTGTGCGCCGCTCCGCCTTAACCCCAGCTCACCCCCAGATATGCCCTTTTCCCTACGTGCGACCAGTAGCCACCGTGAACCTTGTCGAGCATCGCCTCTGCCATGCAGAGCGCAAGCCTCGCCCGACCAAATGCCACCTCCCCTAGAATTTCCATCACGCCATAGCTGACCGCCAGGAGGCAATCCACCATGCGCCTAGACCGCCCATGCCTCTAGCACCCTCTACCGTTGTCACCGACGAGCTCACCGTCGCCCTCATGGTCTCCTCGTTGAGCCTATAAAAGGAGCCCTCCCCAGCACCAATTCGCCACACTACCTCACTCCCCAATCTCTCGGAACCACCTCACAACATCGCCGGAGCCGCTCGAGAAGCCGTCCTCTGGAATTTTCACCGGAGTCGCCGCAGCAGAGGAGAAAGGGGCCCGTCGATTTCGTCCACCCCAGGAGCCGCCGCGACCTCGCCTATGTCCACTGTCGTCTCCATGTTCGGTCTCCCCCATCGCCATGATAGCTGGAGCCCTGGTCTCGCCGGCGAGCTGCTAGGGTTCCGTCTCGCCGGCGACCAGTTCGTCGTCGATGATGAACCACCACTATCGATCTAGGTTCTAATCACACGGCCCACATGGCCCCGTATCGCTTCCCTTTGAGTTGTGCCGCTGACATGTGGACCCCCTTGTCAGTTGCCAGCCGCGCCGCGTAGTGCCACTAGGCCGGCCCATTTTATTTCCCGCGCTGGCCCTAGAATTCAAATATATAATTTTCTATTTAGACTTAATCTAGTTTCTGTCCACTAGAGAGTTCTGCTTAACCAAATTGAATGATTCAAATTTTGTTGAAAATATAAGTAAAAAAGATATCCAATCCCGTTGGATTTAAATCAATTAGAGTTATAGATCACATATAGACAAAATAACAAGATAGAGACTTTTCTACATTCAAACATTTTTCAAAAATCAACCATAATAGCTTTTGAGTTGATTCCAACTCTCAACAATCACATTTGAATATAACTATTTGAATATGTAATAATATTTAGGTTTGCATGTAGTGACTTTGGACTAGTACCAAAATAATGCTATATAGGCATTTCTAGTCACTTTAAATCATTTAAGTATTAATCTTAAACTTATTAAAATGTGATCAAACATTGAAATCACATTCCCATGAATTAGAATATGTGGTGATGACATGTGTCCACATAATCCCAGATTTTAATTGGAGAATATTAAATATTAATTAATTTCAATGAGTAGAAATTACTTTTCTCAAATAAAATAAATGAATCTAGTTCATTAAAATCTTGTGATGAATATGATGATACTAGATCATCAAGTGTGTGCCTTAGTGTGCTAATTATACTAGTTAAGTATTGTTTGGTGATTGTGTATTCCATATATATTTATAGACGATAGTACCAACCAAGTCTACGAGGAGGAGGAGTTCTACCCCGAAGAATACGAGGAGAATTTCAACCACTTCACCAACCAAGGCAATCCTAACACTTCAAGTAAATTGAGCAAGATATTGTTAGAAAGCTAGAATTATTTAAGATAACCTAAGCAAGATGCATTAGGCATGCTTTGCTTATACCTCTTTGATTTATACCCACCCCAAGTTTTACTTACAAGCTTTATTTCTTTTAGTTTACCAAAGTTATTTACTTCTTTATAGATAGCATAAAGAGTATAAAACTTGGCTTATCTAGTTAGACATAGATGTAATTCTGTGGCATGTGATCGAGATTAGCACCCCACATTAGTGAACACTCTTAACTTAGTAGTTTAGAGCTAAACCAAAAACTTGATCACTTTAGATGGGAATACTCGGTGAAAATGACTTATGAAAACATTGGAATGATGAGTCATTCTATTGAGATGTTTTTACATGTGTTGAGAAACACAAATGGTTTATGATGATGAAAATGTTGAGGCATGAGCCTTAGCCCTTTATAAAAACTGATGGTTGGGTTCGGATGCGATACCATTCCAATTTTACCGTACAACCACAATACCTGAATTGGGTAAGGCTTAGCCGAAAGTTTATATGAATTATTATGAGTTCCCTCGCGGGAGAGGTTTGACCTGAGGCTACCTCTCAATGTTGTCCCCCTATGCAGTGCCCAGGATGGCAGATGGCCATGGCTAGGAGGCCAAGTTCATAGGAGAGGTGCTTATACCAGAGTGTGTAAAGGAAAGGTTTTGTTATCCCTGACAGATGTATCAAATTTTGTGGTGAAAGTGCACCAGGTCTACAGAGTGTCAAACTATTCGAATAGCCACGTCCGTGGTTATGGACAGTTGGAGTGGCCATACTTTTCCATTGTCAGATGTTTTCCAAAATGACTTATAAAATGAATTGTGACATGACTTGACCACAACAGAGTTATGACTATGTTAACTAAGTTCCCACTTAGGTAATTTTTAGAACTTTATTTTTATCTTTCTTTTTTTCTAAAATCAGCTTAGGTTTCAAACTTAACTTTACAAATAAACTTAGAACTTAGCATTCCTATTAGAATTACCTTACTTGATAGTGATAGTTTGCGAGTACTTAAAGAGTACTCATGGATTTGTCCCTGGATATTCCTGTGGCCAGACTATGAGGAGGACTATCCGGAACAAGGACAGCAGGACGGCTACGACAAATAGGATCATCTCCCATCGTCAGCATTGCCTGTTACACTTAAGATGGAGCCCACCGCTACGCTTATTTATTCCACTACTTGTTTGTACTAAGACTGGATCATGAGATCCTTTATTTGTATAAGACCTTATTATGGTTTGTAATAGATGATGTACTGTGATATCTAATGTGTTATGTCTCGCAAAAATGGTAATCCTAGGATTGCGATGTATGGCATAACCGGCATCTGGGATTAAAAATCCGGGTGTTGACAAGTTGGTATCTGAGCCATCTTGACCATAGGAGACCCTAGTTAGAACGGACGTCCAAATTAAAACTTAGTTTCAAAACAAAAGAAGTGAGTATTTGTGAAAATCTATTTCCCCTCTTACTCTTGAGATTGTTTCGAAAATATTAATGTTACTCAAAATTTCTTACATTACTACATAAAATTTGACACACTTGATCACCTCACTAACTTACTCATCCTAAATTCTTATAGATGGAAGTTCAGTACTGCAAGTTCTACCAGTTGGGCAACGGAGGCCAACTAATCTTCGAGAGGGATCTTGATGCACTTTATGAGTACCTTGAGCGTCAGCATCCGGAATTCTTCGGATCTCAACTCAATGGTCCCCCAGGAGGAGATTTACAATGGCTAATAGTTGCTGATCTTCGAGGAAAGATAGAGGCACCACTTTTCGAGAAGATTCAATTCACCGTGAGAGAGAACAACTAGCTAGATGGATTAGCCAAGGCAATTCATGAAGCTCTCGCTCGTCTTTGTGCACAGAATGTGAACTTGATCCAGGGAACCTGCTTTGCTCACTATGCAAGGCATGATTCTATGGGAATGCCTCTGGACATGCCAAGTCACCCAGAGCTAAAGCGCCAAGTGGAGAACCTTGACTTCCTCCTGTACGACATATAGAAGGAATTGGACAATGCTCGAGAGTTCGCCAACCACAACCTTGCCATTGCCGCCCAGAAGGCCTAGACTTTCTCACTGCTCATCAAGGATCATCAATCACTTCGTCATCAACGCACAAAGAAGTATCGGACCATCGACCGTCTTCGCAAGAAGGTGGCCGACCTCAAGAAGACCATCAAGGAGCAAGAAGCTCAGCTTGGAGAAAAAGAAGAAGAAGAGGAGGAAGGTAAAGACATCCAAGGGGATATTCACTCGTACCTCAGTAATGATGATGACTACCTGGAGGATGATGCCATGGACTTCTACACTGACGATGATGACTCTGACTTCTTCGATGATGAGTAGATGCACTAGAGCACTATCGTAGGAGTGAGAAGTATCGGTCCCATTATACCTTAGCTCACAGAATGGTTCCTAAAACCATCTGTTATCCTTTCGTTGTGGTGTGTGTGTTTGTATCGTGTGCTTTGCTTGAATGAATGAGAAGTTGTTAGTTTGCAAGACCTGAGTCAAACTCAAAGTTTTATGCTTTGAAACCAAAACCATAAACCTTAGAACTTTACGTCTTACCCAATTATCTATCTCAGTCTTCAGATGACTCGAGGAAACCAAGGAGGGAGCAGCTCATCGTAGGACCCAATGCTGTAGATTCTGTAGACGTTAATTGCAAAATGCGAAGCTAGTAGGGCAGAGAGCCAAGCAAATCTAGCCACCCTGCAGCAGATCGCCCAGATGGTCCACAACAATCAGGGTCACGGAAATCAGGATCATCATGGGTCCAAACTCAAAAACTTCTAGAATACCAATCCCCCTATCTTTAGCAAGTCTGAAGACCCGCTGGATGCTGATGATTGGTTACAGACCATGGAGAATAACTTACAAGTCGCCGGATTGTATGCCAACGAGAAAGTTCTGTTTGCCACCCACTATCTGGCAGGAGATGCAAAAGCATGGTGGAATAACACCCGCACGATGAACCACGGTCAAGTGATGACGTGGGAAGCTTTCAAAGTCAAGTTCAGCCGCACCCATGTGCCGCAGGGTTTAGTCACCAGAATGAGAGATGAATTCAGAGAACTAAAGCAATGCAAAGTGACTATAGTGGAGTACCTCACCAGGTATGCACCTGATCAGATCAACACTGAAGCCAAGAAGGAGATATTCCTTAACGGACTACATGATGAGATGCAGACGGTACTAGTCAACATCCATTTTGAGGATCTCGAAGAGTTAGTCGACTCTGCCATTCAGATGGAAGGGAAGATCAACCAAGTGAACAATACCCGCAAACATCGGATGATGCACCAACCTGGGTCCCATAGTACCCAGAAGTATCGCCCCAACCCGTCTGGTGGATATGCCCCGCAGAACAATAGACCCCCAATGTCTCGTCCAAGCTACCACAACCGTAGCGGAGGAAATGTGAGGTCTAGAGGGAACAACAACAACCACCCCGGCAACTCCAACAATTTCAACCGTGCACCGCCCAAGCCCAACAACAACACTGCCCCAAGGACTGGAAGCAATGTTGTGCATGTGGCAGCAAAAGACAAGTCTCATATTACTTGTTTTGAGTGTGGAGTGAAGGGTCACTACTCCAATGAGTGTCCCAAGAAGATTGCCGCCACTGCCAATGTGAATGCCCCAGCTCAACAGCAGTGCCGTGTTTAGCCCAGAAGAAGATTCGCCACAGGGAATCCTCACAACCGCAACGGCCGTCTCTTCAACATGAACGCCGAAGAAGCCAAAGAAGCGCCAGATGTCGTGCTGGGTATGTTTTCTATCAACTCCGTTTTAGCAAGAGTGTTGTTTGATTCTGGAGCATCACACTGGCTTGTTACCGAAGAATTTGCATGCACTAGTAAGATTCATCCAACCAACTTGAAGCATGTTATGATAGTTCAAATACCTGGTTCAACCACAAAAGCTAGAAAAATTTGCAAGGTTGTACCTACCAGAATACATGGAACAGATTTTTATGCCAATCTAATAGTACTTGGAACCAAAGGTTTGGAAGTAGTACTAGGAATGGATTGGATGTCGAAGCATAAAGGATTAATAGACTATGCCAAGAAAACCATCACCATGACCAGTAGTGTTGGGGGGATACCCCCGGGTAGGGTCACGCCGGGGTATAAAGGCCGAGTTAGCCGAGGTTCGGCAAGGCCAAAGAGGATGCTCGCCGGGTCACCTCAAGGCAGGCCGAATCACGGGGTAACACGGACCAGGGGGCGTTCGCCAAACTAAGTCTCAACCGACTTAAGAAGTAAGCCAGAAGTGCCTGTTTTACTTGTATGCAGGAACACGTGTGGCTGGATCAACTAGGATTCGGGTCGCGTCTAGCTTCTAGGAGAAGGAAGGAATCTCACTGCTCAAAAGAAGCCCTGGTACGCACTACCTGAGCGAAGCAAGCAAGGGCAGGACCACCGAGGCATGGCCGACAAGGGTGACGATGCCCATGTCGGCTGACGCGGGCGCCAAAGAGGCTCACGTAGCCTCTGCATGTGTGACGCGGGGGAAAAGCGCCCCGGTCGGCTTACTACTTTGGGAGGAGGCATATTCTTAGGAATATGCCTCCACGTATGCCCTAGGCAGAGACCGAGCTCCCTCTATATAAGGGGGCTAGGGTTTCAGTAGAAGGGGATTCCGCTATTCTAATTGGGCTAGGGTTTTAGGTGTGTACTGTGGGTGAGAGTAAGAGAGCTCCTTCTTCCTCCTCTCGCCTATACCACTCTAGGAGCACTTGTAATCTTGGAAGCAAAGCAATAGAAACAACTGTGTGGAGAATCACTTCACTATCCCTCCCTGGATTCCCCTAGTGTGTATTAGTCCCTAGCTTTAGCCTATCCATGGCATCTGCCGTGACACCACCACGACAGTTGGCGCCCACCGTGGGGATAGCGGCGCTAGCAGGGGTCAAGATCTGGATGGGAAACATCATCGGCACCGGCGAACGCATCGTCTCCGGGCTCGTTCAGCGCTTTGGAGCGCTGGACTTTGTCAGTGACAATGCTGGCTGCTTCGGCACGCATCCACTTCCGCGCAACGGCCTCTTCGTCACGCTCGGCGCGCACAAAGTCTACATTGCTGTGGACGTGTCTTGTGTTCATCCGCGCCACGTCGTCGAGGCTGGAGAGCCGCCCCTCACCGTGGCTCGTGGGGCGCGTATCGCTCGCTCCCTGGACCGCGAAGAGGTGATGATGACTGCGCCTGGTGCGGGCGCGAGCAAGGATCCGGCACCATATCCGGAGGTAATGCCTAAGGCACCGAGGAAAGGTAGAGGTCCTCCACTAGAGAGGCCGAAAAATGTGTTGAGGGAAGCGATGGATAGCTTGGCAAACCCTGTGGTAGGAGCAGTAGATCTGGCTGGATCGCAGGCCGAGCTAGAGGAAACTAGGAAAAAGATACTAGAGGGCGCAAAGAAACTAGCGGCGGCTCAGCAGTCATTGAATATGACGCTGCGCGAATACGCAAAGGCGAACAAAGTAAATGCTGTAAAAAAGTAAAGGGGAGATATTTCATGAGCGAGATGAACAGAGAAGGTGATACTGGAATTGAGAAATCAGAAAACTGATTGTCCATGGGGCTGCCGAGGTATAGTACCCCGGCAATGAACCTCAGGGCAGCGGATGCAGCTGTATCCGAGTTAGAGGGTCTGACGGGTGAAGCCCGTCAAAGACAACAAGATAGGGTTAATGAGCTGGTTCGGATCGCAAACAGACAAAACGAAGAACTACTCAGAGCTAACCCGGAGAGAGTTGGAGCCTCCAAGATCGTCCATTCGGTGATGGGTAACCCGGAGAAATCCGCTGGAGCCGCATCGTCTCCTCATGGTGGCCCAAGGAGAGAAGAGGTAGTAACCTCGGCCAGACGGAACAAACAGATCGTCCCGTATGACCCAACACGGGTGGGGAAAGGAAAAGAAGCATAGAAAAATGATGATCGACGGAGTGTGAGCCGAGGTGAAGCTGGCCGAGGTAACCGCCACCAAGGCAATGCCGGTCAAGGTAACGCAGTCAACGGCAATGCCGGACAGCGAAACTCGGCAGGAGCAGGACAACCGCAACAGCGGAATATACCAAGGCAAGAGCAAAGTGCCGGCCGAGGTATGCAACAGAAAGGTGCTACACGTGAGCAAAACAGGTACAATGATGGAGACTCGGAAATGGCAAACGCGGGATATCCAAGACCGGACTATCATGTGATAGGGTCAAGATTGGGAAGCAGGGATTTGATGCCGGATGATGCCAGGTTGAAACTGGATCGACTGTATTGGTCGGAACAGATGGAATGTCAAGGTCCACCAGGTCCTGCGTGTTTTGGACCCCGGATCATGAAGGAGCCACCGGTACCCAACTTCCAGTTACCCAGGGCACGAAGACGTATGATGGCAGTACCAAGCCGGAGGATTGGTTGATAAACTATGCTACGACTGTGAAAATTGCCACTGATAACTTGAGATGGGTTGTACGATACGTACCCCAGATGTTGGAAGGGCCGGCAAGGGTATGGCTGAACAATTTGCCACCCGGAAGCATCAACTGCTGGATAGATTTTGAGGAAATGTTCATCAGCAATTTCTCGAGTACGTATCAGAGGCCAAATACGCCGCAGACCCTAGCTATGTGCAAGCAAAGACCTAATGAGACAGACCGGGAGTTCTTGACCCGGTGGTGTACCATGAGAAACTCATGTGAAGGCGTGATAGAATCACAGGCCATAGCATGGTTTGCACAAGGGTGCCAATATGCAAGCGAGCTATGGCAAAACTTGCAAAGGAAAATGCCAACTACGTTGGTAGAGATGATCCGGATTGCAGATTCGTATGGTTTCGGTGATCCGACTCAACCTAGGCTCGTATCAAACGAGTCAAACGATGAGTACTATTAGAGGGGTGGATCCGGATCATCCCGAAGGACTGACTACAGAGGAAAAAAGAAGAGATGATAGACCAGATCATCGATACGGTTCGCAACAAGTTGCGGCTGTGAATCAAGATCGGCCCAGAGCAGGGGGCAGTCAGCGCCAGAAAACTGGAGGGCAATGGACTCCGAGAAATGATGGCAAGAAAACTTGGACGCCAGAACAAAAGAGACAGTGGCAAGAAAAGAAGGACCGTCCGAGGTATACTTATGAGTCGATGTTGGACCAGCCGTGTAAGTTTCACACGCCAAATCCGAGTAACCCAGCGGGTCATACGACGAGGCAATGTGAGTGGATGCGCAAAATTGAACAAGGTGGCTCGGGGAATGCTCAGGCACCCCGGAATGATCAGCCTCGGTAGGAGTTACCCCGGCAGTAATTGCTCTCCGGAGCGAACACGCAACAGCTAATGTTGCGTCCCCCTCCACCGAGGTATGACAACAATGAGATAAGGGATGCAGTGCATCAAGTGGAAAATCAGCATCAGCCGGATCAGAGGTACCCCAGAAATGAGGGGATAAATGAGTACAAAGAGCATCATCAGAGCTATTGTGTGTTCACCACTGAGGAAACAGATAGAAAAAGCTTGCAGCGTAGGCATATGGAGGTGAATGCAGTGATGCCGGCAGTGATGAGGTACATGCCTTGGTCTGATCAGGAAATCACCTGGAGCATAAAGGATCATCCCAAGCTTATGCCAAGCCCTGGTTCATATGCGTAGTTGCTGGACCCGACGTTCATTGGGCCTAGCATTAATGTAAGGTTCTCAAAGGTACTGATTGACAATGGCAGCAGCATTAACATCATGTATGCGGAGGTAACGCCTAAGGCACCGAGGAAAGGTAGAGGTCCTCCACTAGAGAGGCCAGAAAATGCGTTGAGGGAAGCGATGGATAGCTTGGCAAACCCTGTGGTAGCAGCAGTAGATCCGGCTCGAGCGCAGGCCGAGCTAGTGGAAACTAGGCAAAAGATACTAGAGGGCGCAAAGAAAATAGCCATGGCTCAGCAGTCATTGAATATGACGCTGCGCGAGTACGCAAAGGCGAACAAAGTAGATGCTGTAAAAGTAAAGGGGAGAAATCTCATGAGCAAGATGAACAGAGAAGGTGATACTGGAATTGAGGAATCAGAAAACTATTTGTCCGTGGGGCTGCCGAGGTATAGTACCCCGGCAAAGAACCTCAGAGCAGCGGATGCAGCTGCATCCGAGTTAGAGGGTCTGACGGGTGAAGCCCGTCAAAGACAACAAGATAGGGTTAACGAGCTGGTTCAGATCGTGAATAGACAAAATGAAGAACTACTCAGAGCTAACCCGGAGAGAGTTGGAGCCTCCAAGATCGTCCATTCGGCGATGGGTAACCCGGAGAAATCCGCTGGAGCCACATCGTCTCCTCATGGTGGCCCAAGGAGAGAAGAGGTAGTAACCTCGGCTAGACGGAACAAATAGATCGTCCCGTATGACCCAACGCGGGCGTGGAAAGGAAAAGAAGCACATAAAAATGATGATCGATGGAGTTTGAGCCGAGGTGAAGCTGGCCGAGGTAACCGCGACCAAGCCAATGCGGGTCAAGGGAACGCAGTCAACGGCAATATCAGACAGCGAAACTCGGTAGGATCAGGACAACCACAACAGCGGAATATACCAAGGCAAGAGCAAAGTGCTTGCCGAGGTATGCAACAGAAAGGTGCTCCATGTGAGCAGGATAGGTATAATGATGGAGACTCGGAAATGGCAAACGCGGTATACCCAAGACCGGACTATCATGTGATAGGGTCAAGATTGGGAAGCGGGGATTTGATGCCGGATAATGCCAGGTTGAAACTGGATCGACTTTATAGGTCGGAATAGATCGAATGTCAAGGTCCACCGGGTCCTGCATGTTTTGGACCCGGGATCATGAAGGAGCCACCGGTACCCAACTTCCAGTTACCCAGGGGCACGAAGACGTATGACGGCAGTACCAAGCCGGAGGATTGGTTGATAAACTATGCTACGGCTGTGAAAATTGCCACTGGTAGCTTGATATGGGTTGTACGATACGTACACCAGATGTTGGAAAGGCCGGCAATGGTATGGCTGAACAATTTGCCACCCGGAAGAATCAACTACTGGATATATTTTGAGGAAATGTTCATCAGCAATTTGTCGAGTACGTATCAGAGGCCAAATAGGCTGCAGACCCTAGCTATGTGCAAGAAAATACCTAATGAGACAGACCGGGAGTTCTTGACCCGGTGGTGTACCGTGAGAAACTCATGTGAAGGCGTGATAGAATCACAGGCCAACTACGTTGGCAGAGATGATCCGGGTTGCAGATTCGTATGCTTTGGGTGATCCGACTCAACCTAGGCTCGTATCAAACGAGTCAAACGATGAGTACTATCAGAGGGATGGAGCCGGATCATCCCGGAGGACTGACTACAGAGGAAAAAGAAGAGATGATAGACCAGATCATCGATACGGTTCGCAACAAGTTGCGGCTGTGAATCAAGATCTGCCCGGAGCAGGGGGCAGTCAGCGCCAGGAAACTGGAGGGCAATGGACTCTGAGAAACGATGGCAAGAAAACTTGGACGCCAGAGCAAAAGAGACAGTGGCAAGAAAAGAAGGACCGTCCGAGGTATACTTATGAGTCGATGTTGGACTAGCCGTGTAAGTTTGACACGCCAAATCCGAGTAACCCAGCGGGTCATACGACGAGGGAATGTGAGTGGATGCGGAAGATTGAACAAGGTGGCTCGGGGAATGCTCAGGCACCCCGGAATGATCAGCCTCGGTAGGAGTTACCCCGGCAGCAATTGCTCTACGGAGCGAACACGCAACAGCTAATGTTGCCTCCCCCTCCACCGAGGTATGATAACAATGAGAGAAGGGATTCAATGCATCAAGTAGAAAATCAGCATCAGCCGAATCAGAGGTACCCAGGAAATGAGGGGAGAAATGAGTACAGAGAGCATCATCAGAGCTATTGTGTATTCACCACTGAGGAAACAGATAGAAAAAGCTTGCAGTCTAGGCATATGGAGGTGAATGCAGTGATGCCGGCAGTGACGAGGTACATGCCTTGGTCTGATGAGGAAATCACCTGGGGCATAAAGGATCATCCCAAGTTTATGCCAAGCCCTGGTTCGTATGCGTTGGTGCTGGACCCGACGTTCATTGGGCCTAGCATTAACGTAAGGTTCTCAAAGGTACTGATTGACAATGGCTGCAACATTAACATCATGTATGCGGACACAATGCGCAAGCTGGGTATCTCGGAAAACATGCTACAGCCCACGAGGACAACTTTCCATGGTATTGTGCCCGACATTTCTTGTGAGCCCATAGGCAAGGTCCGGGTTGATGTATTGTTCGGCACGAGGGATAACTGCCGAACCGAAAATTTGGAGTTCGAGGTGGTGAACATGGAAAGTGCGTACCATGCATTAGTCAGAAGGCCAGCGCTGAACAAGTTCATGGCAAGCTCTCATATTAGCTACCTGAAGATGAAATTGCCCGAACCAAACGGAGTGATTACCATTGCAGGGGATTTCCGACGTTCCATGGAGTGTGCGTCGGCCAGGTCTAACTTAGCCGAGTCACTTGTGATTGCGTAAGAGAAAGGGAATATTCAAGAGGTGGCGGCATTGGCTAAGTACGCGCAGCAGTATATGTCGGCGCTGAGTAACCCGCACGGAAGTGTCTCTTTCCAAGCCACGAAAGATACCAAGAAGGTTCCTGTTGATGACATGTTCTCGGAGCGCACCGTAACAATTGGTGCCGGGTTAAGTGATAAATAGGAAAGCGAGCTCGTCAGCTTCCTCCGTGAGAATCAGGACATTTTTGCTTGCTCCACATAGGACTTGCAAGGTGTTCCGAGGAAGCTGGCCGAGCACTCTTTGAATGTGAGACCCAGAGCTAAGCCGATGAAGCAACCTCTCTGCCGCTTCGCCGAAGATAGGAGGAAAGTCATTGGGGATGAGATAGCTCGGTTGCTAGCTACAGGATTTATCACGGAAGTTCTTTACCCGGACTGGCTGTCTAATCCGATGATGGTTGAGAAGAAGAAGGATGACCCGAACGTGGCAGTGGTTTGGCGAATGTGTATCGATTACACGAACCTGAACAAGGCGTGTCCAAAAGATCCATTTCCACTGCCAAGAATAGATCAGGTCATAGACTCAACTACTGGATGTGAATTGTTGTCATTCATTGATGGATATTCTGGTTTCCACCAGCTACCTCTGAATCCGGATGATCAAATAAAGACTGCGTTTATTACCCCGTATGGGGCTTATTGCTATCGCACCATGCCGTTTGGTTTACGTAATGCAGGGGCAACGTACCAAAGATGTATGCAAAAATGTTTGCACGACCAAATCGGTCAAAATGTACAAGTGTACGTGGATGATGTGGTTATCAAGACCAAGGAAAGCAAAACACTCCTTGACGATATCAGGCAAACATTTGCAAACCTAAGGAGGTTCCGGATGAAGCTTAACCCGGAAAAATGCACCTTCGGTGTCCCGGCTGGGAAATTGCTCGGTTTTCTTGTTTCCAGCCGAGGTATCGAGGTTAATCCAACTAAAATCCAGGCCATCGAATGAATGGAATTGCCAAAGTGTCTTAACAATGTCCAGAAGTTCACAGGTTGCCTGGCCTCGTTAAGTCGGTTTGTATGTCGGTTGAGAGAAAAGGCATTGCTACTTTACCAACTCATGAAAAAGTTGGATAAGTTCGTTTGGACACCGCAGGCCAATGAAGCCTTTGCCCACTTGAAAAAGATGTTAGCCACTTCACCAGTGTTAGCCTCACCACTATCAAAGGAGCCAATGTTGCTCTATATAGCCGCAACCAACCGAGTTGTAAGTGTAGTGATAGTGGTGGAGCGCGACGAGGAAGGTAAGTCGGTGCAAAGGCCAGTGTATTACTTGAGCGAGGTGTTGTCAGCCTCAAAGCAGAACTATCCACACTATCAAAAGGTGGCGTATGGCGTGTACATGGCCGCTAAGAAGCTGAAGCACTACTTTGAGGAGCATCCCATCAGGGTCATATGTGAGGCCCCCATATCCGAGATAATGAGTAATAAGGATGAGAGTGGCAGAATTGCAAAATGGGCAATTGAGCTAGCTCCTTATGCTCCGCAATATGATAGAAGAGAAGCCATCAAATCCCAAGCTGTGGCGGACTTTTTCGTGGACTGGGCTGAGGTGCAATACGAACTACCACTACCCGATCCGGACTATTGGCGAATGCACTTTGACGGATCAAAAACCAAAACCGGGCTAGGGGCCGGAGTTGTACTTACCTCGCCAAAGAAGGACCAGCTAAAATACGTGCTGCAGATCCATTTCGCGGCATCAAACAATGTCGCTGAGTATGAAGCACTTGTGCACGGGCTCAAGGTGGCAAAAGAGATTGGGATACGTCAGATCGTATGCTTTGGCGACTCGGATTTGGTGGTTCAGCAAGTGTCGGGAGTGTGGGACACCCTGGATCCAAACATGGCACTGTACAGATTTCATGTGCAGAAGATATCTGGTTACTTTGAGGGATGTGAATTTCACCATGTACCCCGGGTGGAGAATGAGGCTGCCGACATGCTGTCGAAGCTCGGGTCAACCCGACAAGCAATTCCACCGGGTGTAGCATTAGAGCACCTCAGGAAACCATCCATCAGGCCCTCCCCAGAAACCGACTCGATCTATGTCCCGGAGGACATAGAATATGGAGCTGTGCCCATGGACATTGACATGGGAAGTGGTGCGCGAAACCCGGGGACTGCCTCGGCAAACCCGGGACTGCTTCAGTAAACCCGGGGACTGCTTCGCAAGACCCTGGGACTGCTCAGCGTGATCCGGTTGAAGTTATGCCAGTGAATCAGATGGAGATTGATGAGGATGTGTTCCCTGTGCGAGCAATACCAGCTTGGCACTACCTATATTTCAGTTCCTGAAAGATGGAACGTTACCCATTAAGGAAGTGTTGTCCAGGAAAACACAGAGGAGGGCAAAGGCTTACACGATCATCAATTCTGAACTATACAAAAGAAGTGTGACCAATGTCCTCCAGCGATGTGTTAACCCGGAAGAAGGGCTTGACATCCTCCGAGATATACATCAGGGGGAATGCGGGCATCATGCCTCATCCCGAGCCTTGCTAGCAAAAGCTTTCCGGCATGGATTCTACTGGCCCAATTCCTTAGAGCAAGCGGAAGATCTAGTGAGAAAATGTAATGGTTGTCAGAGGTACGCTACCAAGACACATATGCCAATGTCAGAACTCAAGACCATACCAATTACTTGGCCATTTGCCGTATGGTTCTTGGATATGGTCGGCCCGTTCAAACCATCACGGGGAAATATGACTCACATTTTAGTAATGGTGGACAAGTTTACGAAGTGGATTGAGCTAAAGCCTATAAGAAAATGTGATGGAGCTACGGCCGTGATGTTTCTCAAAGATATCATCTTGAGGTACAGTTATCCTCACAGTATCATAACTGATAATGACACAAATTTTGCGGAAGGAGCATTTGCGCGTTTCTGCCGGGATAAGAAGATCCAGCTGGACGTAGCCTTGGTAGCCCACCCAGCATCGAACAGACAAGTGGAAAGATCCAACGGATTAGTATTATCCGGGATAAAACCCCGGCTCATTGAGCCGCTGCAAAGATCAGCGGGGTGCTGGATAGAAGAACTACCAGCGGTACTGTGGAGTTTAAGAACTACTCCGAATCGATCAACAGGCTATACGCCGTTTTTTCTAGTATATGGGGCAGAAGTTGTATTACTAGCCGGCATAGAGCATGATTCGCCTAGGGTCACCCAATACACAGAAGCCGAAGTGCAAGAAGCCCGGCAAAATGATGTTGATCTGCTGGAAGAAGCGAGAGAACTGGCACTGTCCAGATCCGCCATATATCAGCAAAATCTCCGAAGCTATCATAGCCGGAAAGTGAGCCCCCGAGTCTTTCGGGAAGGCGATCTGGTGCTCCGGTTGGTACAACGTACTACTAGCATGCATAAATTATCCCCCATGGGAAGGGCCATTCATCATAAGCAGGGCATTGCACAATGATTCTTATTATCTTATAGATGCAAAGCCAAAGGAGAAGAACAAGGCGGACATGTCTGGTGAGGAATCTAAGCGTCCATGGAATGTAGCTCTACTTCGTCCTTTCTACACTTAGCTAAGAAGTGTATGTATCTGAGTCGTCTCATATGTCGGTATGTATGTCGGCAATGAGCTTATCAATGAAATGTTGGCACCTCGAGCAGTAACTCAGGGACTGCCTTAATAATATTTGTCGTTTTTTGTGCGTTAGCTGGAATAAGTTATTCTAATTAACTCGGATTAGTAATGTGTGAGCACCAAGAACCTAACTCTTCGACTTGCTGCTGTCGAACAAGAATTGGCTTCATGGCAAGCAAGAGAACAAGGTTGGAATTGCGTAGCACATGAAAAACGACTAAGGAAAAGAATTTATTCGAGCCAACGTTTGTTTTTCGGACTAACCCTGTATTTATTTTCAAGTTATTATGCAGTTTTATTTTTGAGCTAAGTCTAAAAGTTTCCCAGTATTGTTAAGACAATTTTTGAAGCTCGGATTCGTAAGTCGTAAAACCGAATCAAGGTAGACACGAACCGATCCAAGAGATTGGACGAACAAGAAAAAGAAACTCGGGGACTACGCCCAAGTTAATCCGGCATAAGAACTTAGTAGCAAAATATCACATCTATATGAAATACAACTCCACCTGGCATACCGGGGATCTGATAAATTGTCAAGTTTTTTCGCTCAAGGAGCGGCAGGAGGAGGGAGTTCGGCATCATCTTCGCCATCTTCAATATCCGAGGCGTCATCTTCTCCATCACCGTCCGAGCCATCTTCATCATTCTCAACCTCTTCGTCCCCAGCGGCTTCCAGGAAGCTCGGCCCCTCAACCCATTCATGAATGGGAGCATATTCGATGAGGCTATGGGCGCAAGCCTGGCGCTGAGCCACCCACTCCGGGTCATTGGTCCATCGGGATCCTGTGCGCAGGCGTGTTAGGAGGTTGAGATCAATTTTCTCATACCACGTGAGTATGTGGTGGAGAATGGTATCAGCTGCGGCACGCCCAGCGGACTCTCTCCAGAGGTCGAGCTGAGTCTCGGTTTCTATTAGCTTCTCAACGAGAATTGTGGTGGTCTCCGGAGTATCTTCGCCGGGCCATACCATGTTGAAGATGCAAACTGCAACGTCCAGGATGTCCTTGCCATAATTTTTGATGAGCTCCACGCGAGAGGACAAGCTGACCAACAGGTCCTCCATGTAATAGGGAATCTCTTCACCGTCAGGAACGGCAGGAGTACGCCTTTCTTGGCGGAAGTCTGCAACTATTGCGCTTGCAATAGCAGTGCCCTCTGGAAATTTGCCTGGAAACAAGACAAAGGAAAAAGATAAAGAAAAGACATATGAAGTAACCCGGAGAAGTAGGTCGGATAAGGGAAAAGAACTTACGTGATATATGGCTGAGGATCCGGGTCAACTCCCTAGTGTAGTCATCACGACTCTTCCGAAGCTGCTCAAGCTCAGCATTCGCCGACCCAAGCTGGATGCCAGACTCCTTGAGTAGATCTTGGTCCTTGGCAATCTGGAGATTGAGGCACTCGCGCTCTTCTGTGTAATCCCGGCCAACCTTTTGGAGCTCGGATTGGTGGTGGGCCTTCATTTTCTACATCTCAGCCTTGAGCCTGGCGATCTCATCGTCCTTGGTCCGGAGGAGGGCGAGCTCGTCATCTTTCTTCTTAAGCTCGGCTTGATGCTGCCCTGCTTGTTCGAGAAAATGCAGCATCATATCAGGCACGGGCACACTATCTTCAAGCGATGTTGAAATAGTGTGTTGGCCCGGTAGAGCCGAGGTATGAATGATTGCCGAGCCAAGAAGAGAAGGAAATGGAAAGCACTGCAAGGTCGGACAAAAATGACTTACCCTAGATCTGCTGCAGATTCTTCCGCATAATCTTGTTCTCAGCCTCCACCCCAGCTGCGGAAACCGAATGATGAGATTAGTTCGGCAGAGGAAGATGAAGAAAAACGAAGAAGCGCCAAGGAAGAAATTTACCCCTTTTCTCGTATTCCGCGAGAAGTGCAGTTTGCTTTGCGCGTAGCATCTTGTGGGTATCCAGCAGACGTTGGAATTCAGGACTCCGGCGATTGGTTGTCACCTAAAAGGAGTACAGGAACATAAATTAGCTTGGTGCATATTTGAAGTGTACAAAAATCCGGGCCAAGTGGAACTAAACCCGGCTCTAGGTGTGTGCATGTTCGAAGTGTACAAAAATCCGGGCCAAGTGGAACTTAACCCGGCTCTAGGTGTGTGCATGTTCGAAGTGTACAAAAATCCGGGCCAAGTGGAATTTAACCCGGCTCTAGGTGTGTGCATGTTCGAAGTGTCCAAAAATCCTGGCCAAGTAGAACTTAACCCGGCTCTAGGTGTGTGCATGTTCGAAGTGTACAAAAATCCGGGCCAAGTGGAACTTAACCCGGCTCTAGGTGTGTGCATGTTCGAAGTATACAAGATCCGGGCCAAGCGGAACTTAACCCGGCTCTAGATGTGTGCATATTCAAAGTTCTCATGGAGCTACGTTAGTTTTCTAAAGAGCATCCGGCCGAGTAACTAGTTACTCCCCTGGAGGCTCGGGGACTAATGGTTATTATCTACAACATGTAAAGGGGAAGAGACGTACCTCCATCATCCGCCCCGCGAGGTTGATCACCTTAGCGGCTGTGTTCATTTGGGCGGAAAATTCAGCGGGACCGAACTTCTCCGGACGATCGTCGTTGTGGACGAACTCCGCCTTGTTCCAATTCATGACAAATTCAATCAAGCTCGGAGGGTACCGCTCACCGATGGGCATATGGGGCGCCACCAAGCCCTTCGCGTGCGCTTCTTTCCTCTCAACCAAGGCAAGGGCTGGGCTGGTGTGCAGAACCACCTGCTGTGCATCAGTTGGCTCAGCAGGGGCGTCCTTCGCTGCTGGAGCTTTCTTGGGAAGCATTGATGCGAGGGTACGCTGCCCAGCCTCGACGAATGCTGACTTTGTAGCGTCCGGAGCCTTTTTGCCCTTGGCTTGCTGGGAAGAGGAAGTCGTCACAGTGGATTTCCCCTTAGGAGCTACCCGGGTAGTTCCTCGCCGAGGTTGAGAAGACTCGGACGAGGCAGAGGAGCTCGGCCCTGGTTCTCTTGTTGCTGGACTTGGTGTCGCTGCTGATGTTTTTGCAACCGGAGTTGGTGCTGATGCCGGAGTTTGTATTGGTGCTGGTTTGGTTGCTGGTACTGGAGCTGGCGCTGGTGCCGAGGTAGTTTCAGTGGTTGCTGGTTGCGGCGAAGCCGAAGTTGTGGATGCCGTCGCCTCAGCTGGACCGGTCTCCCCCGCTCCAAGGTTACCCTCCTCTTGACAAGGTGGAGCAGAACCCGGAGCAGCCGCAGAACCCTCAGGAATAGGGCTCAGCGGGCGAGACTCGTCGTCACGAGGAGGAGAAGGGCTAGGCCGGAGCGGCGAAGAGATGCTAGATCCACTCTGAGGCACCTCCACCACAACCCTGCGAAATCAAATAACATTAGAAGAGAAATTACAACAATGCAAGGAAGAGCAAGTTGTAGAAGGAAAAATGACTTACGCATCTGAGCTTTGGGCCTCCATGGGTTTCCGAGCCCTTCGTGCTGGCGCCTTGCCTGTTGGCTTGGAGGCAGTTTTGTCTCCGGACTTCTTTCGCCTTTTGGCGGGCTGAGAAGGTCCAGAGGAAGAACTTGGTGCTGCTCCGGGCTTCTTCTTCGGCGCTACCGGAACAGGTTCACCCGTAGCAAGGGGAGGGTCCTCGTGGATATGCCCACCGGGATTAGCTGATGCCGGAAATGCAAAAGAAAGGGGGACAGCATCAACAAGTTCAATCACCTCGACATCCGAGCCATCTTCATCATCGGGCCAATCTCTATTAGAAGAGGATTCACCCATGTGTCGCTTTGTAGCGTCGGTCATCGGGAGGAACATCTCCTGGTCCGGCTCTTCCTCATCTGGGGTCTCCCGGTCCGGCGCCCACTTAAGGGTCAGATCCGTGCCGTCCTTGAGGGTCTGCTGAAGGAATTGCTGAGAAAAGAAACGAACAACAGAGTCAAAAATGCCACAATAACCGACATATAATTAATTTGGGGTAAGCTTGAGCCACGAAGCTTACCGCGCGAGGAAGCCTATCGTGGCAATAATGCACAATTTCCCAGGTCCACTCAGAGGAGAAGTCCTTGTGAGTGGTGAAGAGAGCCTTAACCCGGCGATATATCTCCATGTTGCTCAACTCAAAGGATGAGGTCCGGTTGGGGTCGCGGCCGAAGCTCATGTGGCACACCTTGTGGGTGCGCTTCTGGAGGGGGGAAATTCGGTTACACACGAACGTGATCATAGCTTCCTCGTTACGCAACCCCAGCTTCTTCAGCTCCGCGAACCTCTTGTTGACCTGGTTGGCCAAGGCCGTGGGCTTCTTGGGAACGACATGCCACAGTTCTGGGTTAGGTGGACCCGGAGTATAGGGGAGTAGCCAAATTAAGTCTTCAGTGCCGGTATTCCGGAGGTAAAAGAAAGTCCGGGCCCACCCTTTGCAGGACTCTAGCCCGATGACCCGAGGGAAAACGGAAAGCCTCCGGGGTGAGATGGAAGAAGCTCCGAATTGAGTGAGCTGCTTGTCCTCCGGATCGAGTTGGATGTTTGGGATGACGTTATAACGAAGGCCGAAAAGCTGGATCCATAGCTCCTTCGTGGGCCACAGTCCGGCATAGCCTTCGATTGTAGAAGCAAAGGCGGAAAGAGAGGTGATGGCGTTGGCAGGAAGATGGTGCGGCTGGAGTTCGTAGGTGTTAAGCCAATCTCGGAAAAAGTCACTGATCGGCAAACCAAACCCCGCTGGAAGTGGGACAAGAACACGACGTACTCACCCGGATTGGGTGAGGGGGCCAGTTCGACAGAGGCAAGGCGAGCGGCGACACCGGCGGGGATGCGTCTGGTGCGGTCGAGCACATCCAGGTCGTCCTGGCAGACCCAAGACCCTGCCCACGCGCCACGGTCCGCCGCCGCGGAGTCCTCCTCCATCTCTTGTTCGACGACGACGAGCACCTCCTCCGTCATCTGGTCTCCGCTGCCCTCGCTGGCGCTAGCGGCGGCGGGGGGCAGAGGCCTAGATTGGCAACGTCCTATGGCGAGGGAGTTGCGTTGTAGTGGTGGCGACGCAGAGGTGCGGGGAAGCAGTACGGCAGACGCGCTGCTACATGGAGCACTGGCGGAAGCGTGGTCGCGAGGAAGACAAAGAAGAAGAGCAAGGGGCAGAGGGGCGCGGAAGGGGAAAACTCCTAAGGGGTGCGCCCCTCCCCTATTTAACCACTCCCTCAAGGGGTGTGTGGGATCGCGTCCTGCGAATGAGCCACATGGTGTGGCCATGTATAGCGACATCCCTCGTGTCCTTTTGGTGATTACATGAACCAAATCCACTACACCAAGTCCGATCATCACGTGAGTCGGTGTAGCTTCAAAGGCGAGCATCTATATAGGCATCATATCAACTATATGACTAATGCTTAACCTTTTGGTCCGTGTTCCGAGACCATGTCTGTACATACTAGGCTCGCCAAGTAAGAACCTTAATACTCGCATGTGTAAATCTGTCTTACACCTGTTGTATGAAAGCGTAGAGTCGAGTACACCCGATCATCACGTGATGTCTCGAAACACAATCCATAGAACGGTGCATACTTAAGGAAGAATACATTTTATCTTGATATCAAAATGAGGGATCATCTTACAATGCTACCAAAAACGCCAAACTAGCAGTATAAGATGCTAACATCTAATGTGTGAAGTTAGATGATATGGTCCATGCATTTGATCTCTATCATTTGCATCATGGTATGATCTCTATCATTCCTTTGTGTGTAAGGCCAAGGTCTATGGAACTTACACGTTGAGTATGTTGTAAGAGTATCTATCATACATCTACTTACAACAATACCATATCACGACACTAGTCCAGCAACGATCTAAACTAGACGCCTCTAATTTATCAGTTGCAAGTTTTACGTTGCTTAGTGCTTTTGGGGATAGAACCGGTCTTACCTACGAACATGAACCACAGCGAGGAAAACCAAGTTATTAGCAACTCGTTGTAAATCAGATATTGACTATAGTAGGAGAGACAGATGCCCGCCAGCCACTTATGCAAAACTAGTTGCATGTCAGTCATGGAACCGGACTCATGTACGATGACATGTAAGGTTGGTCCGGGCTGCTTCATCCCACTATGCCACCAATATCCAAAATACATAGAAGATGCAATAACATGATCATCATTGCCCACATATAAACATATGTGTACTACCCGTGCAAAGCACCTACGCATAGATCAGGCTCTGATGCCACTGTTGGGTCCGCAACATAGAAAACAAAAAAAATTCCTACGATGAGAACTATACGCCAAGATATATCTACTAGATATAGAGCAACGGGTGGACATACATCTGTGGAGTACTTACCCTCAAAGACAACGAGTTTTGTTAACGAGTAGGAACTTGTGGTTCATGTAGTCGTTCACTTGCCGATCTCAAGATCGTGTGGAAGTCCGAGCGCCGCAAATCAGCAGCGCATCTGTCCTCGCAAACACGTTCAAGCCACCGGAACACCTCCACCTCCTCGCTCCTGTCATGCAGCCGAAGCAGCAACTCCTTCTAGACGAAATGCAACCGGGAACATGTATCTCGCTAATCCGAGACCACGGGGGAATAATTCTAGAGGGGGAGAGATATCCTTCACGAGGAGGTGTGAGGAAGAAGGGTGAGAGGGGTGGCCTGTTATAGGAGGAGGGGGGGTACCCCTCCCCATGGCCGGCGCCCCATGGGGATGACCCCTCACCTCCCCCATTCATGTGGTTGTAACTCCTCCACATTAAAATGCCCCTTCACATTCTGTTTTAAACTCTCCACTTTAAATGCATTAAAATTCTCTAAGTTTAATGCTCTCTCTTTAATAAAACTCTTTTATTAAATTTTCTCAAAATTTTGTTAATTACTTTAATTAACAAACATTCACATAAAACCCCTTGCAACATTTCAATATCACATGCAGAACCACTTTCTGCAATTTCACCCGAAACAATTCCGGTTTCTATCGAAACAATTCATGTGCTTTGCAATCCTATCGTCTGAAACATATGTGCTCCAAAATGGTGTCTGACAACCCTTAAGTGTGTCACCCTATGGTTGGTGAATAATGCAGACATGATTGATACTCCTCTCAAATCAATAATCAGAAGCGGGACCTGGAGATCCATACTCACTCCTGCACATTCAACGATGAATTCTATGATCGTGAGAACCATTAACACTAGTAACTTAATCCCTTTCTCTCATGATATAATACATGTCCGAGATTCGATCATTGGTATCCAAATACCTAGTTTGATCTCGTTACCGACATGCACTCTTTTCTCGTTCCTATGATATAACATTCTAGTGATCACATCACTTGCTTGCAAGCTATCTTATTGTGATATCACCGAGAGGGCCCAGACTATATCTATCCGTCATCAGGATTGACAAATTCCACTCTTGATCCATGAGCCTCAACATAACACCTTCGTAGCACTGAACCCACCTTTATAGTCACCCTGTTTCGGTGTGACGTTTGATGTTAGCAAGATACTCTTCCGGTGTTAGAAATTAATATGATCTCATGGTCTAAGGATAAAGATTACTTCGTATGATGTTATAGCAATATAAACATAATGAATTGATCGTAATGCTATACTTCGGATGAATGTTCATCACATCATTTCACAAATGTTGTGACCTTGTTATTAACAACATCCAATGTCCATGATCAGGAAACCTTAATCATCTTGTTAATAAACAAGCTAGTATATAAGAGAGGCATAACTAGGAACCCTTTTTGTTTACTAAACACACATGTATCGACGTTTCCGATCAATACAATTATAGCATGCATATTTCCTTCTCAGGGCATATTTCCTTCAATAGGTGCCTAGTTCGGTGAAGAGATAGTGAAATACAAGTGGTATAGATAATTTTAAGTGGTAACGGTGATAGAAAATAGCTTGCTAGCGTGTGGTTGACGTGGGAAAACACTAAAGGCAAACTCAAATAAAGATGGAAGCAAGCAAACATGTAACAGATCTAGTTGCAAACGGTGTTTCAATGTTTAGAAAACAAGGCATAGGGATCATACTTTCACTAGTGAACACTCTCATATAAATATCTTCTCTTTATGATACTACTCTTAACTACTCTCCGCTTGGACACTCTAATCCATGGTAGGGCTATAACAACACACCTCAAAGTAAGCCTTTCCCATCTAGATAACCCCACACTGTCACCTTGAGCTCTAGATGGTTCCAACAAACACCACAATTTCATAGAGACATCCAACTCCAAATATAACTCATAACAAGTATTTGTAAACTCTATCCTAAGTGCCACCATGGTGTGCACGCTGTCACTTTCACACACATGGGGAGAGAAGAGATCTATTAAACACTTGAGTAGCAAGGTAGATCTACTTGATTACAACGCTCATGATCACAATATGATCACGCATAGAGAGAGAGAGAGATGAACACATAGCTATCGGTGGAACCCTTAGCCTCGAGAGAGAACTACTCCCTCCCCATAGAGGCATGCTTTGGTTATATACCTTTGATTTATACCCATCCCATGTTTTACCTGCAGGCTTTACTCTTTTACTTTACCAAAGTTCTTTACTTTTAGTTAGTGCTTTGTGAGGATTTGGAAAGTAGTATAGATAGCATAAAGAGTATAAAACTAGGCCTATACTAGATGTCATTCTATGGCATGAGATTGAGATTAGCATCCCTCATTAGTGAACACTCTTAATGTAGTGGCTAGTCCTAAGCCTAAAACTTGATCACTTTAGATGGGACTACTTGGTGAAAATGATTATGAAAACCTTGGAATGATGAGTCATTCTATTGAAATGTTTTGACATGTTTTGTGAAACACAGATGGATTTGATGATTAAAATGTTGAGGCATGAGCTTTAGCCCTTTATAAAAACTGATGGTTGAGTTCGGATGCGATACAATTCCAATTTTACCATACAACCACAATACCTGAATTAGGTAAGGCTTGGTCAGAAGTTTATATGAGTTAGTATGGGTTCCCTCGTGGAGGAGATTTGCGCTGAGGCTACCTATTGATGATGTCCACCTATGCAGTGCCCAGGATGGCAGATGGCCATGGCTGGGAGGCCAAGCTCATAGGGGAGGTGCATATACTAGAGTGTGTAATTGAAAGGTTATGATTGATTATCAGGATACTAAGTATGATGATTCAGGGTTATCCCTGACGGATGTATCGAATTTTGTGGTGAAAGTGTACCACCTCTGTAGAGTGTCAAACTATTCGAATAGCCGCTTCCGTGGTCATGGACCATTGGAGTGGCCATACTATTCCCTCGTCAGATGTTTTCAAAATGACTTGTGAAATGAACTATGATTTTTGACTTGACCACAACAGGGTTGTGAGTACGAAAACTAGGTTCCCAACTTAAGTGATTTAGAACATTTACTTAGTTTTATTTACTTCTGAACTCAGTTTAGATAAATCTGGCTTTTTGCAAATAAACTTAGAGTTTGGGATTCCTACTAGAACTACCTTACTTGTTAATTATAGTTTGCGAGTACTTAAAGAGTACTCATGGCTTTGTCCCTGGCTATTCCCGTGGCCAGACTATGAGGAGGACTATCAGGAAGATGGACAGTAGGACGGCTATGACAACTAGGATCATCTCCCATCGTCTACATTGCCTATGACTCTAAATATGGAGCCCACTACTAGGCTTATTATTCCGCTGCTTATTTGTATTAAGACTGGATCATGAGATCCTTTATTTGTAAGACCTTATTATGGGTTGTAATGGATGATGTACTGTGATATCCAATCTGTTATGTCTCGCAAAAATGGTAATCCTAGGATTGCGATGTATGTCATAACAGGCATCTGGGATTAAAAATCCGGGTGTTGACATGTGTTTCATTAGTGTTATGTCAATGACTATAGTGTACTACATCATGTAGTGGTAGGCTAGGTCACCGCAGCTGGTATGAGAGCATATGCTTTGACCTTAGGTTGGTAAACCTAGTTAATTGGTAGAACCTGTAGGAAGGATGTTAGCAACAATAAAGAGTTCTCTAGAAAGATGATGGATATTCAATTGGGAATAACTCTGTCATGTTGCTAGTGTGATGATTCTTTATTATGTAATTTTAAATGAGTACCATGAGTTTTAACTCAAGATTACTGGTGATAATTTCTTATCTACGGTACAAGAATGGCATCTAGGTATCCACCTCGGAATGTTCAAGTATTGAACAAGACCTTAGATGATTATGAAGATGACTGGACAAACACTCTAAGACAACTTCTATGGAACCTGGATTGTAAGTCTCGACTTCTGGTCAAGGTTTACAGTTTCTATGATAGACGGATATTGGCGAAGTACCTTATCCTGATCATGTTGCCCAAGAAGTTTGGAGTGTGTGGAGAAATGCCATCGGGAGAAGCAAGATGTATGGCAACAGCCTATCAGATTGTAGTAGTAGCAGCCATAACCAAGATAAGGGAACATAATTCCAATGCACTGGTAGGTACTACTTATACTGCTATACCTCACGAAACCCTTAGTTCTGATATAGAGTTAGATCATTTTGCTCTGGTAAGGACTAAACCTACTCTAGCAATAGAGTATATGGATCGTTATAAGTCTTTACTGAACACGTTTCATAACACTCATCAAGTGCTAGTTCAAGAGTTGGACATGGTCATTGAGGATTTCACTGATCCTGCAAAGGCAGTGGCGTGTAGAAAGAATTTAGTTAAAGAAGCAAAGCACCCGAAGCTAGTCTTTTTAGGGGAGGTGTTTCAAGAAATAGAGTTTAATGACCCACGCTCAGAAGTCTAGTGCCTATTATCCAGTGGAACCTCAACAACCATTAGACCCATGGACCAAATATGAGGAGGAACAGAGAATATGGAATGCACCCCACCGCAATATGTCGTTAGAGGTAATACATGATGGGAAGACCAGTCTTATGATGAAGTCATGGGGAAAGCTATATCTTGGGGAGCATGTAAGGGAGTAGAAACCAGTTATAATCTTGTAGAATCATATGGACCATATGGGGGAAAGAATAGTCCCATTGAGTTGAAAGAGTGTCCTGGTAGTTACTACACCAATATGTATGACTGGATTGTGGAAAAAGCAAAGAATACCTTTTACTTTGAAGATGCGCCTTGAGGAGGAAAGCAGAATACTGAAAAACACAATGAGTATGATAGTCATTTCTCAATGGCTAATCTCACGCTTGGTACTTCTACTCAAGGTTACGCACCTACTGGATGTCCTGATGCACCAGAAGGGAGTCGTCGAACTTCGTGCCATCGTGGATGGAAATTCCAGAAGCGCGGAAGTGAGTAATGTTGGGTTCATAGCATAGAAAACAAAAAAATTCCTATGATGGGAACTATACACCAAGATCTATCTACTAGATACAAGCAACGGGTAGATATACATCCATAGAGAACTTACCCTCAAAGACAACAAAGCTTTGTTAACGAGATGGAACTCGTGGATGATGTAGTCGTACACTTGCCGATCTCAAGATCGTGATGAAGTCCTTCAGGTCCAGTAGTTCCAGCACCATCAAGTCCAGCACTGCAAAGTAGCGGTGCATCCGTGATCGCACACACGTTCGGTCGACCGAACAACCTCCGCCTCCTTTCTTAAACGATGCATCAGAAGCAACAACTCCTTTCTAGATAAATCCACCTAGAACATGTATCTCGCTAATCCGAGACCATGGGGAATAACTAGAGGGAGAAGAGAACCTTCACGAGGAGGTGGTGCAAGAGGAGAGGAGAGGAGGAGGAGGTGCTCCTTATATAGGGGAGGGGGGCATCCCAAGGGGGCATGGAGCCGGCTATGGTGGGTGCCCCCACCTCTCCCTCATTCATGTGGGTGGAGCTCCCACTCACATAAAAACACACCTCCACTCATGTCCACTCACATGCATTAAATTGCCACCAAATTTAATGCATGCTCTCATTAAATAAAACACTTTTATTTATTTTATTTAGAAATTTGTTAATTACTTTAATTAACAAACATTCACATAAAACTCCCTGTAACATTTGAATATCACATGCAGAACCAGTTTCAGCAATTTCACCCGAAACAATTCCGATTTCCATTCCAGCGCTTTCTTAATCTTTATCTGAAACATATTTGCTCCTAAATGGTGTTGGTATCCCTTAAGTGTGTCACCCTATGGTTCGCGAATAATGCAGACATGATCGAGACCCCTCTCCGATTAATAATCAGCAGCGAGACCTGGAGATCCGTACTGACTCCCACAAATTCAACAATGACTCTTGTGATTGTGTGAACCTTTAATTTCGTAACTAAATCCCTTTGTCTCATGATATATTACATGTCCGAGATTCGATCATCGGCATCCAAATACCTAGTTTGATCTCGTTACTGACATGCACTCTTTTCTCGTTCCCGTGATATAACATTCTCGTGATCACATCACTTGCTTGCAAGCTATTTCAATTGTGATATAACCGAGAGGGCCCAAAGTATATCTATCCGTCATCGAGATAGACAAATCCCACTCTTAATGCACGAGCCTCAACATAACACCTTCGTAGCACTGAACCCACCTTTATAGTCACCCTGTTACGATGTGATGTTTGATGTATCAAGATACTCTTCCGGTGTTAGCAATTAACATGATCTCATGGTCTAAGGACTAAGATTACTTCTTATGATGTTATAGCAATATCAACATAATGACTCTTATCGTAATGCTATACTTTGGATGAATGTTCATCACATCATTGCACCAATGTTGTGACCTCGTTATTAACAACATCTAGTGTCCATGATTAGGAAACCTTGATCATCTTGTTAATCAACGAGCTAGTTTGTATGAGAGGCATTACTAGGAACTTTGTATTTTGTTTATTAAACGCATATGTATTAACGTTTCCAATTAATACAATTATAGCATGCAAAATAAACATTTATCATAAACATGGAATAAGATAATAACCACTTTATTATTGCCTCTCGGGCATATTCCCTTCAGTCTCCCATTTGCACTAGAGTCAATAATCTAGTTTAAAAAACTTTGTGTATTGAACACGTATGGCTTTCTGGTGTTGCATATCCGCGATTGCTAGTGGTTAACATAATCTCCGGATCTGACAGTTTCAGGTCCGTGTGTATTTGCATGTCTTTGCGTCTCTACGCATCACTCATTCTCAAATGAGATGGCATTGTATAAATTTGGTCCTTTGGTGAGACCTTTAGTTCGCTCGGGTTAAAATATGTTGATATTTTTGTCATACAATATATCTTCATAGTATTAGCCCACTTTGAACCACACCTAGTTTAATAACAAACTACTTAACACAAATGTCCTCCTTTGCTGCTACTATAACAGTCATATACTTAGCCTTTTGTTGTACTATCCATCACAATGTCTCAACTTTTGAACTCATCCAAATCCATCGTGGAACATCCTTTCAATTACATTGTGCCACTTATAGTCTAAATTGAGATAAATTTAATTTGTATCTTGTGACAAAACTAGTATCAATGTAACACTTTACAATGAACTACCTTCAACTATTTGTCACTTATACATGATATATTCTTAGTTCTTCCAAGGCTCAAAAGAATATCTTTACTATCGTCCAATGATCATCTTATGAATCATTCTGGTATGTGCTCATAACATTTAGAGTGTAGGACATATCTGGATATATACATATCACGGTATAATCGATCAAAATATTCATGTGATTTTACTCACCTAGTGTTGAAACACTTGAATCTTGATACAATCCTTTCCATGCAGCAAGAACCTTTCTTGTTGTTTCCATATTGAACCCTTCCAATATCTCATATATGTACGTTTGGCATAACCATATTAGCGCCTCAATCTATCCATATATACATTGATGCCAAATATTCCGGTTTTGCCCAAGTCTTTCATTGAAATCCTATTTTTATGAAATTCTTAACTTGTGTCAATAAAAGATACATCATTTCCAATTAACAATATGTACTCTGCATAATGTATTAGAAATTTGTCTCAGCGCTTCCACTTAATTTCTTGCAAATGTAAGCATCTTCATCATCTCCAATGAAATTAAACTCCTTTAACATTTTCATCATGGTGAAGATTCCAACTTCGCTATGCTCACTTCAACTATTGAAGTTTGCATGCCCTTTTAGCACCCTTTAAATTAACAAAACCCTTCGGAACGTGTCATGTACACGTCCTAGGTAACCATTCTATTAGAAGAATCTTGTTTTGTTTATTCAACTACCATATACCCAATTATATGTAGTGGTTGCGATATTAATCCGTCAAGACTAAATATCGCTATGAAAGATCAAATCTTGTCATGGTCAACTCCTTGAACATTGCCATAAACTTCTTTCTGACATGTCGACTATTTCATAGATGTTAAACATCCATATCTATTTCTTTATAGATCCAAACACGACCGATAGGCTTCACGCCTTTCCGGAGGGTCTTCCAAGTTCAGAAACTTCATTTCTCGTGTATGGATACTATCACGGATTCTATAACTTCTAGTCATTTTATGGAGTCAGGGCCCATCATCGCTTCTTTGCATACAGTCGGTTCATCATTGTCAAAACAATAACGACTTGTTTATCAAATCTCACTATTTGATTCTTACCCAATGCATACGATTCAAATAGGAACTCTAATCTCCAAGATCACACCCTTTGTAATCACGGGTGCCATGAGCATTGTGGACACCACCGGGACACTTTCTGGCGCTGCGCTACTTAGCACATATAGCTAAGGTTCAACAACCTTATTAAAGTTCTATTGTCCTCCCACATAACTTTTTGTGAAAAATTTCTTCTCAAGAAACTTGATGTTCCAAGTGACAAACTCTTTTGTCCTTGGTGTTATGGAGGAATTCCCAACAAATTCTTTGGGATAACCTACAAAGTCGTTCTTACCCAAATTTGGTTGTAAACATTTTAATTATGCATAGCATACCAAAATTTAAGAAAAGACAATTCGGGTTTTATCCCAAACCATAACTCATATGGTGTCATTTCAACGGATCACGATGGTGCTCTTTTCACTGTAAAAGCGGTCGTCTCTAAAGATTTAATCCTTAAAACATAATGGCAGTTTTATAAATGACACCTTTGATCTTACCATGTCAAACAAGGTTTGATTTGATCTCTCGAACATACCATACTCCTGTGGTTTATCGGGAAATGCAAATTCATGGAACAATTCCTGAAATCTTAGGTGTTTTGCTAAACCTGTAACTCAAATATATTCCTTTATGATCAAATCATAAACTCTTTTATTTTCTTGTTACAATGATTTTTCACTTCATCTTGGAAGTCTTTGAAATTTTTTCAAATGTTTCATACTTCTTCCTTTTTAAGTAAATACATAGATATATTCACTCAAATTTCTAGAGAAAGAATATGAAGCAAAAAGATCCATCGCATATGGCTACACATAATGGACTATATACATCAACATGCATAATATCCAATAAGTTAGTCATCCGTTCCTCTTTGTCCTATGGACGGAGTTTCAATTATCTCGAGGAAAGTTTCACAAGCGTCAATTGATCAAAATCAAAAGACTCCAAAAATCCATCAACATGGAGTCTCTTCTTGTTTACTTTCCAATATAATTCTAATAGCGATGTCACTTCATAAGTGATCTTCCAATCATTTGTCTTACGACATTTTAGAAATAATGTTTATGGATGTGATTTCTCCAACTAGACTTGTAAAAGTTCATCCATCCTTTATGGAATACGGTAATTATTTGAACAACCATTGTTCTCGTAATACCGGGACAAAATGACAATTATTAAAACAAATCTTGAAGGCTAGGTTTGATGACAACGAAAAACACAATAACACTTTAGTTGTTTTTGATGAACATCATCACTTATTCTCTTGCCAGTTACGTAGGCCGTTGCAGTTCACGAATTGTGTTGTTCTGCATGACACTTCACACCAACCAATTGGGTATCCAATACCTCAGAACCACATTGTTTAACAAGAAAGGAATACAGCCATAACATGTATATCTTCTATATACCTAAGTTGGACATCTCCAACCTTTTATTTTCTGCCAAATATTTTATAGATTCTCTTTCAACAATTCCCTTTCTTTTAAAAGAATCCATCAACATCAATAGTGGTTTCATTCATATGACACATAGTACAAAGTGTATATAGTCAAATACTAATACCTGTGGACTTGCACTTTGAAGTGAATCACCATCATCAAATGTTTGGTGTTGTTTGAAAAATCCATTCTTTAGTAATCTATTAGTGTAGTAAACATTTTACTTACATATTCTATTCATCCTTCTCATGACAACTTTCATGATCAAGCTACTATTTCCCAAAAACTTTTTGGGAGATCCGGATGCCTAGCATCTCCATCCTTCACAAATTCTCATACAATATGAGAACATATATTTTGCTAAATTATACTCTATCATAATGCAACCAAAAACATTATTTCAGATATCACAATATCTTCCACACATGATGGTTTCTGAAACAATTTTTTAGATCCTAGATAATCTTGATATTAAAACAACTTTTGAATATCAATAATCATGGAGGCAAACATGATACTTTAGATACTAACATTGGAATTCTTACTCTTGATTTAATACTACTTATTAAACTTCATGGAATAAATAGAATTTGCTGAATGTTTACAATAGGACTTCTAAACTTTAAATTGGCATTCAAAACAATCGATACCAGTTCGTAAAGTAAATATCCAGAATTCTATAGTTCTATTATCTCAATTAAAATTAAGCATAAGGTAGTGAACAGAAGCCAATGACTACAACAAATTATGCAAATTCACTTCGATTTAGTTTATGACAAATTTAGTTCGACTAATCCAAATTAGAAATGAACTCCCACTCAAAAATGACATCCCTCGTCTATTTTTGGTGATTACATGTACCAAATCCACTACACCAAGTCTGGTCATCATGTGATCCGGTGTCGCTTCAAAGGCGAGCATCAATATGGGCATCACATCAACTATATGACTCATGCTTAACCTTTCGGTCCGTGTTCCGAGGCCATGTCTGTACATGCTAGGCTCGCCAAGTAAGAACCTTAGTATTTGCGTGTGTAAAACTGTCTTACACCCATTGTATGAAAGCGTAGAGTCGATTACACCCGATCATCACGTGAAGTCTCGAAAAACAATCCATAGAACGATGCATACTTAAGGAAGAACACATTTTATCTTGATATTTAAATGAGGGATCATCTTACAATGCTACTAAAAGCGCCAAACTACCAATATAAGATGCGGACATCTAATATGTAAAGTGGGATGATATGGTCCATGCATTTGATCTGTATCATATGCATCATGGTATGATCTTTATCATTCCTTTGTGTGTAAGGCCAAGGTCTATGGAACCTACACGTTAAGTGTGTTGTAAGAGTATCTACCATAAATCTACTTACAACATTACCATATCATGACACTAGCACAGCAACGATCTAAACTAGACGCCTATAATTTATCCATTGCAAGTTTTACGTGGCTTAGGGCTTTCGGAGATAGAACTGGTCTTACCTACGAACATGGAACCACAACGAGGATAACCAACTTATTAGCAAGTCGTTGTAATTCAGATATTGACTATAGTAGGAGAGACATACACCCGCCTGCCACTTATGCAAAACTAGTTGCATGTTAGTCGTGGAATCGGTCTCATGTATGATGACATGTAACATTGGTCCGGGCCGCTTCATCCCACTATGCCACCAATATCCAAAATACATGAAAGAAGCAATAACATGTTCATCATCGCCCACATATAAACATATGTGTACTACCCGTGCAAAGCACCTACGCATAGATTTGGCTCTGATACCACTGTTGGGTTCATAGCATAGAAAACAAAAAATTCCTACGATGGGAACTATAAGCCAAGATCTGTCTACTAGATACAAGCAACGAGTGGATATACATCCATAGAGAACTTACCCTCGAAGACAACAAAGATTTGTTAACAAGATGGAACTCATGGATGATGTAGTCGTACACTTGCCAATCTCAAGATCGTGATGAAGTCCTTCAGGTCCAGCAGTTCTAGCACCATTAGGTCCAGCACCATCAAGTCCAGCACCGCAAAGTAGCGGTGCATCCGTGATCGCACACACGTTAGGTCCACCGAACAACCTCTGCCTCCTTGCTCTACCGATGTAGCGGAACAAAAACTCCTTTCCCGATAAAGCAACCATAACATGTTTCTCGCTAATCTGAGACCATGGGGAATAACTAGAGGGAGAAGAGAACCTTCACGAGGAGGTGGTGCAAGAGGAGAGGAGGAGGAGGTGCTCCTTGTATAGGGGAGGGGGAAGCCCAAGGGGGCATGGCGCCGGCCATGGTGGGTGCCCACACCTCTCCCTCATACATGTGGGTGGAGATCCCACTAACATAAAAACACACCTCCACTCACGTCCACTCACATGCATTAAATTTCCACCAAATTTAATGCATGCTCTCATTAAATAAAACACTTTTATTTATTTTATTTAGAAATTTGTTAATTACTTTAATTAACAAACATTCACATAAAACTCCCTGCAACATTTCAATATCACATGCAGAACCAGTTTCAGCAATTTCACCCGAAAAAATCCGGTTTCCATCGAAATGATTCTAGCGCTTTCTCTATCTTTATCTGAAACATATTTGCTCCTAAATGGTGTTGGTATCCCTTAAGTGTGTCACCCTACGGTTTGCGAATAATGCAGACATGATCGAGACCCCTCTTCTATCAATAATCAGCAGTGGTACCTGGAGATCCATACTGACTCCCACATATTCAACGATGACTCTTATGATCGTGTTATCCTTTAACGTCGTAACTAAATCCCTTTGTCTCGTGATATATTATGTGGGGCCCCCGGATTAATCCTCTGAGAATCCCTGTTATGCATACAACCATGATCCCATGATCAGTTAGTCATGGCACATAACCGACAAGTATCATTACAACATCCGAGAATATACTGAATTACAATACTTACATAAATGCCCTTATGGCTACATCAATAATCAGCAGTGGACTTCATCAAGCGCAGAGCTCGAGCTATGCCTTAACCTACAGCCAACTGACTGGGAGAACGTCCTAGCTCGCATAGGCGCCCATGTCATCTTCTTCTTGAAATCTGACCAAGTTAATAGCCAGTGACAATACCCGTGAGTACTTTGAATGTACTCGCAAACCACCCTAATATATTAATAATAATAACCGGAGGATATGCATTTTGGCTGTGGTAGTAGGAGGGATCCAAGAGAGGTTCTTTTCTCAATTAGTTTCTCTTGTAGATATAGCATCTACATATCTTTGTTGAAAAACTTTTGTAAAACATTTTGGGAAACCTTTTTCAAAAGTATTGGAAAACATTAGGACTGGGTCACCCAGTTGTTCCCATTTTCAGGTTGTCCCACCACCAAACTCCTTCCATACCTCTCTGACCATCCCATAGTCAAAGAAGGTATCCTTCACGACCATCCCATGGTCAAAACATTTCAAAGTCATTTCTTTTCCGAAAATCCTTTTTGAAAACAAAACCAGCACCGCTCTACAGCAACCTTCCCAACCGTCCATGACCGCGGACATGGCTATTCGAATAGATTTACACTCTGAAGAGGTTGTACACTTTACCCACACCATCCGGGTACACTACCCTGATCTTCACCGATCGTGGGTCGAGTAACCGATCAAGACTCTCTGGATGCCCACTCCAATATAAGTGCCTACCCTATGGGTGTTAATCCCCACAAAACTGAGACGTCGGGCGAGGACCAACCGGAGTGCTTTTTCTAGTCCTAGAGAGTGTGCGCTTTCAATGAGGGGCCCATAGTAACGCCTGGAGGCATGCCGACCCTTTGTTCCTTCTCCAGGTCCCACCTTTATCGGAGAAGGCCCACTTTCTAGGGATCCCCGATCCCCTATAGTAGTTGTGAGGCAGCTTATACCAGAACAGACAAACATCAAATCCAGCCCTGTCCCATTCCAGAGTAATGTGATTGCACAGGGTTAATTGTTCTAGCAAAACATGCAGAGAACCAGGTGCGTTTTCGTAAATCTTTTTCCTCTGGTTTTCCTTCAGCATTTTGTAAAACAAAACCTTTTTCTTTCTCAACATCTCTTGCGAGGTCCCACCTCACCAAGGTTTTATCATAAAACATTTAGTAAAACTTTTCCCGGGGTCTTCCCATCCTCTAGCTTTTGATTCGGCTAAATCGGGGGTTTCCAAAGGGTTATGGTGATATACACCATCTATTCTACTAGGGACGAGTAGGTGTCACCAAGGGGTTCGTAGTTAGTAGTACAATAGTGTAAGGGGTTCGGAGGAACCAAACCCCTACCATATATGTATATACATCAATATATATAGCAAAACAATGATGTTTTTGTAAACAGTAGATAAAACATGCATAAGTAAAATAGTAGGACAAGGCTTCTGAGCAAGAAGGTGGCTTGCCTAATGATCAGCAATATGGCATAAATGTCCTTGGACTTCTTCTTTAGATGATCCTAGAATACCAATATCAATAATAAGTACCACTTCTTCCGCTCTCTGATTTCATCGCAACTATCGTTGTCCAGACAACAGATGCAAACAAACCAAGCCACAATCAACACAAGGCATACAAGCATCAATACATGCAGCAAGCGCTTCAATAATAACAGATTAAGATTCAGATGGTTTGAGAGGATTGGAAATAAAAGATTAAGATGGCCTTGAAGAAGGGGATGAAAATCCCTTAGGATTTATAGTCTAGAAACTACCTAAGAGATGGATTTTGGAGAAAGACCATATTCTGTATGGTACCAAGGTAAAAACATGATACCAACAGGTAGGTATTGATAAGATGAAGCCAACAAAAGTGGTTTCACTATTTTATCAATTACAAAAGATTTATAGTGATTTTTATAATGAATAAGACTCTAGTTTTAGGAAATAATTTACCAGAGAAGTTCTGGAGATCCAAAAATTATTTACTTGAATGGCTAGGTAAGGCTTGGTGTACTTGTCCACTAGGAGTTGGAATCAGGTAAAGACAATTAACAGAATGCCCTCAGGAAATTCCCAAAGGCATTTCTGTACACAATTTATATTTTTCACCAGGTTAAATCTAGAGTGGCTTTTTATTTGATTCCAATCATACATGGTAGGTACTTCCAATACCTTTCTTTATAAATTGGAATCAACCTTTTTGGAGCTGTATAGCTTCTGTAGTGAATTTAGAGGTGAATAAACCATGCCCATAATAGTTTAATTCACAGAGAAATATCAACGGCTCAATAAATCATGAGCTCCTGGATTTAGATAGGTAATGATGAACCACATGCCTGGGATTTGGAAACTACCCAAAGTATGTTGCAGATCTTACTAGGGAATTTTCTAAAGGAAGAAAGTCTCTGTTTTTGTTATTTTTTACTTAAGTCAAACTACTAATCACCATGGCCTGAGATAAATGCTATATGATGGGCCTATGAGTATACTTCTAGGGGCTCTTGGTTTCATACATTTTGGAGATGTGTAGGTCCCTGAGGGATTTATTTACTAGAAAGTATACATTTTGGTAACTAAATCTATAGAGGAGCTATTAGTGGTATTTGGCCAAGATTTCGGTACAGCATGATAGATAGAACCCTAAGGTATCCTAGAAAATTTGTGTCAGGTCATTTGGAGGTAATTACCATTTTCATTTGTATTTAAAGTAACTTCTACTCAAATCTGCCCTGGTGAGAAATATTAAAGGAAAAAGGGGCGCAGGCCAGGTTTGCTGGGGAGTTGGGCTACATAGCGGGCCGACCCAACAGGAGGCGCCGGGGAGGCGCGCGGAATCATTTGAATGCGGCCGTGTGGGGCCCGCTGGTCAGTCACCCGGGGCGGCGAAGGGGTATGGATGGACAGGGGCCGTTCGATTAGACCGTGATGGACGGCAATCGGTCGTCGTCCTCACCCGCGGCCACCAAGCGATGATAGAACCCTAGCTGGCGGCGGGGATCAGGCGGGGGAGCTCACCTTGGGGCGGAGAGGAGCCGGGGAGGGGCGGAGGTGGAGCGGTGCTCGACGGTGGTCCCAACGGTGGGCGGCAAGGTGGGCCTCAACGTCGGTGCGGGGCTCGCGCGGTGGGCCTCAACGTCAGTGCGGGGCTCGCGCGGTGCTGGCCGACGGAGGATATTGGAAGCTCACCGTAGCGGGCTCGGGAACGCATGAATTTTGGCGGGGAGAGGATTGGGGGCACTAGGAGGAGGTACGATGCCAGAGAATGGCCCTTGGGGAGGTTGCAGAGGCGCAGGAGTCTCCAGCTCGTCGGAGGAGCTTCAATCGGGCATGACCTCGGACAGCGGCTCCATCGGACCTAGGACAGAAAGGAGGGCATGGGGAGGTGAGTTACGGCGTGTAGGTCATGAATCAACAAAGAGAGAGAGGAAAGAGAGGCTTGGGGCGAGGGCATGCTCACCCCTTCGAAGAAGGCCAAGATGAGCTTTCCTCCTTTTCCATGGCGAGGGAGAGCTGCAGGGATGAATCTGGAGTTCTCGGGTGAGGCAAGTGGAGTGGGAGGGGGCCAATGAGAGGCAGAGAGGGGGCTGGCCAGCCTCTGTCCTATTTATCTCGAGTGGGGGAAGGTGCACCATGGGCATGGTCCATGAGGGCTTGGGGAGGAAGGGAAAACCAAGGGAGGTAGATGTGAGCGTGGGAGGCGGTTTTCTGGTCGATGCTGAGAGCAGAGGAGAGGGGGGAGGGCTGCTGCAAGTTGATTGGCTCTCATGCTTGCTTTTCTCTCTCTCCTTCTCTCATCCAAGCACATGGGATAAGGGAGAGGGGCTGCTACAGTGCATGAACAGTGTTTTCGACTAGAGGGAGAGGGGTGTTTCTGTGGAGACTTGTTGGAGAGGATTGGATGGATTTTTAGTGGGGTTTTGGTACAAAAAGGTTAAAAGATCAATTCAGCCATATGGGATGATCAAGGTTTACTTCTTGATTTTTGATCTTGACCAACAGAGATAAGGATGCTGGTAGATGGGTGGGGTTACTATGCACCTCTGAGATTTATTTTACATTTTTCAAGGAATTTTAGATGCACTTTATAGCAATTATTCTAATAGTGCAGAAATGGTTTTTAGGATGTTATTTGATATTTTTGAATTGCACAGGTGGGGTTTTTGATGTGAGATGATCCCAAATGTGAAAACACACTTAGGGAAATTTTCCCAAGATTTATTGAGGCTTAAAAGTATTTAAAACAATTATTATTCCATTTCTCTCATTTAAGAAAATAAGCAAAAAGAAATAATAAAAGATCTCAAAAATATTTATTTTTTGAGGTGAGAAGATGGGGTGTGATATATGGATCTCAATTGAGCCAAAATTTGGGGAAGTGTTTTGGCAAAAACCAAACTTTCCTTTGTGGAAGAAGTTATGGAGGTTTTGCCTATTAAAGGAAATTAAATAGTTTTAGTCCATAATAAATATGGATAATTGTTGATAAATTTTGATCATCAAGGTATATGATGTAGGCAAGGTTTAGCAAGCATTTGCAACCTTGGTATTGGAAAATCTAAGTTGATTTTGGTGGAATACCCTAGATTAAGGATCTATGGTGATGTTAATTTCTTATCATCAAAACATGGTTGTATCTTGGAGTTCGGATCTCCCATTGGGGAAGGGGTGGATGGATGGATATACCAAGTGATGTATATTGCAATGGTGTAGGGGTTTGAGCTGGATCCTGCTTGAGCTCACCAAGACAGGCTTTCAAACTTTGAATAAAATAAGCCTGCCAAAGCATATTATCAACTAGCCTTCGAAAACTCGTGGGTGTAAACAGCTCAAGGATCCAATTGGATCAAGTGAAGTAGGTAATGATAGAGCTATATGACTAGAACACAACCATCCAAAGAGTTGTTCCATAGAAGGTTGGATGGTGGTGTGAGCTTATACCAAAGTAGGCATGCTGACTAGATTTGCAGGAAAAGTTATTGTCTTGCCTTCAAAAGCATCAAGAACAAGTGGGTAGGAGGATGATCTATCCACGGGAAAGAGTGGGCCTTGATAGCCCTTAGTATGTTTAACAATATGGTCCAAGTGCATTACCAAAAATGCACAAGGGTTGAGAAAGAGAGGCATTCAAAAAGGTGATGTTGGAAATAGCTTTCCAGACTTAGCCAAATTTGGCACATTTAGGGTTTTTGACTAGAACATGAGAGGCGATGTTTTTGATGGGTTGCAAGGTACCCAAGCATCATCCAGTGAATGATGTTGAAGTTCATATTGAGTAGAAAATATCCATGCTTGATATTGGGCTTCATTGACTTTGAAGCTTCCAGAAGTAGATCACTTCAGAGATGATCTGGGTAAGGTTTTTAGAGGACTACTGAGTAGCTAGAGATCAGATCCAGATGGTATTCTTCCTTAGGGTGGGATGACTTGGATAAATATTGATCCTAGTGATGAGCTCCTAGAGTATCTCATACTATCTCCTAAGCAGACAATTCAAAAGTAGATCAAAGCAACTCATCTTACAAACAAATCAACTACTCATGGGGTTACCATCAAGCTTAGCTTGAGGTAATGATGGGTATCTTGAAATAGGTTGGAGTTTGAACAAGGTAAGGTCCTTAGTATCTCTACCAAGACTAGAATTCGATATATTGAAAAAGGTTTTGGGAGATCCTAGAGGTAAGAGTAGTTGAAGGTTCCGTCTTGAAAACATAAGGAGATTATGTTATATAGCTCTCCATAGTTTTATCAATAGAAGATACTAAAATAGTTTTGGTTACATAAGCATCTTGGCTCATGTTTTGAAATGCCAGAACATTTGAGAATATGGAAATTAAGCCAAGACTGTTTTGGGAAGTAGCTTTTGTCAACTGCTGTTAAGGTAAGGAGTATATCATCTAATACACATTCATATGTATAAGCATATCCAAACAACAAGAAAACACTTTAGAATTAATCAAGAAAAAAAGTTTTTGTTCCCCCTGATTTTGCATTCTGGACAACAAATCAGGGTTGCAAAAATTGGGATGTTACAGATCTTTCCCTCTTCAAAGAATCTCGTCCCGAGATTCTGGAGAGTAGGGTTAGGGTATTTTCAGTCAAGGTTTGCACTACTGGCTTTAAGCGTGCTATCTTACGGACTTTGTCTTTGAAATTGGCTACTATGTCGATGAAGCTGCTTCTGTCTTTCGGGATGCGCAGAGAGTTGAGCAGAGTCCAGTCTTGATTTTGAGAGATGACCTTCTTTTCCTTCCGAACTCTATATCATCGAGGGCTTAGACTAGGCAGACTACCTCGATGCTGAGCCGTCACGGGTACTCGCCAGAGGATAGAATCTGCAGCGGGGAGTACCGCTGTCTAAGGATTTACGGCTCTTCTTGATAGTGCTTCGTCCGGATAGAGTCATCTATTTTTAGAGAGGTTGTCGTCTCTTGAACACTTGGCGCTGTTCCTGCTCGAAGACGGAGTAACTTGTTGTCTTCATGCTTCCTTATTACCTGGCTTTAGAGATGGTTCTGACCTTCTAGGGAGGAACTTCCCGTCGGTTTGGGTAGGGTCGACTGGATTAGTTAGTCTCCTGAGGTGGTCAGAAGGCCTAATATACCGAAGGACAGCATAGTTAGGAATTCACTTCTTGTCTTAGTTGACTTATCGAGTGATTTCTTGTGGATGTTGAGGATCCTTTGGTGGTTGACTTCCGGCTTCAACGGAATTCTTGTTGTAGTAGACTAGGGAACAAGGGAGTGTGGTGCTAGTGATGAGTCTTGCGAGGTGAGTTTGAAGAGGTATGCCATCCTGCTGAGGTGAAATCTTCGAGTTGATTCTGACTTGATGATGTCGAACTCCTGGGTCTTGCGATGCTTTTCCTCTCATATACTATCGAGGTTAGTCTGGGTCTCATTACTGACATCTAACACAGGGGTTTCCAGAGGTACTAGGTGGGATGTCGCTCCTCGAGTCACATTTTGATGGAGGTCAAGCAAACCAGAACATACAAACAAGGCGAGCAGAACGAGGGAATCGCAATGTCCTTGGCAAACAAAACAGATCAAGCAATGCAAGACGCACTTAGGCAACCAAACACGGTCAACGCTAGGGACCAAGGGGTTAACTACTCGCGATGTAGGGGAATCCTATTCTTAGGACTATTGACCCTAGATAATCGTATTTCTTCAGGTCGGAGTTACTATCTTGCAGATGAAGTCTTCGTCGTATCTTGGACGTTTCATGATAGTGCAACAACCGATTTGTTCTGATTGGGAAACTTCCGTTGGTAGAGCGATATCGTAGTTTCCTTGTATTTTCTGGTAGTTGCTTACCTTCATCTTGCTCTCATGGTCTTCATCGGGTGCTAGGTCCTAGTTATTTAAAATCCGTAGGTTTGAAGTTTGGACGAGAGTTAGAGGAAACCATTTTCGAAAGCATTTACTTAGAGTAAGAGAAGAAGTAGAACTTTTACAAACTCATTGAGAAACTATTTGTTGAAAGCCGAGGTTTTCAAAATGAGGTTCCTGTCTAGCAACCATGCAAACTAAGGTTCTCCTATAGTCAGGATGGCTCTGATACCAAATCTATGGGGCCCCCAGATTAATCCTCCGAGAATCCCTGTTATGCATACAACCATGATCCCATGATCAGTTAGTCGTGGCACATAACCGAAAAGTATCATTACAACATCTTAGAATATACCGAATTACAATACTTACATAAATGTCGTTATGGCTACATCAATAATCAGTAGCAGAGTTCATCAAGCGCAGAGCCCGAGCTATGCCTTAACCTACAGGCAACTAAATGAGAGAACGTCCTAGCTCGCATAGGTGCCCATGTCCTCTTCTTCTTGAAATATGACCAAGTTAATAGCCAGGGACAATGCCAGTGAGTACTTTGAATGTACTTGCAAACCACCCTAATATATTAATAATAATAACCGGAGGATATGCATTTTGGCTATGGTAGTAGGAGGGCTCCAAGAGAAGTTCTTTTCTCAAATAGTTTCTCTTGTAGATATAGCATCTACATATCTTTGTTGAAAAACTTTTGTAAAACATTTTGGGAAACCTTTTTGAAAAGTTTTGCAAAACATTAGGACTGGGTCACCCAATTGTTCCCATTTTTAGGTCGTCCCACGACCAAACTCCTTCCATTCCTCTCTGACCATCCCGTGGTCAAAGAAGGTAACCTTACCGACCATCCCATGGTCAAAACATTTCAAAGTCATTTCTTTTCCAAAAATCCTTTTTTAAAACAAAACGAGCACCGCTCTACAGCAACCTTCCCAACCGTCCATGACTACGGACACGGCTATTCGAATAGATTTACACTCTGCAGAGGTTGTACACTTTACCCACACCATCCGAGTACACTACCCTGATCTTCACCGATCTTGGGTCGAGTAACCGATCAAGACTCTCTGGATGCCCACTCCAATATAACTGCCTACCCTATAGGTGTTAATCCCCTCAAAGCCGGGATGTCGGGCGAGGACCAACCGGAGTGCTTTTTCCACTCCTCGAGAGTGTGCTCTTTCAATGAGGGGCCTATAGTAACGCGTGGAGGCCTGCCGACCCTTTGTTCCTTCTCCAGGTCCCACCTTTATCAGAGAAGGCCCACCCTCTAGAGATCTGTGATCCCCTGTAGTAGTTGCGAGGCAGCTTATACTAGAATGGACAAACATCAAATCCAGCCCTGTCCCATTCAAGAGTAATGTGGTTGCACATGGTTAACTGTTCTAGCAAAACATGCAGAGAACCAGGTGCGTTTTCGTAAATATTTTTCCTCCGGTTTTCCTTCAGCATTTTGTAAAACAAAACCTTTTTCTTTCTCAACATCTCTTGGGAGGTCCCACCTCACCAAGGTTTTATCATCAAACTTTTAGTAAAACTTTTCCTGGGGTCTTCCCATCCTCTTACTTTTTCTTCGGCTAAATCGAGGGTTTCCAAAGGGTTATGGTGATATACACCATCTATTCTACTAGGGACGAGTAGGTGTCACCAAGGGGGTCGTACTTAGTAATACAATATTGTAAGGGGTTCGGAGGAACCAAACCCCTACCATATATGTATATACATCAATATATATAGCAAAACAATGAAGTTTTTGTAAACAGTAGATAAAACATGCATAAGTAAAATAGTAGGACAAGGCTTATGAGCAAGAAGGTGGCTTGCCTAATGATCAGCAATATGGCATAAATGTCCTTGGACTTCTTCTTTAGATGATCTAGAATATCAATATCAATAGTAAGTACCACTTCTTTCGCTCTCCGATTTCATCGCAACTATCGTTGTCCAGACAACACATGCAAACAAACCAAGCTACAATCACCATAAGGCATACAAGCATCAATACATACAGCAAGCGCTTGAATAATACCGGATTAAGATTTAGATGGTTTGAGAGGATTGAAAATAAAAGATTGAGATGGCCTTGAAGAAGGGGATGAAAAATCCCTTAGGATTTATAGTCTAGAAACTACCTAAGAGATGGATTTTAGAGCAAGACCATATGCTGTATGGTACCATGGTAAAATATGATACCAACAGGTAGGTATTGATAAGATGAAGCCAACAAAAGTGGTTTCACTATTTTATCAATTACAAAAGATTTATAGTGATTTTTATAATGAATAAGACTAGTTTTAGGAAATAATTTACTAGAGAAGTTCTCGAGCTCCAAAAATTATTTCCCTGGATGGCTAGGTAGGGCTTGGTGTACTTGCTCACCAGGAGTTGGAATCAGGTAAAGACAATTACCAGAATGGCCTCAGGAAATTCCCAAAGGCAGTTATGTACACAACTTGTCTTTTTCACCAGGTTAAATCTACAGTAGCTTTGGATTTGATTCCAATGGTACATGGTAGGTACTTCCAATACCTCTCCGCAGAAATTGGAATCAACCTTTTTGGGGCTGTATAGCTTCTGTAGTGAATTTAGAGGTGAATAAACCATGCACAAAATAGTTTAATTCACAGAGAAATATCTAAGGCTCAATAAATCATGAGCTCCTGGATTTAGATAGGTAATGATGAACCACATCCCTGGGATTTGGAAACTACCCAAGGTATGTTGCAGATCTTACTAGGGAATTTTCTAAAGGCAAAAAGTCTCTATTTTTGTAATTTTTACTAAAGTCAAACTAGTGTTCAACTTAGCCTGAGATAAATGTTGTATGATAGGCCTATGGGTATACTTCTAGGTGCACTTGGTTTCATACATTTTGGAGATATGTAGGTCCCTGAGGGATTTATTTACTAGAAAGGATATCTATGGGTAACTAATCTACGGAGGAGCTATTAGTGGTATTTGGGCAAGATATCGGTACAGCATGATAGAAAGAACCCTAAGGTATCCTAGAAAATTTATGTCAGGTCATTTGGAGGTAATTACCATTTTCATTTGTATTTAAAGTAACTGCTATTCAAATCTGCCCTAGTGAGAAATATTAAAGGAAAAAGGGGCGCAGGCCAGGTTTGCTGGCGAGCTGAGCTACAAAGCGGGCCGGCCCAATAGGAGGTGCCGTGGAGGCGCGCAGAATCATTTGAACCCGGCCACGTGGGGCCCGCAGGTCAATCACCCGGGGCGGCGAAGGGGTATGGATGGACATGGGCCGTTAGATTAGACCGTGATGGACGGCAATCGGTCGTCGTCCTCACCCGCGGCCACCAAGCGACGATAGAACCCTAACTGGTGGCGGGGATCTGGCGGGGGAGCTCACCTTGGGACGGAGAGGAGCCGGGGAGGGGCGGAGGTGGAGCGGTGCTCGACGACGGTCCCAATGGTGGGCAGCAAGGTGGGCCTCAACGTCGGTGCGGGGCTCGCGCGGTGCTGGCCAACGGAGGAGCTCGGAAGCTCGCCGAGCAGGCTCGAGATGCCAGAGAATGGCCCTTGGGGAGGTTGCAGAGGCGCAGGAGTCTCCAGCTCATCGGAGGAGTTTCAATTGGGCATGCCCGTGGATAGCGGCTCCAGTGGACCTGGGACAGAAAGGAGGGCATGGGGAGGTGAGTTACGGCGTGTAGGTCATGAATCAACAGAGAGAGAGGAAAGAGAGGCTTGGGGCGAGGGCATGCTCACCCCTTCGAAGAAGGCCGAGATGAGCTTTCCTCCTTTTCCATGTTGAGGGAGAGCTGCAGGGATGGATCTGGAGTTCTCGGGTGAGGCAAGTGGGGTGGGAGGGGGCAAATGAGAGGCATAGAGGGGGCTGGCTAGCCTCTGGCCTATTTATCTCGAGTGGGGGAAGGTGCACCATGGGCATGGTCCATGAGGGCTTGGGGAGGAAGGGAAAACTAGGGGATGTTGCTGTGGGCGTGGGAGGCGGTTTTTTGGTCGATGCCGAGAGTAGAGGAGAGGGGGAGGGCTGCTGCAAGTTAATTGGCTCTCATGCTTGCTTTTCTCTCTCTCCTTCTCTCATCCAAGCACATGGGACAAGGGAGAGGGGCTGCTACAGTGCATGAATAGTGTTTTCGACCAGAGGGAGAGGGGTGGTGCTGTGGTGACTTGTTGGAGAGGATTGGATGGATTTTTAGTGGGGTTTTGGTACAAAAAGGTTAAAAGATCAATTCAGCCATATGGGACGATCAAGGTTTACTTCTTTATTTTTGATCTTGACCAACAGATATAAGGATGCTCGTAGATGGGTGGGGTTACTATGCACCTCTGAGATTTATTTTAGATTTTTCAAGGAATTTTAGATGCACTTTATAGCAATTATTCTAATAGTGTAGAAATGGTTTTTAGGATGTTATCTGATATTTTTGAATTGCACAGGTGGGGTTTTTCATGTGAGATGATCCCAAATGTGAAACACACTTAGGGGAATTTTTCCAAGATTTATTGAGGCTTAAAAGTATTTAAAACAATTATTATTCCATTTTTGCCATTTAAGAAAATAGGCAAACAGAAATAATAAAGGATCTAAAAAATATTTATTTTTGAGGTGGGAAGATGGGGTGTGATATATGGATCTCGATTGAGCCAAACGCTGGGGAAGTGTTTTGGCAAAAACCAAACTTTCCTTTATGGAAGAAGTTTTGGAGGTTTTGCCTATTAAAGGAAATTAAATAGTTTTGGTCCATAATAAATATGGATAATTGTTGATAAATCTTGATGATCAAGGGAGATGATGTAGGAAAGGTTTAGCTAGCATTTCTAACCTTGGGATTGGATAATCTATGTTGATTTTGGTGGAATACCTTAGATTAAGGATCTATGGTGATGTTAATTTCATATCATCAAAACATGGTTGTATCTTGGAGTTCAGATCTCCTCTTAGGGCAGGGGGTGGATGGATGGATAGACCAAGTGATGTAGATTGCAATGGTGTAGGGTTTTGAGCTGGATCCTGCTTGAGCTCACCAAGACAGGCTTTCAAACTTTGAATAAAATAAGCCTGCCAAAGCAGATTATCAACTAGCCTTCGAAACCTTGTGGGTGTAAACAGCTCAAGGATCCAATTGGATCAAGTGATGTAGGTAATGATAGACCTATATGATTAGAACACAACCATGCAAATAGTTGTTCCATAGAAGGTTGGTTGGTAGTGTGATCTTATACCAAAGTAGGCATGTTGACTAGATTTGCAGGAAAAGTTATTTTCTTGCCTGCAAAACCATCAAGAACAAGTGGGTAGGAGGATGATACATCCAAGGGAAAGAGTGGTACTTGCTAGTCCTTAGGATGGTTAACAATATGCTCCAAGTTCATTACCAAAAATGCACAATGGTTGAGAAAGAGAGGAATTCAAAAAGCTGATGTTGGAAATAGCTTTCCAGACTTAGCCAAATTTGGCAGGTTTAGGGTTTTAGACCAGAACATGAGAGGGGATGTTTTTGATGGTTCGCAAGGTACCAAAGCATCATCAAGTGGATGATGTTGAAGTGCAGATTGAGTATAAAAGATCCATGCTTGATATTGGGCTTCATTGACTTTGAAGCTTCTAGAAGTAGATCACTTCAAAGATGATCTGGGTAAGGTTTTTAGAGGACTACTGAGTAGCTAGAGATCAGATCCAGATTGTATTCTTTCTTAGGGTGGGATGACTTGGAGACATCTTGATCCTAGTGATGAGCTCCTAGAGTATCTCATACTATCTCCTAAGGAGACAATTCAATAGTAGATCAAAGCAACTCATCTTACAAACAAATCAACTACTAATGGGGTTACCATCAAGCTTAGCTTGAGGTAATGATGGGTATCTTGAAATACGTTGGAGTTTGAACAAGGTAAGGTCCTTGGTATCTCTACCAAGAGTAGAATTCGAAATATTGAAAAAAGTTTTGGGAGTTCCTAGAGGTAAGAGTTGTTGAAAGTTCCGTCTTGAAAACATAAGGAGATTATGTTATATAGCTCTCCATAGTTTCATCAATAGAAGATACTAAAAAATTTCAGGTTACATAAGCATCTTGGCTCATGTTTTGAAATGCCAGAACATTTGAGAATATGGAAATTAAGCCAAGAATGTTTTTGGAAGTAGCTTTTGTCAACTAGTGTTAAGGTAAGGAGTATATCATCTAATACACATTTATATGTATAAGCATATCCAAACCACAAGCAAACACTTTAGCATTAATCAAGAAAAAAGTTTTCTTTCCCCCTAATTTTTGCATTCTGGACAACAAATCAGGGTTGCTGAAATTGGGATGTTACATATTACATGTCCGAGATTCGATCATCGGCATCCAAATAACTAGTTTGATCTCATTACCCACATGCACTCTTTTCTCGTTCCCGTGATATCACATTCTAGTGATCACATCACTTGCTTGCAAGCTATTTTCTCGTTCCGTGTAGTTGTTGCGAGGAAGCTTATACCAGAATAGACAAACATCAAATCCAGCCCTGTCCCATTCCAGAGTAATGTGGTTGCACAAGGTTAATTGTTCTAGCAAAACTGCAAAGAACCGGGTGCGTTTTTGTAAACCTTTTTCCTCCATCTTTCCTTCAGCATTTTTTAAAACAAAACCTTTTTTCTTTCTCAACATCTCTTGGGAATTCCCACCTCACCAAGGTTTTATCATAAAACATTTGGTAAAACTTTTTCGGGGGTCTTCCCATCCTCTAGCTTTGCTTCGGCTAAAACAGGGTCTCCAAAAGGGTTATGGTGATCTACGCCATCTATTCTACTAGGGAAAAGTAGGTGTCACCAAGGGGGTTATACTTAATAGTACAAAAGTGTAATAGTTCGGAGGAGCCAAAGCACTACCATATATACATCAACATATAATAAAACAATGCAGTTTGATAAATAGTAGATAAAACATGCATAAGTAAAATAGTAGGACAAGGCTTATGAGCAAGAAGGTGGCTTGCCTGAGATCAGCAATATGGCATAATTGTCCCTGGACTTCTTCTTAGAATACCCAATAATATACAAAAATAACCATCTTCTTCTGATCTCCGAGATAATCGCAACTATCATCGTCAGGGAGCACACATGCAAGCAAGCAAGAGCACAATCCAAACAAGGCATACAAACATCAGTACATACAACAAGAAATTGACAATACAAGTTTACAAATCAGTAGGTTTTGAGTGGTTGGCGTCTACACAAGTGGAAATTACTTGAAATGCCTTTGTGGGTTTTCTTTAATGATTTGGAGGCCTAAACTACTTAATTAAGGGGTTTAATTACAAGACCCAAGTTCTGTAGGATACATTTGTATAGAAAAGATAACATCATATATGTAGTGGTAATATGAAACCAACAAAAGTGGTTTCATCAAATTACCAATTTCCATTGATTTATAATGAATTTTCTAGTGGGAAATACTCTAGTTTTAGGAAATAATTCACTAGAAATGTTTTGGAGCTCCAAACATTATTTCCTTGGGTAGTTAGGTAGGGCTTGATGTACTTGTTCACTGAGAGTTGGAATCACTCCAAAATAATTACCAGAATGCTCTCAGGAAATTTCCAAAGCAGTTTTGTGTGGTTTTTGTCTTTTTAACCAGATTAAACCTACAATAGATTTTGATTTGATTCCAAAGTCACAATGTAGGTATATAGAATACCTTTCTTTATAAATTTGAATCAACCTTGTTGGAGTTGCAGAGCTACTGTAGTGATTTATCTAGTGATAATACTACATACAATAATAGTTATTTAACTAGAAATCCTTAGAATCTCAATAATTCTGGATCTCCAGGATTTTGGTAGTACTGAGGGTACCACATCAGAGAGAGTTGGAATTAGGTCAATACCCTTCATATATTGGCCTAGACAATTTTCTAAAGATAGAATACAATTAATCTTGTCATTTTTATATCATCAGATCTATAGTTCCACTTAGCTAGAGACAAGGGTTATTAGATAGGTATATCAACTACCTTTCATAAGCACTTTGAATCATACCATTTGGGTATGCACAACTCATTGTGGAAAATATTTAGTGAAAAAGGATATAGTTTAGTGGATTTAATGTCAGTAAATAATAAAAATTATTTTTGGCAAGTGACTAGGTCTGCATGTTGCACAAAACACACATGAACATGGTGAAATTTTTATTTGGGAAAAATGTGTAGTTTCCATTTTTATTTTTATTTAAACCGATAGGGTAATTTCTGGGAATAACAGATCTGCTAATAAGAAAAGGAGAAAAGGGTGCGGTGTGCTGGATCTGCAAGGGAGTTGGGCCGTGTTGCAGGAATCGGCCCACCAGGGCAGCAACACGCGCGGGCGTGATCCGTTTGAAAACTGCCAGGGCGGGCCCAGCCATCAGCGATGCGGGATGGCGAAGGGCTATCGGGCACCGTCGGCCGTTCGATCTGGTCAGGATCGACGACCGCGAGCCATCTCCTACCGCGCACCGGCGACAGAGGAGCGGAACCCTAGGGGAGGCGGCGCCAGGGTCAGGGAGCTCACCAGGGGCCATCTCCAGCGATGCGAAGGCAATAGGGAGACGCGGCGCATCGAGGGGACTCCAGGGAGGGGCGGAACCGATGGTTTCCCGGACAGGATCTGGCCCGCGCGAGGGAGCCCGAGAGGGGTGGCCAGCGAGCTCGACGGCGGCGACGGTAGGGGAAGGCCTGGGACAAAAGAAGAACATGGTTAGATAGAGGAGGAGAAGGGGGTCACCGCAGGATGACATGCAGAGGGAGAGAGCAAGAGGGGAGGGGACCTTGCTCGATTTTTAGAGAAGGCCGAGGCTCCGTCTCCTCCTTCTCATGGGCAGCACAAAGCAGGGCAGAGGGAGTGGGGGGTGCTGGGGTGGTAAGAAGGAGCAGAGGGGGCAAATGATGGGCAAGGGGAGGCACGGAGTGGCCTCTGGCCTTAAATACCGAGAGCGGAGGGTGCACCATGGACATGGTCCATGACGGCTTGGGGAGGGATGGCTGGCTGTCTATTGGACGAGGAGGGCGGTGGAGAGAGCACTAGGTTTGTGCAGGGGACAGAGAGAGGGAGGGGTGCTGCTATGGCAAGAGCTTTTGGCAATAGGTGGTTATCCCACTTCAATTCTCTTCCTCCAAACACTAGAAGATAAGGGGGAGATGGTGGTACAGTGGTTGTGCTACAGTGCTGCTCGACCAGGAGGGTGATAAGGTGGTGGAGGCTTGCTGGGGAAGACTTGAGGAGGGTTTGGTTTGATGTTGATCAAGTTCTTTGGAAATAGACAAGATTTGCTATGTTGGTGATTTCCAAGAAAGAGTCAAAATTTGGTCTTGGGAAGATGGGGTGCAGATGCTGGTAGTTGGATGTGGTTAAGAGGAACCTCTAAGAATTATTTGGGATTTAATAGATCATTTGAAATCCCCTTTATATCTATTTTTCAAATAGTGCTGAAACTGTTTTCAGGATTTGAGGGGTTCTTTTTAAATTGGACAAGGTGGGTTTTTGGTGGTATATGGTCCCATATGTGAATACACACTTAGGGGAATTTTATTGGGATTTACTGAGATGGGAAAGTCTTTTTAAAGGATTATTTCTTGTTTCTGCCATTTAAGAAAAAGGGCAAAAAGAAATAATAAAGAATCTCAAAAATATTTATTCTTGAGATGGGAATGTAGGGTATGATATATGGATCTCAATTGAGCCAGAGGTTGGGGAAGTGTTTTGGCAAAAACGAAACTTTCCTTTATGGAAGAGGTTTTGGAGATTTTGACTATTAAAGATATCTATTAGATTTGGAGCCATAATAATTATGGATAATATTTGATAAATGTTTATCATCAAGTTATATGATGTAGACAAGGGGTAGCAAGCAATTTCAACCTTGGGAATTGGAAATCCAACTTGAATTAGATGGAAAAACAAGGAGTTGAGGATCTAGGGTGATGTTATTTTCATACCACCAAAACCTTGTTGGATCTGGGAGCTCAGAGCTCACCATGATGCAAGGGATATATGGATAGCTATACCAAGTTATTTAGATCATCAAGGTACAGAAGTTTTGGCTTTATCATATTTGAGCTATCCAAGGATTGTTTCCAAACTTTGAATAAAATAAGCCTGACAGAGCAGATTATCAACATGCCTTGAAAACCTTATGGGTTTAAGCAGCACAAGGGTCCAATTGGAACTAGTGAAGTAGGTTATGATAGATCTATATGAGTAGAACACAGCCATGCAAATAGTTGGTCCATAGAAGGTTGGATGGTGGTGTGAGCTTCTATCAAAATATGCATGTTGAGTAGATTTGCCAGAATAGTTATTTTCTTGCCTGTAAACCATCAAGAACAAGTGGGTTCGAGGATGATCTAACCAAGGGAAATAGTGGTCACTGGAAGTCTTTAGGATGGCTAACAAAATGGTTCAAAGGCATTTTCAAAAATGCACAAGTGTTGACAAAAGGAGGCATTCAAAAAGGTGATGTTGGAAATAGTTTTCCAGACTTGGCCAAATTTGGCAGACTTAGTGTTTTTGACTAGAATGTGGGTGGCGATGATTTTGGTGGTTTGCAAGGTACTAAAGCATCATCAAGTGGGTGGTGTTGAAGTGTAGATGGATTATAAAGGATCCATGCTTGATATTGGTCTTCATTGACTTGGAAGCTTCTAGTAGGGCTCACTACAGAATTGATCTGGTTAAGGGTTAGGTGATCACCTAGTGGCTAGAGATTAGATCCAGATTATATTCTTGCTTAGGGTTAGGTGATTTTAAGTATCTTGATCCTAGTGGATGAGCTCCTAGGGTAGCTCATACTACTTCTAAGCAATCAAGTCAAACAGCAGATCAAGGCAACTCATCTTACAAATAAATAAACTACTACTAGGGTTACCATCAAGCTTAGCTTGAGGTAAGGAGTTTGAACAAGGTGAGGTCCTTGTCACATCTACTAAGAGTAGAGTTAAAAAGTTTATAAAAGGTTTTGGAAATCTTAGAGGTAAGAGTAGTTGATGGTTCTGCCTTGAAAACATAAGGAGATTGTAGTTCTCCATAGTTTGGTCAATAGAAGCTACTAAAATAGTTGGTTTGCAAAGGCTTATTGGCGCAGGTTTTTGAAATGCCATAACATTTGAGAATATGGAAATTAAGCCAAGACAGTTTTTGGGAAGTAGCTTTTGTCAACTGGTGTTGAGGTAAGGAGTATCATATGGTATACACTCACAAGCACAAGCACAAACAAACAACAAGCAAGCACTTCACCAATGAACAAGAAAAAGTTTTTGTTCCCCCTGATTTTTTCATTCTGGACAACTAATCAGGGTTGCTAAAATTGGGATGTTACAGACCTTTCTCCCTTAAAAGAATCTCGTCCCGAGATTCAGGAGAGTAGGGTTAGGCGATTTGGGTCAAGGTTAGCACTGTTGGGTTCAAGCGTGCTATCTTACGGTACCCGTCCTTGGGAGTGGTTGTTACGTCGATGAAGTTGAGCTTCAGTCTTCCGGGATGCACAAAGAGTTGAGCGGAGTCTAGTCCTGATTGTGAGGGATGACCTTCTTTTCCTTCCGGACTCTATATCTAGAGGGCTTAGACTGGGCAGACTATCTTGATGTTGAACTTCACGGAGTACTCGTCAGAGGATAGAATCTACGGTTGGGAGTACCTCTCTCTAAGGATTCACAGCTCTTCCTTAGGATCATACCATATCCTAAATATCGATTTAGGGTTCGAGACTCCTGAGTTTGCTTCAGCGAAGGCGTACCCTATTTTGTGGGAAAGACGCAGTCTTTCCCCCTTAGGATTAGACTAGGACAACTCGTGGATAGCATATTCCTTTCTTCTGGAAGTCATAGAATCTTCAGTTAGTTTCTCCTCTGATAACTCCTAGTTTGTAGTTTGGCGAAAAGACGTCGAATCTGGGGATCTTTTTATGAAGTATCTTCCGGTAGATAGACTTCTAGAGATTGAGTGGAAAGATGGAGCATTTCCACCTTAGAGCTTCACTAAGGTGCTTCAGGAGAGTCATCGATGCCACTTCTTGAATTAGTAGTCGTAGCGGGAGGGGTGTTTACCTAGCTCCCTAGTAGTTAGTTCTGGGCTAGCTAAGGGTCCGTTAGGTGGGAGAATGCCGTTTGGGGTTGACTGCATGAGAGGCGGTCTTATAGGATGAGGTCATTCCGAGTTGAGTCCGATGCAACGCCATGGGTAAAACACGTAGGTGTGAAACTCTGACTCGCATATCATCAAAATGGGTTTACGCAGGGATTAACATGTCTAAGCCGACCAACGGTGAGGTTTACTTGGACATTAGAGAATAATATCTGGGCTACCAGGTGTCGGGGAATTTAGAATTTTACAAGACAGGTGCAGGGGCGATGCATAACTCTACCTATGTTGAGATAGGTGAGTTCCCGGGTGCGAAAACTACTTCAGGGGAACGTCCGGAGTCTTGTCGCCATTCTGAGGTTGGAGGTTTCTCCTCAGGAAATGCCTTTGCGAAGGAAGGGCAGGTTCTGGGGATATTGTCTTCTTGATTTTTCTGGCTTGAGGGTCTCGTGGTTTCTTGCTCTTCTTAGGTGCCGGAGCTTCTTGTTTCGATGTCATCCAGTATTTGTCTGGACAGTGGTGGGCGAAGTGGCCCGGATCTCCGCAGGTGTAACATATGCTTTCTTGACTTCGTATCCTCCTGGGGCTTGCATTGGGAACTTTAAAGGAGTAGCGGATATTTTGGCATGTGCCTTTGTAGGAGTGTTGTCGAGACCACGTTGGGGGCACTCTCGGCTGTAATGACCTGGTTGATCACATGAGTAGTAGGTACCCTTCTTGGAGTATTCCGACTTTGCTCTCTTCCCAATGTTAACGCATGGGAGTTGACGGGCTTTGCTAATTAGGAGGTATAAGGGGCACTGATGGCTCGTGTATTAACAAGCTCGTTGGGGAACCCTAAGAGGAAGGTATGATGAGCACAACATCAAGTTTCCCTCAGTTATGAAACCAAGGTTTAATGAAACCAGTAGGAGCAAAGAAACACCCCAAAGGTATTGCTAGCTGAGCCTTGGCAGGGTGCACTACCGGTCCTAGTAGCAGCGTGGAGACCTGAACAACACAACCACAAAACTCTGTCCCCAACTTGCGATGAGGTTGTCAATCTCACCAGTTTTGCTGAAAACAAAGGATTAAACATATCGAATGGAAGGAAGTAATAGTTTGCAGAAAGTAAACACAAACCAGTAAATAGTTTGTAGATTGTATGTAAAAGAACGGACCTTGATCCATAGTTCACTAGAGGTGGCTCTCCTTAAGATAGATAACATGCTGGGTGAACAAATTAGAGCGGGGCGATTTACAAACATCGAGAAAGCAATACATGCATATATTAATCATCTTGACTCCTTTGAGACTTGATTGGGCATTACAACATTATACATAGACTGCCATCCAATTGCATCTATGACTAATAATCCACCTTTAGGTTATTATCCGAACCCCCTCCAGTATTAAGTTGCAAGCAACAGATTATTGCTTTACGACTTGCGTGTAAATTAAACAATATGATTGTTCTATGAACAAAGGATTGTTGTTTTCTCCCTAGTAGCAACAACACATCTAGTACCTTAGAGATTTCTGTCACATCCCCAGATTACCAGAGGCATGAACCCACTATGGAGCATAAATACTAACTATTGGAGTTGCTAGCATCTACTTGGCCAAGATAGCTACTAACAACGGAAAGCATGCAAGATCACAAATAACAAAGACATGATAGAATCAATAATGAATCTGAAATAGCATCTCAATATCCATCGGATCCCCGCAAACACAACATGTAGAATTACAAATAAATTATCTTGATCATGAACGGAGCTCACAAGATCTAAACATGAAAGCACAAAGGAGGAGAACCAGCCATCTAGCTACTACATGGATCCGTAGTCCAAGGATGAACTACTCATGCATCACACCGGAGGCTTGCATGGTGATGAAGAAGGCCTCCAGGGTGAATTCCCCTCTCCTGCAGGGTGCCGGGAAGAGCTTCAGATCCCTCCCGGTCTAGGGATGGAGATGATGGCGGCTACAGACTCTTTCGTCAATTTTTGATCGGGTACTTAGGGTTTTCATCCTGAGGGCATCTTATAGGCGGAAGGAGAGGCCAACGGGGTTCCTGGGCTGGCCACACCACCCCCTAGCGCGGGCCAAGCCTGGCCGCGTGGCCAGGTGGTGTGGCCGCCCTCTGGCCCTTCTTCGTCTCGTATTCTGGCATCGGATGACTTCCGGAAAATAGGCACTTTGGCTTTTGTCCCGTCCAATTCCGAGAATATACATTTTCTGACTTTCCTGGAACCAAGAACAGCAGAAAACAGGCAGTTGGCACTGTGGCTCTTGTTAATAGGTTAGTCCAAGATATCATATGAAAAGTACTCCAAAGTGTGGACAAAACAGAACATCAAAAATTACAGATACATTTGCAATGTATCAACATCCCCAAGCTTAACTCATGCTCGTCCTCGAGTAGGTAAGTGATAAAAAGAAAGAATAATTTTTGAGGTGACATGCACCATCAAAGACTTGATCAAAGTATTTCTAGAACATTCAAAGCTAGGATCATAGTACTTCAATAATAACAAGAAAGACAAAGTTCTAGCAATAAGACAAAGAAACTAAGATGCAACATGAAAAGGCACAAACAAAAGATTCATGAATAACAATGCTTTGCAAGATGTTTGTTTGTTTCACATAAAGAAAACATAGCATAATAGTATTCACCTTGTCCCTCATAGGGTAGCAAATATAAATACATAGGACACCTTCAAAGTTCATAAGAGTGACTAGATACAAATAGTCTAAAACAAGAAATATCAAGTTATGCATCAATCAACTACTCTCGGGACAATGCACATAGAACTAAGAATGGCCACTATGCTCTCAAAGTAGGTGCATAAAGGTAGAAGGTGGAGACTCAATATAATGGTGGAAGAAAGGCCTTCATAAAAGGAAGTAGGGATTCAAGTCTCATAAAGAGATCCCAAAAATTATGGTACTTATAGCTTTCAGCTCTCATTGCCCCTATCATAAGCATCTTGAAGGTGATTAAGGTTAAAGTGACATAACTAAGAGGATATGCTTGACAAGTCATAAACCGAAATCTCATGCCCCTTACTTACGAAGACCGAACCTCATGCTACTCAACTTTAGTCACAAGTAAGCTCTTGTCATTGTAAGTGCATGTGTATCATAAAGAACCGCCAAAGGGGTACCCCTTGCACATGATACAGGAGTTATCCCATAATCAAAATGACAAGGCAAGCTGACAATGAGAATCTCAGCGATCTTTTTATTTTCTATTTGCATAGGTTTTTATTGAGGATGCTTCATAGAGTGCTCATTATGGTTATGCTGCAAGTTTCCACCATGATTAGGCATGGCTTAGGCTAGCGGCCCAGCCGTTTCTCTAACACACATACAAACTCCATGATCTTACAAGTTCCACATTTATTTCACACCGCCCGGATCCGTAAGCAAAAGAACATGATATCAACGGGGTACAATGTACAAGTGCAATGTTGAAAGCGTTCCCCATGACACATGGTTCTGCTAATTTCAACTTCTAAAGCACAAGCATATACGCAACAAAGAAGGACCCAATGGTTCAAGTTTATTAAGGGCAATAAAAGTAAAGTGTGCCATCAAGTTCGTGAGAGCTTTAATCACTAGTTTTCTCATAACAAGTTTAATTTGGAAGTTAAACAAAAGCATGAATATACTTGGAATAGCATAAGCTATTAGGTAGGTATGGTGGACTCTTTGGAATAACTTGGTTTAAGGAGTTGGATGCATGAGTGGAACTCATACTTGGTTGTGGAGGCTAGCAAAAGACCGGGAGCAACAAACTAAGAGAGCAATAATGGCCATAATCATGCAGAGCGACAACACATCATTGATCAAAGCATAAAGTGATATTACAAGTTGAAAACTAAAGGATAATAAAGGCTATGGTTACTTGAGATAGTCATAACATGGTGTGAGCATGCGCCAAGTCAACCCAAATAAAGCATCAAAGGAGAATACTACTATACTATGCTTTAATATGCTAAAACAATGCATGATTCATCCAAGGCACGTTAAGCAATCTCAATTGTTTATAACAAGTCATGCTACAAAAAATAATACTAATCATAAAGCCAAAACAATATCAAGCATGGCATGATAGAGCATAGGCCACAGTCAAAAAACGAGCTCTTTTTACCACATGAGCATGAACTTTCCTACTCTTTTCCAAACCAAACCAAACTATTTTCAAACCAATGTATGAAAGAGGGGGTCAAACCAATTTATTCAGCAAACTAAGCAAATAAAGCAAACGAAAAACCAAAATGAAAATGAAAAAGAAGACACTCCAAGAACAACACAACTGTGCATGAAACAATAAAAATGAAGCGTTTGGAAGAAACCATGGATTTTTCTTGATGAAGAGGGGGATGCCTTGGGCATCCCCAAGCTTTGACGCTTGTACTTCTTGGATATTTGTTGGGGTGACACGCGTGGCATCCCCAAGCTTGAGCTTTAGTCCCTCCTTCATCTCATTACTCATTCCTTCCATACACCTGAATTTTTTTCCTTCATACAAAACTTCATACAATCTTTATTTGCAACATTAGTGCACTCAAGATAAATAAGTCTTAAGGTTCAGTTCTAACACCAAATAAACTTCCATTAGAACACTAGCTACTGAAGAACTTCCCTCAAAAATCTCAATTCCCCAAAAGAACTCAAAAAGGAACCAACAAGAAGCAAATGCAGAAAATGACAGAAATCTGGCAAACCAGACCAGCAGGTAAAGACGAATTTTTTCGAAGACCTTCTGTTGCTCCAATCAACAAGTGTTGAACTAGTGAAATTTAGATAACAACCTGGGGCAGAAGCACAAAAATTCACGCCTCAAAAAGACTTTCAGAGATTTTACAAGAATTTTTACGGTGAAGCACAGAAATCTGTTTCTGGACAACAACTTTCCCAATCATTACTTCTCTCTCATTAGAGGTTACTCTTGGCACAAAAAGAAAATAAAAAGGATAAGGAGCCGTTGTTATAGAGGTAATAACTGCCAAGACTAATCTAAAACTTTTGGATTACCTCCCAATAAGTACTTTTCTTTAACGCCTTTAAGTTAGGCATAGGAAGCAAGAAAAAGAATCAAGTGTTCACAAATGAAGAAGCATTAAGACCAAATTTTGTTTTCATAGGAGAAGCAAAAGAAATCTTTTCTCTATTCTTAGGGAAGTGTTCTATACCTTTCTTGAGTGGGAGTTGATATTTAATGGTGCCTTCTTTCATATCAATAATGGCACCAACAGTTCTAAGAAAAGGTCTTCCCAAAATAATGGGACAAGAAGCATTGCATTCAACAACCCAAACATAAAATCAACAGGGACATAGGCATTGTTAACCATAAAAAGAACATCATTAAGACTCCCCATGAGTTTTTTTTTAGCATTATCATCAAGTGGGACATTGAAATAACAATCTTCAAGTGAAGGTAAATCAAGCATATCATAAATCCTTCTAGGCATAATAGAAACACTACTATCAATATCACATAAAGCTTTGAAATCAAAGTCATTCACTTTCATATTAATGATGGGTTCCCAACCATCTTATTGTTTAATAGGAATAGAATCTTTATATTTCATATTTTCTGCTTTAATCTTTATGAGAGCATCAGTAATGTGTTTTGTAAAGGCCATGTTCATAGCACTAGCATTAGGACTTTTAGCAAGCTTTTGTAGGAACTTAATAACTTCAGAGATATTGCAACCATCAAGATCAAAATCAAATTTATCATCTAAAGTAGTAGAACTATTACAAGCCTCAACACTAGTGGTGGTAATAGTAGAAACACTAATGTTTCTAGCAATTCCATCTTCTCTTTCCCACTTAGCATGTAATTCAGCTAATAGTCTAACATTTTCATCAATTCTTACTTTTATAGCATTAGTAGCTGCAAAGGGATTATCATTAGTTTTAGGTTTAGCAGCCATTTTATTCAAAGATTGAGCTTCAGCCAAAGATGCTATATTTCTTTCAGCATTAGAGAGTTTTTCCTCAATAGTTTTATTGAAAGCAGTTTGTTTACTAATAAAGTCTTTAAGCATAATTTCAAGTTCAGAGGGAGAACTCCTATTATTGTTGTAGGAACTTCCATAAGAATTACCATTGTTAGGAGGATATGGCTTATAATTGTTGTTACAAAAATTGTTCCTATAAGCATTATTTCCAAGGTTGTTATTTCTTATGAAGTTCACATGAACTTGCTCTTCTTGAGCAACCAAAGAGGCTAAAGAAACATTATTTGGATCAATATGGGTTTTCCCATTCACAAGCATAGACATAATAATATCAATCTTATCACTCAAGGAGGAGGTTTCCTCAACAGAATTTACCTTCCTACCTTGTGGAGGTCTCTCAGTATGCCATTCAGAAGAATTAACCATCATATTGTCCAAAAGTTTTGTTGCAGCACCCAAAGTGATGGTCATAAAGGTACCTCTAGCAGCAGGATCCAATAGGTTCCTTAAGAATAGTTCAATCCTGCATAAAAAGTTTGAATGATCATCCAAGCAGTCAGTCCATGAGTGGGACAATTTTTACCAAAGATTTCATTCTTTCCCAAGCTTGAGCAACATGCTCATTATCAGATTGTTTAAACTTCATTATTTCACATCTCATAGATATAATCTTAGCAGGAGGATAGTATTTTCCAATGAAAGCATCTTTGCACTTAGTCCAAGAATCAATAGTACTCCTAGTTAAGGAATTCAACCATTCTTTAGCTTTTCCTCTCAAAGAGAAAGGAAACAATTTAAGCTTAATAATATCACCATCTATATCCCTATTCTTTTGCATCTCACAAAGTTCAACAAAGTTACTTAGATGGGCAGCAGCATCTTCATTACCAATACCAGAAAATTGTTCTCTCATAACAATATTGAGTAAAGCAGGTTTTATCTCAAAGAAAGTATCTTCGGGCACAGGTGGAGCAATAGGTGTGCTCATAAAATCATTGATGTTGGTGCTAGTAAAGTCACACAACTTTGTGTTTTCAAGGGTGGTCATTTTTTTGTGTTTTGAAATAAGAAAGCAAACTAGTAAAACAAATTTTTTTTGTGTTTTTGATAAAGAAACAAGCAAACAAAGCAAAAGTAAACTAAGAAAAACAAGAAAACAACGTAAAGAGATTGGTTATGAGGGACTCCACTTGTGAAGATGTCCTTGACTCCCCGGCAACGGCGCCAGAAAAGTGCTTGATGGCTCGTGTATTAACAAGCTCGTTGGGGAACCCCAAGAGGAAGGTATGATGAGCACAGCAGCAAGTTTCCCTCAGTTATGAACTCAAGGTTTAATCAAACCAGTAGGAGCAAGGAAACACCCCAAAGGTGTTGCTAGCTGAGCCTTGGCAGGGCGCACTACCGGTGCTAGTAGCAACGTGGAGACCTGCACAACACAACCACAAAACTCTGTCCCCAACTTGTGATGAGGTTGTCAATCTCACTGGTTTTGCTGAAAACAAAGGATTAAACGTATCGAATGGAAGGAAGTAATTGTTTGGAGAAAGTAAAAACAAAGTAGTAAACAGTTTTTAGATTATATGTAAAAAAAGGACCGGGATCCATAGTTCACTAGAGGTGGCTCTCCTTAAGATAGATAACATGCTGGGTGAACAAATTACAGTGGGGCAATTGACAAACATCGAGAAAGCAATAAACGCATATACTAATCATCTTGACTCCTTTGAGACTTTATTGGGCATTACAACATTATACACAGACCGCCATCCAACTGCATCTATGACTAATAATCCACCTTCCGGTTATCATCCGAACCCCCTCTAGTATTAAGTTGCAAGCAACAAATTATTGCTTTATGAATTGCGTGTAAAGTAAACAATACGATTGCTCTATGAACACAAGTTTGTTGTTTTCTCCCTAGTAGCAACAACACATCTAGTACCTTAGAGATTTCTGTCACTTCCCCAGATTACCAGAGACATGAACCCACTATCGAGCATAAATAGTAACTCTTGGAGTTGCTAGCATCTACTTGGCCAATATAGCTACTAACAACGGAAAGCATGCAAGTTCACAAATAACAAAGACATGATAGAATCAATAGTCAATCTGAAATAGCATCTTAATATCCATCATATCCCCGCAAACACAACATGTAGAATTACAAATAGATGATCTTGATCATGAACAGAGGTCACAAGATCTAAACATGAAAGCACAAAGGAGGAGAACCTGCCATATAGCTACTACATGGATCCGTAGTCCAAGTATGAACTACTCACGCATCACACCGGAGGCTTGCATGGTGATGAAGAAGGCCTCTAGGGTGAATTCCCCTCTCCGGCAGGGTGCCGGGAAGAGCTTCAGATCCCTCCCGATCTAGGGATGGAGATGACGGCGACTACAGTCTCTTTCGTGGATTTTTGATCAGGTACTTAGGGTTTTCGTCCCGAGGGCATCTTATAGGTGGAAGGAGAGGCCGAGGGGGTGCCCTGGCTGGCCACACCACCCCTTGGCGCGGACCAAGCCTGGCCGCGCGGCCAGGTGGTGTGGCCGCCCTCTGTCCCTTCTCCGTCTCGTATTCTAGCATCTTATGACTTCCGAAAAAGTAGGCACTTTGGATTTTGTCGCGTCCAATTCCGAGAATATTCATTTTCTGACTTTCCTGGAACCAAAAACAGCAGAAAACAGGTAGCTGGCACTGTGGCTCTTGTTAATAGGTTAGTCCAAGAAATCATATGAAAAGTACTCCAAAGTGTGGAAAAAACACAAGAAAGTGGATAAAACCAAGCATGGAACATAAAAATTTATGGATACATTGCAATGTATCAGGAACTCGGCCGGGACATGGTCTTGGCCTTCACAGAGGGAACATGTGACTAGCTGTGTTTGACAAACCATGGGAGGGATGGAAGGCTCCACAGTTTGGGCAGTTGCCAAGGCATTGACTAGCTTGATGTCCTTCTTATCCGCAGTGGCTGCAGGCTTTCTTCGGGCGTTCGAGCTTCATGGCCATACTTGGGATGTGGCGGGGTGATAATCCTTCCGCTACAGAGGTAAACTATGGTAGTAGATTAGTGTTGGATATTTGGGAGAGAGGAAACCATGAGTTATACAGTTAGTATGAGGCACAGGTATGGCTTTGGGTTCCTCAGACGATTCTCAAAGTAGTGCTTGGATCAGGCGATTAGAACTAGGCGCGGATAGAGGTTGTCGGATATTTCATTTGTGGCCATCCTGCGGAGGAGAGGTTTCTAGTTGTGGGGTTGCGAGGGGTAGCGTCGGGATACAACAACTATGTGGTCAAAACAAACTAGAACATACAAACAAGGCGAACAAGGTGAGGGAATCGCAATGTCCTCGGCAAACAGCACACATCAAGCAACACATAACGCACTTAGGCAAGCAAACATGGTCAAAGCTAGGGACCGAGGAGTTAACTACCGCGATGTAGGGGAATCCTATTCTTAGGACTATTGACCCTAGATATCGTCTTTCTTCAAGTTGTAGTCACTATCTTGAAGATGAAGCCTTCGTCGTATGTTGGACACTTCTTTATAGTGCAACACTTGATGTCTTCTAATTATGAGGATTCCGCTGGTAGAGCGATATTGTAGTCTCCTTGTGTTTGTTGATAGTTGCTTCTGTCCATCTCGTCCTCAATGTTTTTACCGGGTTCTAGGTCCTAGATATTTGAAATCCATAGGTTTGAAGTGTGGACGAGGGATAGAGGAAACCACTTTTGAAAGCATTTACTTAGAGTAAGAGAAGAAGTAGAAATTTTAGAAACTCATTGAGAAACTAGTTTTCGAAAGCCGGGGTTTTCAAAATAAGGCTCCTGTCTAGCGACCATGCTAACTAAGGTTCTCCTATAGTCAGGATGGCTCTGATACCAAGTCTGTGGGACCCCCGGATTAATCATCCGAGAAATCCTTGTTATGCATACACTACGTTCCCATGATCAGTGAGCCGTGGAACATAACCGACAAGTGTCATTACAACATCCGAGACATACCGAATTACAAGACTTACATAAATGCCGTTATGGCTACATCAATAATCATCAGTGGAACTTCAATAGGCGTAGAGCCCGATCCATGCCTTAACCGACATGCAACCGACTGGGAGAACGTCCTACCTCGCATAGTCGCCAACATCACCTTCTTCTTCATATCTGATCAAGTTAATAGCCAGGGACAATGCCAGTGAGTAATTTAAATATACTCGCAAACCACCTTAAGTTAACAATAATATCAAGAGTATATGCATTATGGCTGGGGTAGTAGGAGGGCTCCAAGAGAGGTTCTTTTCTCAAATAGTTTCTCTTGTAGATATAGCATCTACATAACTTTGCTGAAAACCTTTGTAAACATTTTTGTAAACCTTTTGAAAAGTTTTGTATCCTTTTTCCTCCTTCTGACCATCCCATGGTCAAAACCTTTCTCCTTTACGACCATCCCATGGTCAAAACATTTCCAAAGCAATTTTTTTCCGAAATTCTTTTGGAAAACAAAACCAGCACCGCTCTACAGCAACCTTCCCAACCGTCCATGACCGTGGACACGGCTATTAGAATAGATTTACACTCTGCCGAGGTTGTAAACTTTACCCACACCATCCGGGTATACTACCCTGATCAACACCGATCGTGGGTCGAGTAACCGATCAAGACTCTCCGAATGCCCACTCTAATATAAGTGCCTACCCTATGAGTGTTGTTCCCCTCAACACCGGGATGTCGGGTACCAAGGACCAACCGGAGCGCATTTTCCACTTCCCAAGTGTGCGCTTTCAGTGAGCGGCTCATAGTAACGCGTGGAAGTCCGTAAACCTTTCGTTCCTTCTCCAGGTCGATGTCTCACATGGACCCTTATGTGAGAAGGCCCAGCCTCTAGGGATTTTTATCCCCTGTAGTTGTTGCGAGGAAGCTTATACCAGAATAGACAAACATCAAATCCATCACTGTCCCATTCCAGAGTAATGTGGTTCCACAGGGTTAATTGTTCTAGCAAAACAGCAAAGAACCGGGTGCGTTTTTGTAAACCTTTTTCCTCCATCTTTCCTTCAACATTTTGTAAAACAAAACGTTTTTCTTTCTCAACGTCTCTTGGGAGGTCCCACCTCCCAAGGTTTTATCATAAAACATTTGGTAAAACTTTTTCGGGGGTCTTCCCATCCTCTAGCTTTGCTTCGGCTAAAACAGGGTCTCCAAAAGGGTTATGGTGATATACACCATCTATTCTACTAGGTACAAGTAGGTGTCACCTCGGGGGTTATACTTAATAGTACAAAAGTGTAATAGTTTGTAGGAGCCCAACCACTACCATATATAGATCAACATATAATAAAACAATGCAGTTTCATAAATAGTAGATAAAACATGCATAAGTAAAATAGTAGGACAAGGCTTATGAGCAATAATGTGGCTTGCCTGATATTAGCAATATGGCATAATCATCCCTGGACTTCTTCTTAGAATACCCAATAATATAAAAAAATAACCATCTTCTTCTGATCTCCGAGATAATCGCAACTATCGTCGTCAGGGAGCACACATGCAAGCAAGCAAGAGCACAATCAAAACAAGGCATACAAACATCAATACATACAGCAAGCAATGGACAATACAAGTTTACAAATCAGTAGGTTTTGACTGGTTGGCGTCTACACAAGTGGAAATTACTTGAAATGCCTTTCGGGGTTTTCTTTAATGATTTGCAGGCCTAAACTACTTAATTAAGGTGTTTAATTACAAGGCCCAAGTTCTATAGGATACATTTACATATAAAAGATACCGTCAGATAGGAAGTGGTAATATGAAACCAACAAAAGTGGTTTCATCAAATTACCAATTTCCATTGATTTATAATGAATTTTCTAGTGGGAAATACTTTAGTTTTAGGAAATAATTCACCAGAAAAGTTCTGTAGCTCCAAACATTATTTCCTTGGGTAGTTAGGCAGGTATTGATGTACTTGTTCACTGAGAGTTGGAATCACTCCAAAATAATTAATAGAATGCCCTCGGGAAATTCCCAAAGGAAGTTCTATGGGGTTTTTGTATTTTTAACCAAATTAAATCTACAGAAGCTTTTGATTTGATTCAAATGAAAAATTGTAGGTATTTAGAATACCTTTCTGTAGAAATTGGAATCAACCTTTTTCGAGTTGTAGAGCTACTATAGTGATTTATCTAGTGATTATACTACATATAGAAATAGTTAATTCACTAGAAATCCTCATAATCTCAATAATTCTGGATCTCCTGGATTTTGGTAGTACTGAGGGTACCACATCACAGAGAGTTGGAATTAGGTCAATAACCTTCATATATTGGCCTAGAGAATTTTCTAAAGATAGAATACAATTAATCTTATCATTTTTATATCATCAGATCTATAGTTCCACTTAGCTGTAGACCAAGGCTATTAGATAGGTATATCAACTACCTTTCATAGGCATTTTGAATCATACCATTTCAGTATGTACAACACACTATGGAAAATATTTAGTGAAAAAGGATACAATTTAGTGGATTTAATGTTAGTAAATAATAAAAATTATTTTTCGCAAGTGACTAGTTCTGCATGTTGCACAAAACACACATGAACATGGTGAAATTTTCATTTGGGAAAAAAATGTAGTTTCCATTTTTATTTCGATATAAACCAATGGGGTAATTTCTGGGAATAACGGATCTGCTAAAAAGAAAAAGAGGAAAGGGTGCGGTGGGCGAGATCTGCAAGGGAGTTGAGCCGCGCTGCAGGAATCGGCCCACCCAGGCAGCAACACGCGTGGGTGGGATCCGTTTGAAAACTGCCAGGGCAGGCCCAGCCGTCAGCGACGCGGGACGACGAAGGGGTATCGGGCACCATTGGTCGTTCGATCTAGTCAGGATCGACGACCGCGGGCCGTCTCCTACCTCGCGCCGGTGATAGAGGGGCGGAACCCTAGGGGCAGCGGCGCCAGGGTCAGGGAGCTCACCAAGGGCCATATCCGGCAATGGGAAGGTGATAGGGCGACGTGACGCATCAAGGGGACTCTAGGGAGGGGCGGCACCAATGGTTTCCTCAACGGGATCTGGCCCGCGCGAGGGAGCCCGAGAGGGGTGGCGACCAAGCTCGACGCCGGCGACGGTAGGGGCAGTCCTGGGCCAAAAGAAGAACGGGGTTAGATAGAGGAGGAGAAGGGGGTCACCGCAGGGTGACATGCAGAGGGAGAGAGCGAGAGGGGAGGGGACCTTGCTCGATTTTTATAGAAGGGCCGAGGCTCCGTCTCCTCCTTCTCTTGGGCAGCACAGAGCAGGGGAGAGGGAGTGGTGGGTGCTGGGGTGGTAAGTAGGAGCAGAGGGGGCAAATGACGGGCACGGGGAGGCATAGGGTGGCCTCTGGCCTTAAATACCGAGAGGGGAGGGTGCACCATTGACATGGTCCATGAGGGCTTGGGGAGGGATGGCTGGCTGTCTATTGGACGAGGAGGGTGGTGCAGAGAGCACTAGGTTCCTGAAGGGGACAGAGAGAGGGAGGGGTGTTGCTTTGGCAAGAGCTTTTGGCAATAGGTGGTTGTCCTACTTCAATTCTCTTCCTCCAAACACTAGAAGACAAGGGGGAGATGGTGCTATAGTGGTCGTGCTACAGTGCTGCTCGACTGGGAGGGTGATGAGGTGGTGGAGGCTTGCTGGGGAAGATTGATGAGGGTTTGGTTTGATGTTGATAAGTTCTTTGGAACTAGACAAGATTTGCTATGTTGGTGATTTCCATGCAAGTCTTAAAATTTGTTCTTGGGAAGATGGGGTGAAGATGCTGGTAGTTGGATGTGGTTAAGAGGAACCTCCAAGAATTATTTGGGATTTAATAGATCATTTGAGATCCCTTTTATATATATTTTTCAAATAGTACTGAAACTATTTTCCGGATTTGAGGGGATCTTTCTAAATTGGACAAGGCTGGTTTTTGGTGGGATATGGTCCCATATGTGAATACACACTTAGGGGAATTTTATTGGGATTTACTGAGATGGGAAAGTCTTTTTAAAGGATTATTTCTTGTTTCTGCCATTTAAGAAAAGGGGCAAAAAGAAATAATAAAGAATCTCAAAAATATTTATTCTTGAGATAGGAATGTACGGTATGATATATGGATCTCAATTGAGCCAGAGGTTGGGGAAGTGTTTTGGCAAAAACCAAACTTTCCTTTATGGAAGAGGTTTTGGAGATTTTGACTATTAAAGAGATTTATTAGATTTGGAGCCATAATAATTATGGATAATATTTGATAAATCTTGATGATCAAGGTATATGATGTAGACAAGGGGTAGCAAGAATTTGCAACCTTGGGAATTGGAAATCCAACTTGAATTAGATGGAAAAACAAGGAGTTGAGGATCTAGGGTGATCATATTTTCATACCACGAAAACCTTGTTGGATCTGGGAGCTCAGAGCTCACCATGATGCAAGGGATATATGTATATCTAGACCAAGTTATTTAGATCATCAAGGTACAGAAGTTTGGGCTTGATCATATTTGAGCTCTCCAAGGATTGTTTCCAAACTTTGAATAAAATAAGTCTGCCAGAGCAGATTATCAACATGCCTTGAAAACCTTGTGGGTTTAAGAAGCACAAGGGTCCAATTGGAACTAGTGAAGTAGGTCATGATAGACCTGTATGATTAGAAAACATCCATGCAAAGAGTTGGTCCATAGAAGGTTGGATGGTGGTGTGAGCTTCTATCAAAATAGGCATGTTGAGTAGATTTGCAAGAATAGTTATTTTCTTGCCTGCAAAACCATCAAGAACAAGTGGGTTGGACGATGATCTAACCAATGGAAAGAGTGGGCCTTGCTAGTCCTTAGGATGGTTAACAAGATGGTTCAAATTCATTTTCAAAAATGCACAAGTGTTGAGAAAAGGAGGCATTCAAAAAGGTGATGTTGGAAATAGTTTTCCAGACTTAGCCAAATTTGGCAGACTTAGGGTTTTTGACTAGAATGTGGGTGGCGATTTTGGTGGGTTGCAAGGTACTAAAGCATCATCAAGTGTCTGGTGTTGAAGTGTAGATGGAGTAGAAAGGATCCATGCTTGATATTGGTCTTCATTGACTTGGAATCTTCTAGAAGGGCTTACTTCAGAATTGATCTGGTTAAGGGTTTTGGATGATCACCTGGTGGCTAGAGATTAGATCTAGATTGTATTCTTGCTTAGGGTTAGGTGATTCTAATTATCTTGATCCTAGTGGATGAGCTCCTAGGATAGCTCATACTACTTCTAAGCAATCAAGTCAAACAGCAGATCAAGGCAACTCATCTACAAATAAATCAACTACTACTAGGGTTACCATCAAGCTTAGCTTGAGGTAAGGATGGTTATTTTGAATAGGTTGGAGTTTGAACAATGTGAGGTCCTTGGTACATCTACCAAGAGTAGAGTTCAAAAGTTTATAAATGGTTTTGGAAATCTTAGCGGTAAGAGTACTTGAAGGTTCTGCCTTGAAAACATAAGGAGATTGTAGTTCTCCATAGTTTGGTCAATAGAAGCTACTAAAATAGTTGGTTTGCAAAGGCTTCTTGGCGCAGGTTTTTGAAATGCCAGAACATTTGAGAATATGTAAATTAAGCCAAGACAGTTTTTGGGAAGTAGCTTTTGTCAACTGGTGTTGAGGTAAGGGGATCCGGCTTATTGGGCTTTTATGGCTCGTCTGTATTACATTTACAATATGATGAAAATTCCAGGTCCCAACGGCATGATCACCATCAGGGGAGACTCGAAGAAAGCGCGAGAGTGCGAGGATGGAAATGCCGCTTTTGCTGAAGCCGTGGTGCACGCCCAGGAGTACCACGAGATCAAGAAGAGCATGGACCCGTATGAGATGCCCGCAATGAAGAAGGAGGTGACAAAGCCAAATCCGGAGTTCAAGGCATCAAAAGAGACAAAGCAGACGCCGCTGAAGGATGATGACCCCTTCATGGTGACCAAGATAGGCGTAGGCCTAGACAACGCATAGGAAAGCGAGCTCGTCAAGTTCCTCAAAGGAAATCAAGATATCTTTGCATGGCAGCGATCTGACATAAGCGGAGTACCTAGGGAACTTGCCGAGCATTCTTTAAATATAAACCCGAAAGCTAAACCCATCAAATAGTCCTTATGACGTTTCAGCGATGAAAAGCGTAAGTCAATAGCTAAGGAACTAGCATGGCTCGAGTTAGCCGGATTCATAGAAGAGGTCATCCACACCGAGTGGTCAGCCAATCCTGTAATGGTCCCTAAAAAGGACAACACTGATTTCAGGATGTGTGTTGATTATACTGCCTTGAACAAGGCTTGTCCAAAAGATCCGTTCGCTCTGCCTAGGATTGATCAAGTTATCGATTCTACGGTTAGCTCGGAACTCCTCTGTTTCTCGAGGCATATTCCGGTTATCACCAAATTCGGATGAAGGAATCTGACAAAGTCAAAACTTCATTCATAACCCCCTTTGGAACCTTCTGTTTTGTTACGATGCCTTTTGGGCTGAAGAATGTAGGAGCTACGTACCAGCGCACAATGCAGCGTTGCCTCCACGACCAAATCGGACGTAACGTACATGCATATGTGGATGATATTGCGGTGATGTCCAAAAAGAAGGAAACATTGATTTCCGACTTGGAGGAAACGTTCGCTAATCTCTGAAAATACAATATCATGCTTAATCCAAAGAAATGCTTCTTTGGAATCCCAGCTGGAAAATTCGTAGGTTTCATCGTGTCCCAAATATACATAGGGGTGAACCGAGACAAAATCAAGGCTATACTCAATATTTGCAGGCCAACTCGCCTGAAGGACGTACAAAGACTAACTGGTTTCATCGCTGCAGTCAGTCGGTTTGTAAGCCGACTCGGTGAAAGAGCCGCACCATTATGCAAACTCATGAAAAAGACGAAGGATTTTGTATGCACCGATGAAGCTGAAGCTGCACTACAAGACCTGAAGAAAGTACTCTCATCTGCTCTTGTCCTTGCTGCACCGGAACCACAGGAACCGATGTTGCTTTATCTTGCTACGACAAATAAAGTCGATAGTATTGTTATGGTAGTGGAGAGACCGGAGAAAAATCAGGAACACTTGGTGCAGCGTCCGACTTACTTTGTCAGCCAGGTCCTAACAGAATTAAAACAGCGGTATCCGCACTATAAAAAGTTGTCTTACAGTGTTTTCTTAGCCTCTCGTAAGCTACGACATTATTTTCAGGAGCATCCAATTACCATGGTTAGCACAACTCCCATGAGAGATATAATCAACAACAGTGACGCCATAGGACGCGTCGCCAAATGGGGCATAGAGCTCTCAGCTTTCGATATTGATTACAAACCTCGGACAGCAATTAAATTCCAAATCCTTGCCGACTTTGTTGCTGATTGGACAGAGATGAAGGAGAATATGACCCTCCCTGAGTCGGAATATTAGACCCTATACTTTGATGGGTCTAAGGCTCGTGGGGGCTCCGGGGCTGGCGTGGTGCTCAAATCACCCCAAGGAGATAAACTTCTATACGTATTGCAGATCCACTTCACGGCGACAAATAATACTGCCGTGTATGAAGCACAACTGCATGGAATCCGGATTGCTAAGGATATCGACATCCGACGTTTGATGTGTTACAAAGATTCGGATCTTGTTGCTCAGCAAGTGTCGGATATTTGTAATGAAAAATAAACACATGGCAGCATATAAAGCTATCGTGGATGATTTATCTAAATCGTTCGAAGGGTTTGAGGTTCAACACATCCCTCGAGCAGAATATGAGGAAGCACATGCCTTATCTCGCATAGGCTCTGCATTGAAAGAGGTTCCAGATGGCGCATTTTTAGGGCACCTCAAAGTTCCCTCAATAAAGGGAGTGGACGAGGAATATCCGACCAAATCCGACTCACCTTTGATAGCAGTCCTGGTTGTAATTCCTAGCTAGACTCAACCCTACCTTGACTATTTGGTAGATGGCAAATTACCCGAAGACGAGGTTCTGAGCCGACAGATTGTCCGATGAGAAAATGCCTATACTATAGTTAAAGGTGAGCTCTATAAGCGGAGTATTTCTGGCGGTTTTCAGCGCAGCGTATCTCCGGAAGAAGGAGTGGAAATCTTAAGAGAAATCCACGAAGGTGAGTGTGGTCACCACGCTGCAGCCAAATCTTTAGTGGCAAAAGCTTTTAGACACGGTTTTTTTCTAGCTTACAGCAAAGGCAGATGCCGAACAGCTGGTCAAGACGTGCAAGGGCTGCCAAAAGTACACCAAACAAGCTCATGTTCTAGCTGATCAGCTGCGAACAATACCTATAACATGGCCTTTTGCGGTCTAGGGGCTTGACATGGTAGGACCATTTAGACGAGCTCCAAGTCGATTTACTTACCTCTTAGTGATGATGGAGAAATTCACTAAATGGATTGAGGCTAAACCTGTCACCAGTTGTGATGGAGCAACAACCAAAAGATTCATCGAGGATGTTATAATCCGATATGGTTATCAGCGTACCATTATCACGGACAACGGGAGTAATTTCTCTATGGGAGAATTGGTAGAATTCTGCAACGAACAAAATATCCGGCTTGACATTGCGTTAGTCGCACATCCACAGGTTAACGGACAAGGTGAAAGAGCAAAATGGTTTAATCCTACAAGTCCTCAAACCGAGACTCGAAGCACCACTACGATGTGCTACTTGGGCTTGGGCAGAGGAATTACTCTCTATAATGTGGAGTTTACGAACAACTCCAAATAGGTTAACCGGATACACACCTTTCTTCTTAGTCTATGGCACAGAAGTAGTTCTTCCTAGTGATTTGATTCACACTTCTCCTAGAGCGGCCGCGTATATCGACGAGGATGCCGAGATTTCTTGACAAAATGATCTCGACTTAGTCGAAGAAGTTCGCGTTGTTGCTGAAATGAGATCAACAACCTATCAGCAAAAGTTACGCAAGTATCATAGAAGAGAGTCAGAAACAGATCTTTCAATAAAGGCGATTCGGTTCTCCGGCTTGTGCAACAAAGAAAGCACAAACTTTCCCGGTATGGGAAGGGCCCTTTTTAGTTAGTCAAGTATTGCATAATGGTTCGTACTACTTAACTGACATGAGGCCAGTCAAATAAAGACCTACTACTAAGAAGAGAAAGAGAGCTGGAGGCAGTACAAATACAGATGAGTTAGACAGACCGTGGAATATTGCTCAGCTATGTCCCTTTTATTCTTAGTTTATCCTTCTTTGTAATCATACATATGTACATGTTCTGTGAGAAATAAAAGTCTTGGTTGCCTCAAGTTTTTTCTGAGAAGTTTTTTACCATCTTATTTCCCAATGATCATGTCATAGTCGAAAATCAGAACACTTGAAAGAACTTTGTACTCATGTTTGTTCTGGTTTAGATTTCCGATTCTAAAAATGCCACCTTTGGGTATAACTCTAAAGTTTCTAGTCTGTACTTTGGTTATTTGTCTGATTGCTAGATGCGGGTATTTTCCGAGTAGTGAATTGTTGGTACTAGAAGGCGGCTTTGCTTCCGAGTTTAAACTGGTTTAGAAATTGAGCTCCGTTGCTCGGCAAAGTTTCCGTGCAGAAAGTTTAGCCGGCTCACAAAAGGGACGAGGCGGAAAGCCAGATAAACAATAAGTGTAGACGAAAAAGTATGAATGCTTATGTAAACATTTCAGGCACACAAAAATTTAAGGAAAAAGTGCTGAATAGATAAAAGCTTAGCACTAGAAAAATTATAGTACTGCATATTTACAAGACCCATAATGTTTCTCGGAATAATACATTTGTTTCTAGTAACTTATGATGCAGGAGAGGAGGTAGGAGCTACCGGATCGCTGGATGCATCAGCCTCAGTTTGATAACGCTCCGAGATGTTCAGATCCGATACGGTATGTTCATCGTCAGAAACTTCATCTGCTTCTTCCAGAGGAGGAGGCGGTGTATCCACGCAGGTGAAGAAAGGAATGTCGTAGCAGGTTAAGTCAGCTACATGACACCCATATCTAGTGCAGGAGTCCATGATGGCCTTGATATCTTTCTCCTATCCGTCTTGATCCACCTTGCAGTACCCTCCAGTCACTTGCCAAATTTCCATGTTTCCATGGGGGCTCATGACCATGGTGAGAGCATTTTGCGCTGTGGTTCGCGCGTAGGACATGTTCCAATCCTGGACAAGCTACGGCATCTCCTTTGCCTTATCTCGGACCTGAAAGTCGGACATTCCATGCATGTCCGAAACCTTGAGAGCTTCGCCAATGTCCTTGATGGATTGGCGGAAGTCATGAAGCAAATCACCGACTTGGGTAAGCCGGTGGGTGCGAGGCTTGGCAGAAGTGGAGTCCGTCAAGTTCAGAGGACCTATATACATAACACAAAAATGGTTAAGAAAATCCGACATTGAAAGAGTCGAAGAATGTAGGCAAGTCAGATAGATGGAAAACATACCGAAGATGACGTCATCAACTTTGGTCTTCTCTTCCCGAAGACTCCGTAGTTCAGCCCGGAGCAGCTCGGAAAGATCTTTCTCTCTACAAAGCTCATTGTTGAGATCCGAGATTCTCTGTTATTCTCCACCACCAGGGTTTTGAGGTTCTTGGCCTCTTCAATCATAGCACAGGACTATTTTACCAGTGTTGTAAGACAAAAGAACAGTAAGTTCAGCAAAAAATATTCGACTATGAAAATACAGGACAAGGCTTGAGTCTCGAAATGTTTACCTTCGGCCTCATCCTTGGAAACCTTCTACTCAGCATTTTCAAGTCGGCGAGATTTGATCTCTCTCCGCTTGTTGCAGATATTCTTCAAAAAGTACTGGTTATATGAATTAACTTTCTGTAAGTCAGAATACCTAGGGTCAGAAGTCTACTAAAGACTCGGGCTAATATTGTTAGTAATATCAGCACGAGCCTTGGGGGCTACACTAGTTCATTCTTTGGCATCCTAAGGAAGCATAAACCCAGATTGTATATCCTACTTCATGCTTGGGGGCTAGAGGATATGATATAAAGTACAATAAAGAAAAATGTGAGTTGGAATTCCGACTTACATGATGTTCATGTGTGAGCTTGCTCAGACACATGTTCACCTTGGTGGAAACCTTCTCAGCGAGGGTGAGTGGAATAATCAGGGGTGGTGGAAGCACACCAGCTCTAATTCCCTCGTCACCAAGCCGGACTTGTTCAAGAAGGTCAGAGTACTTGACGTCCTCCGCTTCTTGTGCTACTTGTTTAGCAGAGAGATTTCGGCTCTCCATGCATTGCCGGGCCAGAAGCTAGATTTCTTCTACAGATTTCCAAGACAGGCCAAATTTGGCAAGTCCCAGATTGTTCAAGAGGTTTTCGGTAAAGGTCTCTGCCGAGGGATGATTACCAGAAGAGGGTTCACCCTTATCTAAACTTGACTCACTCATAGTGACGTCAGTCTGCGATTCAAGGATCGCTGGCCCCGTTGAAGGAGCTGGATCTTCTGCGACAACTGGTGATGAAGTAATCACCAGCGTTGCGGAAGGTTGAGGGGCAGCACTCAGAGGAGCCACGGCAGGAGAAGCTATGGTTAGCTTCATCTGACGTAGGGGCTTCGAGATATTCCCCTTCCCCTTGCCCTTAATGAGTTCCTTAGCTCTCAGAATGTAATAGAATGGAAAACATTACATCTCGGAAGAAAATTCGTGTAAGGTACAAAGGAAAAAGTTGTGTTGAAAGTTACCTCTTCACGACTGGCACCTCCTTTGTGCCGACAACCACTGTCGGAGCTTTGCGCTTCCTGGGCACAACGTCCGGCAGTGGAACCAGTTCGGTCTCCTGAGAAAATTCCAGAGGATATCCCTCGAGAGGAGCTAGCTCTGACTCGGGGAGGTCATCAATCTTAAAAGAAGAAAATATCTCAGTATTGCAAAATAACTTAAAAGGTGAAACACATAAAGGGGTTTATTATTGAAGCTTACCGAAACTAAAGGGTCTTCCGCTGTATGCATGTCCAGAGACAAGTCCGGAATCTTCCTCTCAATCCGCTCCTTGATCAGCCATTTGATCTGGCTTATGTAATCATGTGGCTTTAAAGCCTTAGGACTGATGCGGAGGGGATCATTCTTCAACGTCGTGATGGAGTGCATCAGACGGTCTCCATGGTATTGGAGAGGCTAGATCCGGCGGGCAACCCAGCACTAAACTAGGTCGGATCCTTTTAAGCCCTTGTGTTTTATCAGGTATTAGATCCGCCTCTTAGCAAGGATCAGATCGTCACTGAGAGCCGGAGGACCCTCGTCCCAAGACGGTTGGGCCATGGCGGCTCCGTCGATGAAAGCCGGCAAAGCAGTGGCTTTGCCAGGAGCAGGAACATCCTTGTGGTAAAAGAAAGTGGCCGGCCATTGTTTGACCGACTCACTGGCAGAAATACGAGGATAAATACGCTCGCGTCTAACAGAAAGGCTAATAGTGCCCATAATATAAGGATTACCGGCTGTGATAGAGTTTCTCCGGACATGGAAGTAGTACTGGAATAAAGAGAGACTCGGCCTAATGTCGAGATACCCCTCGCACAAAGCTGCATAAGAACTCATCTCTAAAATGGAGTTTGGGGGAAGATGGTGGAGCTGAACAACGTAATGATCAATCACCTCGGAAAAGATTTCCGACGGAGGGAAAGACAAACCTCTGTCGAGGTGGGTGCCGAAGTGTACCCGCTCGCCGGCGTGTGGGTGGGGGATGGTTTCGCCGAAACCGCTCCGCCAGTCACCGGCGCGGAGGAGACCTTCATTCTCCACGCAATGAAGTTTCTCGTTGTCGAGGAGGGAAAGAATCCAAGCCCCCGGTTGCTCTCCTTCTCTACCACCGCTGCCGCCGCCACTGCCAAGCTGGATGAGGAAGAGGAAGTCATTTCTCCGGTGCGTCGGTGACCTTGGATGGGCGGCGCTAGGAATCTGGGAGGCGAGAGAGCTCTATGCACGAGGGTGAAGTGGAGGAGAAGAAACGGCAAGGGGAACAGGTGAAGATGGAAGAAGGAGAATCCGCACCCCTTATATCCACCTAACCGCGCCAAGCTTCGTGCAAACAACACTGTGTAATCGCCACGCGTCGTGGAAGGAACTAGGAAGGGCCCACGCGATGATTACGTCACCTAGATCTCAACATACGCATTGAAATGGCGCCTCGATTCCGCGAATGGCGGACCCACCAACGGTCATGCGGACAGGATGTTTGTCAGATGACGTGACTTGACCATGACCAGTGTCAAGGTGATGTCAGAGACCAAATTCTGGCTTAGTTTAAAAATCAAGCTAGAAAATCCGAGTAACATGTTCATAGGTCCGACTTATTTTTAAGACCCGGATTCTATTTTTTATTATGAAGTTTCAGGAACCCTTCAAGATTCTGCAAGCCGAAGATCAAGCTAGACGATGATGAATCCGACTTTGGATCTTCGAAACTTCCGGGGTATGCTGTTGGGGTTATACTTTTCTTGTATCCTCATAGATCCTCACTGACCAGGGTGGCCCACTTTGGGTTAGAGCTTTGCTTCACGGGCGGCCCAGTCAGGGAGAAAATACGGAGTCCAGTCCAGCTACGGGAAGGCCTAGAAGACTTACCGACATAGGCCCATAGTGTTACTTGTAGTTCAAGATGTTCTCTGTAACCGACTCTTAGTCATAGCCGGATAGGTCTCTCCTGTAAACCCTACGCCGGATATCTATATAAGCCATCCTAGGGAGAGCCTTTAGGGCACTCTCAATAATCTACAATCTCAACTCGCACAGGCAAACCCTTGTAACCCATATTCCGGCATAGACGTACTACTGGATTGCTAGCAGGAGTAGCGCGTCCAAAGCCGATGGATTCGAACCTGGGTAAACTTGTGTGCTCACCGTCCCGAAATACCGTACGTCTCACACCCCTCTCTTCCGCACGCCTCGAGGACCCCCTCGTGGCGTACTTGTCATCAATCGGATGACATTAGTTCTAGTAGGAATCTTAAGCTCTAGGTTTATTTGCAAAAAATGCCAGGTTTACTTCATAAGAGTTGAAAAGTAAAGAATCTAATTTAATCACTTAAGTGGGAACCTAGTTTTCATATCCACTGCCCTGTTGTGGTCAAGTCAAGGTCATAGTTCAATTCACAAGTCATTTTGAAAACATCTGACAACGGAACAGTATGGCCTCTCCAACTGTCCATGACCATGGACATGGCTATTTGAATAGTTTGACACTCTGCAGAGGTGGTAATCCATTAGGGATAACCCTGAATCATCATAATGAGTATACAGATAATCAATCATAACCTTTCAATTACATACTCTAGTATAGGCACCTCCCCTATGAGCCTGGCCTCCCAGCCATGGCCATCTACCATCGTGGGCACTACATAGGTGGACATTCACGTTCACAAGGTAGCCTCGTCTCAACCTCTTTCCACGAGGGAACCCATAATAAGGCATATAAACTTCCAGTTAAGCCCTACCCAAATCAGGTATTGTGGTTGTACGGTAAAATTGGAATGATATCGCATCTGAACCCAACCATCAGTTTTTATAAAGGGCTAAGGCTCATGCCTCAGCATTTTCATCATCAACCATTGTGTTTCTCAACACATGTCAAAATATTTCAATAGAATGAATCATCATTGCAAGGTTTTCATAATCGTTTTCACCAAGTATTCCCATCTAAAGTGATCAACTTTTATGCTTAGCAGTAGCCACTAAAGTTGTGGGTGTTCACTAATGAGGGGTGCCAATCAAGTATAACTATCCAAATATAGTTTTATACCTTTTGATGACCTCTAAATATAACTACTTAGGCCTAGTTTTATACTCTTTATGGTATCTATCCAATTTTTCCAATACTCACAAATCACTAACTAAAGGTAAAGAACTTTGGTAAAAGTAAAAGAATAAAGCTTGCAAGTAAAACTTGGGATTGGTATAATCAAGGTTGCATAACCAAAGCATGCCTAATGCATCTTGCATAGGTTATCAAGTTTGCAAGTGTTAGCTTGCATAGTTTTAGCTTGCCTTGAGTAGTGAAGTGGTTGAAGTTCTCTTCTTCTTCTTCTTGGTAGTACTCCTCCTCCTCGTATCCCGAGTCGGTACTATCGTCCATAAATGAATACGAGGTACAGAATCACCAAACAATACTTTTATGTAGCATACAAGGGCTCATACTAGATGATCTAGCATCATCACATGAAATAAAGACATAGTCTTATTTATCTTATTTTGGAAAAGTAATTTCTACTCATTGAAAAATAATTAAGATTTAATATTCTCTAATTAAAATATGGGATCATGTTGACACATGTCATCACCACATATTCTAATACTTGGGAAAGTGATTTAAAGTGGTGGTCATATTTTATAAATTTTAAAATTACTATTTAGTACAATTAAAGTAACTAGAAATGCCTATATAGCATTGTTTTGGTACTAGTCCAAGATCACTACATGTAAACCTAGATATTTTTACATATTCAGATAGATCTTGTCAAATGTGATTTTTGAGAGTTGGAATAAACTCAAAAGCATTTATGGTTGATTTTTGAAAAATGTTTGAATGTGGAAAAGTCTCGGTCTTGTTATTTATACTATAGGTGATCTATAATTTCACATGGTTTGAATCCAATGGGCATGGATAGATATTTTGAATACCTTTCGAAAAAAAATGGAATCATGCAATTTGGTTTAGTAAATCTCTTTGAATTGATTTTTGAATCTACTAACAGAATCTAGTTTTAACTAAAATGAAAAAAATCTATTTGAATCGATGGACTGTGTGCAGGAAACAAACTGGGCCGGCCAGCTACACGGCGCGTGCGCAGTGGGCTGCTAATAGGCGGGTCCTACTGGTCAGTGGCTCATCTAAACCGAAACGGTATCTTTCAATCTGGGCCGTGCGATTAGAGCGCGATCGACAGCTGAGCATCGTCCTCTCCGTCACATAGCTCCAACGAGACTGAACCCTAATCGCGATGGTGGGGGTACGTGGGGGCTCACCTAGGTTCCAGCTAGGGTTGGCGATGGGGCAAATGAGGTTGTCATCGATGGCGAGTCGAATGGTGGTCGTGGCGGCTCCTGGGGTGGTCGCAATCAATGGGTTCCTTCCTCCTCTACAGCGGCGGACTCCGGCTAAATTCCGACGATGTGTTGCTCGCCCTGCTCCAGGGAACGGTGTGAGAGGTTTCTTAGAGAGAGGGGAGTGAGTTGGTGTGGCGAATGAGGGCTGGGGCGGCCTCTATTTATACACCAGCGAGAGGGACATAGTGGCATGGATCGGGCTCATTGACAACATCGTTACGGGGGGCTATCGGCATGGCTGAGGGTAGGAGTCGACGCCGTGCTTCAGGGCAGTTGTCATGCGAGTGATGGCATGGAAAGGGGCGATCGAGAATAGTTGGGAGCGGTTCATTCTCTGTGCGGGAACAGCGTTGTTCGAGACGGCGCACAGTGGCTACGGTCCACGCGGTAGAGAACGGGCTTGTCTAGGGTAGCTGGGGTCACGGTGAGTGCGGGAAGGCATGGAGAGGGCGAGGCACGGCGTCTGTGCGTGTGTCGCCTGTGGCGCTCTGGCGCGCTCTCGGCATGGCAGACAGAGAGGTGGGCACGGTGATCACGGTTGGTCCATGGTGTGTCTTAGGTCTAGGGGTGGACAGAGGGTGGTGGTGGTGTGGCGCCTGTCTCCTGGACATCGTCGGAGAGGGTGGCGCTGTCTGTGGCATGTGGGGCTTGGTTGATCGGCCCGGCGATCTTGGGCGACGTGGCACTGGTGCAAACGGCAAGGGGGGAGTTTGTCCACTGCGTTGCTAGGTGCTAAGGGAGACCATGGGAGAGAATTAAGGCACTAGTGGCTATTGATCACTGCTAAGAATAGTAGAAGTTAGGCAGTGTTGATTTGTGTCTCCCAGGTGCTCAACCAAATGGGCGCATGAATTTATGTTTTGAACTTTTGGAGGAATTTTGGTGAGTGTTCTGAGTACTTGCTTGAGTGTCTATAGTTGCTTGGAATAGTCAAGGTGAATTGATTTGAGTAGTTTTTGAAAAGTGGTGCTCTATGCATATGAACTTGATTCAATTTTGAATTGTCCTTTAAAATGATTTGGAAATTGTTTCTGTTTGTTTGTAAAGTGGGCTTGGGTTCACTTTTACTTGGTCTAGCAAGGGTGAAAAGAACTTAGAAATGTTGGAGATATGCCCAAGAGGCAATAATAAAGTGGTTATTATTATATCTTTATGTTTATGATAAATGTTTACATCCCATGCTATAATTTTATTAACTGGAAACATTAATACTTGTGTGTTTTGTAAACATAAAACAGTCCCTAGTAAGCCTCTTGTTAAACTAGCTTGTTCATTAATGGATGATCATGGTTTCCTGATCATGGACATTGGATGTCGTTAATAACAAGATCATATCATTAGGACAATGATGTGATGGACACACACCCGTAGTAAGCATAGCATAAGATCAAGTCATTAAGTTCGTTTGCTATAAGCTTTAAAATACATAGTAACCTAATCCTTCGACCATGAGGTTATGTTAATCACCATCACCGGATGGGTACTTTGATGACATCAAACACCGCTTCATAACTGGGTGGTCATAAAGGTGTCATTGGGTATTCTAAAAGTATGTGTTGAAGCGCATGGACCAAGATTGGGATTTGTCCATCCATATGACGGATAGATATGCTCTAGGCCCTCTCGGTGGAATGTCATCTAATTAGGTTGCAAGCATGTGACTGGGTCACAAGGGATGACATACCATGGAACGAGTAAAGAGTACTTATCAGTAACGAGGTAGAACTAGGTATGGAGATACCGACGATCAAACCTCGGATAAGTAGAGTATCGCGTGAGAAAGGGAATTGGTTTCGTATGTTAATGGTTCTATCGATCACAAAGTCATCGTTGAGTATGTGGGAGCCGTTATGGATCTCCAGATCCCGCTGATGGTTATTGATCGGAGAGGTGTCTCCATCATGTCTGCATATTCACGAACCGTAGGGTGACACACTTAAGGTTCAAAGTTGTTTTAAGTAGATATGGAATGTGCGTTGGAGACCGAATGTTGTTCGGAGTCTCGGATTGGATTCGGGACATCACGAGGAGATCCGGAATTTTCCGTAGAATAAGATTCATATATTGGGGATCATTTTCTAAGTTAGGAAATGTTCCAAAGTATTTGTATGAGCATTCTAGAAGGTTTTGGAATATTCCAGAAGGTTCTGGAAGATTTCTTGGAGTTTGCTTGAAAACCAAGAAAGGATCAAGGAGTCCTTGTGGGGCAAGACAAGGAGTCGTGGGGGAGGAGGACTCCTCCCCCCCTCCCAATCCTCCGGCCAAGGAGAGGGGAGTCCTACAAGGACTCCACCCTCCCATGGCGCCTCCCTCCTATAGAGGGGTGGAGGCGCCACCCCCTTGCCCCCTCCACTCTTGCCCTAGCCATCTCTTCTCCTCCTCCTTTCTTCTACTCTGGCTTAGGCAAAGCCCTGCAGAATTCTCTACTCCACCACCACCACCACGCCGTCGTGCTGCTGGGATTCCGTGGAGCGATCTACTACCTCCGCCGCTCGCTGGAACGGGGAGAGGAAGGTCTGCTTTGACTCCGCACGTGTGACCGACTACGGAAGCGCTGCCGGAACGCGGCGCCGGAAGGATCGTCCACTCGATCTTGAGATCGGCAAGTGATCGACTACATCAACCACGAGATCCAATCTCGTAACGCTTTCGGGTCTACAAGGGTTAGTACAGATCTATCTCGTTGCACATGTCTAATAGATTATATCTTGGCTTTTATCTAGATTAGATCTGGGTTTTGTTCGTTCTTGCGGTAGAAATTTTTTGTTTTCCATGCTACGAACCCAACAGTGGTATCAGAGCCGTATCTATGCGTAGATCTGTTGCACGAGTAGAACACAATGGTTTTGTGGGCGTTGGTGCTCGTGTCGTCTTTTGCTTTGTGTACTTTGCATCTTGCGGTATGGTGGGATGAAGCGGCTCGGGCTAACCTTACATGTCATCGCACATGAGACTTGCTCCACGCTTGACGTGTAACTTGCTTTGCACACGTGGCTTTGCGGGTGTCTGTCTCTCTCACCATAGTATAGATCCAATTTACACTTTGCAACTTGATAGCACTTGTATCAACGTTGTGGTTCAGTTTCGTAGGTAAGATCCGTTCTTATTCGAAAGCCTCAAGCCACGTAAAACATGCAAAGAAAATTAGAGGCGTCTGACTTGTTTTTGCAGGGGTTTTGTGATGTGATATGGCCATTATGTGATTGTGATTATATTTGATGTATGCAATGATCCTTGTTGTAATATGGCAACCGGCAGGAGCCTAATGGTTGTCTTCAATTCTGTTAAGACCTGTGTGTCTATTCATCTTGTAATAGCTTTGTTCCAAGTAGTTGTAATAGTTGCTCTTGGTGATGGACAACCATGAAGCGGCGCCGCGGACCTTGACGCCATGCTGGTGATGATGGAGATCATGTTCGTGCTTTGGAGATGGAGATCAAAGGCACAAGAAGAAAGGCCATATCATATAACATATTATCAATTTCCTGTGATGTTAATCCTTTATGCATCTTGTATTGCTTAGATCGCGACGGTAGCATTATAAGATGATCCCTCTCACTAAATATCAAGTAATAAAGTGTTCGTCCTTAGTTGGCACCGTTGCTAAGACTCGTCGTTTCGAAGCATCTCGTGATGATTGGGTGTCATAGACTCTACGTGTGCATACAACGGGTGCAAGCCAGATTTGCACATGCGGAAACTAAGTTTAACCTTGACGAGCCTAGCATGTACAGACATGGTCTCGGAACACGGAATACCGAAAGGTAAAGCATGAGTCATATGGATGATATGATCAACATGTTGATTGTTCGCCTTTAAAGCTACATCATCGCACGTGATGATCGGACTTGGTGTAGTCGATTTGGATCTTGTAATCACTAAAACAACTCGAGGGATGTTGTTTTGAGTGGGAGTTCATTTGTAATTTGGATTAGTCGAACTCAATTTATCACAAACACAATCAAAGTTAATTTGCATAGTTTGTTGTAGTCATTGGCATCCGTTCACCACCTTACGCTTAGTTATAGTTGAGATAGTGGAACTATAGAAATTCTGGATATTTACTTTACGAACTGGTATCGTATTGTTTTGAATGTCAATTTAAAGTTTATAAGTCCTATTGCAAACTTTCAACAAACTCTATTTGCTCCATGAAGTTTAATAAGTAGTATTAAATCAAGAGTAACAATTCCAATGTTGTATCTAATGTATCATGTTTGCCTCCATGATTCTTGATACTCAAAAGATTGTTTTTAATATCAAGTTTATCTAAGAGCTGAAAGCAATGTTTCAGAAACCATCATAAGTGAAAGGTATTGCGATATCTAAAACAATGTGTTGGTTACAACATGATAGAGTATACGTCCTCGTATTTGATGAGAATTTGTGAAGGTTGGAGACGCTAGTCGTCCTAATCCTCCAAAAGATTTTGAAAAAGAAACATTATACTCGCAATTCACCTTTACAAGCTATAGCAGCTTGATCATGAAAGTTGTCATGATAAGGATGAATAGAAGATGTAAGTAAAATGTTTATTACACTAAAAGATTACTAAAGAATGGAATTTTGAAAGAATGCCAAACATTTGATGAAGGTGATCCACTCCAAAGTGCAAGTCCAAAGGTATTGGTATTTGACTATACACACTTTGTACTATGTGTCATGTGAATGACACCACTGTTGATGTTGATAGATTCTTTTAAAAGAAAAGGAATTGCTGAAAGAGAATCTATAAAATATTTGGCAGAAAATAAAAGGTTGGAGATGTCCAACTTAGGCATATAGAAGATATACATGTTATGGTTGTATTCCTTGCTTGTTAAACAATGTGGTTCTCCGGTATTGGATACCGAATTGGTTGGTATGAAGTGTCATACAGGACAACACAATTCATGAACTGCAATGGCCTAAGTAACTAGCAAGAGAAAATGTGATGATGTTTATCGAAAACAAACAAAGGGTTGTTGTGTTGCTCGTTAACATCAAAGCTTGCCTTCAAGATTTATTTCAATAATTGTTATTTTGATCAGGTATTATGACAACAAAAGGTTGTTCAAATAATTACCGTATTCCATAATAGATGGATAATATACAAGTCTGGTAAGAGAAATAATGACCATAAAACTAATGCTAAAATGTCGCAAGACAAATGATTGAAAGATCACTTGCGAAGTGACATCGCCGTTTAAATTATATTGAAAGGATATATGAAGAAACTCCATGTTGATGGATTTTTGGAGTCTTTGATTTAGATCAAATGATGGTTGTGATACTTTCCTGTAGATAATTAAAACTCCGTTCGTAGGCCAAAAGAGGAACGGACGACTAACTGATTGGAATTTGTACATATTGATGTATATAGTCCATTATGTGTAGTCGTGGGCGATGGATTTCAACTTCATATGCTTTCTCCAAAGATTTGAGTGAGTATATGTATATACTTACTCAATAAGGAAGAAGTATGAAACATTTGAAAAATGTTCAAAGAGTTTCAAGATGAAGTGGAAAATCATTGTAACAAGAAAATAAAAAAGTTTATGATTGGATCATAAAGAAAGATGTTTGAGTTACAAGTTTAGCAAAACACCTAAGATTTGAGGAATCGTTCCATGGATTTGCATTTCCCAAAACACCACAGGAGTATGGAGTGTTTAAGATATGTAATGAAACCTTGTTTGACATGGTAAGATCAAAGGTGTCATTTATAAAACTGCCATTATATATTAAAGATTAAAAGCTTTAGTGACTACCGCTTTTACACTGAAAAGAGCTCCATCGTGATCCGTTGAAATGACACCATATAAGTCATGGTTTGGGATAATACCTAGGTTGTCCTTTCTTAAATTTTTGGTATGCCAGGCATAAGTAAAAATGTTTACAACCAAAGTCGGATAAGCACGTCTTTGTAGGTTATCCCAAAGAATTTTTTGGGAATTTCTCCATAACGCCGAGGACAAAAGAGTTTGTCGCTTGGAACGTCAAGTTTCTTGAGAAGGAATTTTTCGTGAAAAGTTAAGTGGGAGGACAATAGAACTTTGATAAGGTTGTTGAACCTTAGCTATATGTGCTAAGTAGCGCAGCGCCGGAAAGTGTCCGGGTGGCGGCCACAATGCTCATGGTTCTCGTGATTACAAAAGGTGTGATCTCAGAGATTAGAGTTCCTATAGAATCGTGTGGGTCGGTAAGAATCAAATAGTAAGATTTGATAATCAAGTCGTTATTGTTTTAACAATGATGAACCGACTACATGCAAAGAAGCGATGATGGGCCCTGACTCCATAAAATGACTAGAAGTCATGGAATCCGTGATAGTATCCATACACGAGAAATCAAGTTTCTGAACTTAGAAGACCCTCCGGAAAGGCGTGAAGCCTCTCGGTCGTGTTTGGATCTATAAAGAAATAGACATGGATGTTTCAAATCTATGAAATAGTCGACATGTCAGAAAGAGTTTACGACAATGTTCAAGGAATTGACTATGATAAGATTTGATCTTTCATAGCGATATTTAGTCTGGACGGATTAATGTAGCAACCACTGCATATATTTTTGTATATGGTAGTTGAACAAACAAAACAAGTTCTTCTAATAGAATGGTTACCTAGGACGTGTACATGACACGATCCAAAGGGTTTTGTTAATTCAAAGGATGCAAAAAGAGTATGCAAAACATCAATGGTTGAAGTGAGCATCGCGGAGTTGGAATCTTCAGAGACGATGAAGATGTTTGCATTTTGCAAGAAATTAAGTGGGAGCGCTAAGTCATATTTCTAATACATTATGTGAAAGACATATTGTTGATTAGAAATAATGTATCTTTTATTGACACAGGTTAAGAATTTCATTTCGATGAAAGACTTAGGCATAACTCAAGAATTAGGCATCAATGTCTATATGAATAGATTGAGGTGCTAATATGGTTTTGCCAAATGTACATAGATAAGATGTTGCATGAGTTCAATATGGAAACAACAAGAAAGGTTCTTGACACACGGAAAGGACTAAATCAAGATTCAACTGTGTTGACACGAGATTCAAGTGTTTTGACACTTGGTGAAATCACAAGAATATTTTGATCAATCATTCTTTGAGATGTACACATCCAGATATGTCCTATGCTCTAAATGTTATGAGCATATACCAGAATGATTCATAAGATGATCATTGGACAATAGTAAAGATATTATTATGAGCTTTGGAAGAACAAAGAATATATCATGTATAAGTGACAAATAGTTAAAGGTAGTTCATTGTAAAGTGTTACATTGATACTAGTTTTGTCACAAGATACAAATTAAATTTATCTCAATTTAGACTATGGGTGGCACAATATAATGGAAAGGATGTTCCATGATGGATTTGGATGAGTTCCAAAGTTGAGATATTGTGACGGATACTACAACAAAAGGCTAAGTATATAACTGCTATAGTAGCAGCAAAGGAGGGCATTTGTGTTAAGTAGTTTGTTATCAAACTAGGTGTGGTTCATAGCGGGACAATACTATGAAGATACATTGTATGACAATTGTATCAACATAATTTAATCCCAAGGAACTAAAGGTCTCACCAAAGGACCAAATTTATACAATGCCATCTCATTAGAGAATGAGTAATCCGTAGAGACGCAAGGACATGCAAATACACACGGATCCGAAGATTATGTTTACCACTAGCAATAGTGTCTATACAACACTAGAAAGCCATAGGTGTTGAATGCACAAGTTTTTTAACTAGATTATTGACTCTAGTGCAAGTGGGAGACTGTTGGAGATATGCCCAAGAGGCAATAATAAAGTGGTTATTATTATATCTTTATTTTTATGATAAATGTTTACATCCCATGCTATAATTGTATTAACCGGAAACATTAATACTTGTGTGTTTTGTAAACATAAAAGAGTCCCTAGTAAGCCTCTTGTTAAACTAGCTTGTTGATTAATGGATGATCATGGTTTCCTGATCATGGACATTGGATGTCGTTAATTACAAGATCATATCATTAGGAGAATGATGTGATGGACACACACCCGTAGTAAGCATAGCATAAGATCAAGTCATTAAGTTCGTTTGCTATAAGCTTTAAAATACATAGTAACCTAATCCTTCGACCATGAGGTTATGTTAATCACCATCACCAGATGGGTACTTTGATGACATCAAACATCGCTTCGTAACTGGGTGGTCATAAAGGTGTCATTGGGTATTCTGAAAGTATGTGTTGAAGCGCATGGACCAAGATTGGGATTTGTCCATCCATATGACGGATAGATATGCTCTGGGCCCTCTCGGTGGAATGTCATCTAATTAGCTTGCAAGCATGTGACTGGGTCACAAGGGATGACATAACATGGAACGAGTAAAGAGTACTTATCAATAACGAGGTAGAACTAGGTATGGAGATACCGACGATCAAACCTCAGATAAGTAGAGTATCGTGTGACAATGGGAATTGGTTTCATATGTTAATGGTTCTATCGATCACAAAGTCATCGTTGAGTATGTGGGAGCCGTTATGTATCTCTAGATCCCACTAATGGTTATTGATCGGAGAGGTGTCTCCATCATGTCTGCATATTCACGAACCATAGGGTGACACACTTAAGGTTCAAAGTTGTTTTAAGTAGATATGGAATGTGCGTTGGAGACCGAATGTTGTTCGGAGTCTCGGATTGGATTCGGGACATCACGAGGAGATCCGGAATTGTCTGGAGAATAAGATTCATATATTGGGGATCATTTTCTAAGTTAGGAAATGTTCCGGAGTATTTCTATGAGGATTCTAGAAGGTTTCGAAATATTCCGGAAGGTTCTGGAAGATTTCTTGGAGTTTGCTTGAAAACCAAGAAAGGATCAAGGAGTCCTTGTGGGGAAAGACAAGGAGTCGTGGGGGAGGAGGACTCCTCCCCCCCTCCCAATCCGCCGGCCAAGGAGAGGGGAGTCCTACAAGGACTCCACCCTCCCATGGCGCCTCCCTCCTTTAAATAGAGGGGTGGAGGCGCCACCCCCTTGCCCCCTCCACTTTTGCCCTAGCCGTCTCTTCTCCTCCTCCTTTCTTCTGCTCTAGCTTAGGCGAAGCCCTGCAGAATTCTCTAATCCACCACCACCACCACGCCGTCGTGCTGCTGGGATTCCGCGGAGAGATCTACTACCTCCGCTGCTCGCTGGAACGGGGAGAGGAAGGTCTGCTTCGACTCTGCACGTGTGACCGACTGCGGAAGCGCTGCCGGAACGCGGCGCCGGAAGGATCGTCCACTCGATCTTGCGATCGGCAAGTGATCGACTACATCAACCACGAGATCCAATCTTGTAACGCTTTCGGGTCTACAAGGGTTAGTACAGATCTATCTCGTTGCACATGTCTAATAGATTAGATCTTGGCTTTTACCTAGATTAGATCTGGGTTTTGTTCGTTCTTGCGGTAGAATTTTTTTGTTTTCCATGCTACGAACCCATCAAGAAAGTCTATATTAGAAATCTTTTACTGGAAACACCCAAACTGGTCTAGTGGTTAATTTTGGTCAAAATTACCATTTGATCATATGATCCATATTTGATTTTCTTTTCTTTTCATTTTTTTTGTAATTGGCCTACATGATGTAGTATTCATCTTTAAGCCATTCCTTATCATTTGTAGCAATCACACATGGAAATTGCACCAATACATACACTAATGAAATTCACACATACACTCATATTAAATTTAATAATAAAAGTTTTTGTTAACCCTAAACTTAGGTGATTAGAACTTGATAATCTTGATTAATATTTTTGACGTGTTACACTGATCCACACAACCAGACCACACAACCATACAAGTCAGTCACCAAAATGCATGGAGTGCTGTCAAGACAGCACAAGCAGTACAAGCACTCAAACAGAGCACTTAGTCGAAGCACCGTTATAGGAAACCCATTTCTCCTTCTCAAGCACACGCTCATAGTTCATTGAGCTTGCAAAAGCCTTAACAAAACCACCAGCAACTCTAACAAATCAATCACCAGTTCACCACAAGATGGTGACATAAGGAGGGGGTGGTGTAGGTGGATATCAAGGGCAAGTTCCAGATCACAGGTGACTAGGAGGAGCAGGAGCAGCACTAGGAGGTGCAGGCCAAGATCAAGCCAGCAAGAACGAGTCCACAAGATGAAGCCACAAGCAACCCCATCACAGCAGCAGCAAGAAACCTATGTGGTGAGTTATACAAAACCATCACATACAAAACCATCAACTGAGCATGTGTTGTTTTATACATGATCCTCTCAGATTCACCCAAGTGGGGTGTATCCATCATACAGTGATTTGAACTAAAGCCAAAAAATCAATCTTTGCAAACATTACCAAGATGTCAGCCTATGCATCATTGATCTTGGAGAAATACACAGATTTCTATAGCCAACTTGACAGTAGTCTTAAGTAGATAATTCCGGGCATATCCCATGGATGGTAACACCTCAGAAGTAGTTGTATCTTCAGGATCCAGCTCAAACAGTAGGGATCTATCATATTAAACCTACCGAGAACCACCAAAGTAAATTCCACCAGCACTATAGGACTGATACCTAGAGGTATCCATCACAGATCATCAAAGAAATAAAGTAGCAGGTGAAAACAACTACTTCTCTATAGCTTTGCCTCAGACCAGTATCAAAGGCATAATGAAATTAATGAGTACCATAGGCTAATATATACAACAGGATTTTTCAACTCATTTTAGCATCAAGCCACTCTGGAACATAGGTAGAGTAAAGCCATAACTAGAATAAACCCCTGTGTACCATTCCAAGGAAGGTGTCATAAGGATTTATCCTAACCAAGCAGATCCTACCTAGTGATTACATAATCCAGATCATTTAAAAAGCATATTCAATTATCTTCCTAATATTTTAATTAGGAATCATTCTGTTACATAGAAGAACTGTTGAGGGCAAACCTCTAGGGTGGCCCGATCTTTCACGAATCCCACTCAAATCACGTGATGAACACGACAAACTCACACACGAAAAACGTAATGAACACACACACGCAAACCACGATACATAACAATAGCTCCCGCTGGCAGTGACCGGTCCGTCGCAATCCCTAGGATCGGCGTCGGGCGGAGGACTCTCTCTCGAACCGGCACGGCGAGATGGGAGACTTGGTGCGATCTTGACGTCTAGGCAAAGGGACTCTGATTCCTCGTCCTTGTACAATGCGGAGGCACTATGCAATCTCCAACAAGGTTTGGGATATTCGGTGCTCCTTTGTCAAAGGAGCATGAGGCAAGAACTAGATAGATCCACAAGGGGTTTCCACTAATTCCAAATATCATGCCTAGAGTTTACAATGGAGGTAAGGGACTATATATAGTCCAACCACAAGTTTAGGGGTAATTCAGGCATTAAAGTAGAGTTCCGGGCGAAGTAGAGGGGTACATGGGCCATAGGGCCCAACTTAGGCTCGCAGGCCCATCTTCAGACCGGACAGTCCGGGTCGAGTTAACCAGACAGTCTGGGGTGGCCGGACACTCCGGGTGGTGTCTGGGTAGTGTCCAAACTGGCATACAGAATGTTCGATCCTGGGAGGGGCTAGGGTAGGCCGGACACTCCGGCTGGATTCGGGCGGACACTCCGGCTTTGGCAGCTTAAGGGCAGGTGCAGCTTCTGTGCTCGTGGGTCGACGTGGCGGGGGTTCATACCTGATGAGGCACAACGTAGTGGTATGAAGTAGCACGCCATCCAAGTGTATGTCAAAGTCACATGATGAGAGGAGCGAATTCACCTTATCTTGAAAAAGCTTGGCTCAGGCACGGGTCATCGGTCCACTTGGGGGACTTGGTGGTGTAGATGTAGGAGCGTCCATAGGACGGGCTGCATCAACTGCCCCCTTGGGAAAGAGTCGTCCTCGACTCTTCATGGTTGTCATCTTGCACATCTCCATGGTAGGGTGAGAGATCCTTGACGTTGAATGTATTGCTTGCAAGATACTTGGATGTCGGTATGTCGATGATGTAGGCGTTGTTGTTGATTCGTTTGAGGACCTTGAAGGGACCATCTCCTCTTGGCTTGAGCTTGGAGTCGCGTTCCTTGGGGAAGAGATCTTTGCTTAGGTGTATCCATAGAAGATCACATTCTTCAAATAGCATCTCCTTCTTGTCCTTGTTTAACCTTGAAGCTTGGCGATGGACTTGTTGCTCGATAGTAGATCTTGTTTCTTCATGAAGTTTCTTCATAGCTTGTGTGCGCTTCTCAACGTACATGTTGGTGCACTCATGAAGACGTAGTGGTAGGATGTCGAGCGCGGTGAGGGGCTCGAAACCATAGACGATCATGAATGGACTCATCTTGGTTGTTGAGTGCTTGGCTCGGTTGTAGGCGAAATCGTCGTGGGGAATGCATTCCTCCCAATCCTTCAAGTTCTTCTTCATCAACACACGTAGAAGAGTTCCGAGGCTTCGGTTGACAACCTCGGTTTATCCATCAGTTTAAGGACGTGACGCGGATGAAAAGAGGAGCTTGACGCCGAGCCTGGCCATGAGGGTCTTCCATAAGTAGCTCATGAATTTGACGTTGTTGTTGGAGACGATTGTTCGTGGCACACCGTGAAGACGAACGATTTCCCTGAAAAATAAATTGGCAACATGTGAAGCATCGTCGTTCTTATGGCACGGTATGAAGTGTGCCATTTTGGAAAAGCGATCCATGACATCAAAGATAGAATCATGGCCATGCTTAGATCTAGGCAATCCTAACACAAAATCCATGCTAATGTCGGACCAAGGTGTATGAGTAATAGGCAATGGCATATAAAGACCATAAGAGTTAGCTTGCGACTTAGCTTGAACGCATGTCGTGCATCGTTGAACGTAGCGCTCCACTCGCGCTTCATCTTGGGCCAAAAGTAGTGAGTGGAGATCATGTCCACTGTCTTGTCACGGCCAAAGTGACCCATAAGGCCTCCACCATGCGATTCTTGGAGAAGCAAAAGTTGGAGCAACGATTTCGGAATGCCAAGCTTGTTTTGTTTAAAGATAAAGCCCTTATGCAAATAGAAATCATCAACTCCTTTGTCAATGGAGCACTTTGCGAAAATTGGTTCAAAGAACGGGTCGAAAGCATACAAAGATTTTATTTCCTCAAGACCCAACACGTTGATTTCAAGTCTTGTAAGAAGGCTTGTATTCTTGCGACACAAAGTGTCTGCAACTATATTATCTTTGACTTTCTTATACTTGACAATGTATGGAAAAGACTCCATGAACTCAACCCACTTAGCATGTATCTTACTCAAGTTGGCTTGGCCTTTGAGATATTTCAACGACTCATGGTCGGAATGTATGATAAATTCCTTGGGCCATAGGTAGTGTTGCCAAACTTGAAGAACACGAACTAAGGCAAAAAGCTCTTTGTCATAAATCTGATAATTAAGGCGAGCACCATCAATTTTCTCGCTATGGTAGGCTATAGGATGTCCATTTTGCATAAGGACTCCTCCAATTCCAATACCACTAGCATCACACTCTATCTCAAAAGTTTTTGTGAAATCCGGTAACACAAGGAGAGGTGCTTCGGTGAGCCTATTTTTAAGTTCATCAAAAGCTTTTTGTTACGCTTTGCCCCACACGAAGGTGACATTCTTTTTGTTAACTCGTTGAGAGGACAAGCAATGGCGGAAAAGTATTTCACAAAGCAACGATAGAAACCGGCTAACCCATGAAAACTTCGGAGTTCACTCACATTTGCTGGGATGGGCCAATCTCGTATCTCCTTTATCTTGGAAACATCAACTTCAATTCCCTTCAAAGAAACGACAAATCCAAGAAAAATCAACGTGTCTTTAGCAAAAGTGCACTTCATGTCGAAGGATTTGCAAAACTTCCTTGACATGTGTTATGTGGTCCTCAAGTGATTTGCTATAAACAAGAATATCATTCAAATATACAACAACACTTTTTCCAATAAGAGAACGCAAGATATGATTCATGAGGCGCATGACGGTGGATGGGGCATTAGATAAACCAAAGGGCATAACCAACCATTTGTAGAGACCAAGTTTGGTCTTGAAGGCAGTTTTCCACTCATCACCTTCAGCCATGCGTATTTGATGGTAACCACTACGAAGATCAATTTTCAAAAAAATAGTGGCTCCACACAATTCATCAAGCATGTCATCGAGACGTGGTATGGGATGTCGATAACGCACGGTGATTGCATTGATTGGACGGAAGTCCATGCATAACCGTAACATATCATCCGTTTTTGGAAAAAGTATCACGGGTATGGAAGTTGGACTAGTGCTAACTTGGATCAAACCTTTGGAGATGAGTTTGTTGATTTGACATTCAATCTCCTTTATCTCCTCCGGGTTCATGTGGTAAGAGGCGCGGTTGGGAAGTGGTGCACCGGGGATGAGGTCAATGCGATTTTCGATGCCGCGAAGAGGAGGTAGTCCATGTGGAAGCTCTTCGGGGAACACATCCTTGAATTACTGCAAAACAATCATCAAAGATGGAGGAACATTGGTTAATTAATTAGTTCCTTGCGCTAGGACCTTGCAAAGGAGGACATAGTGCAAGATGGATGGGTTGTTCCGAACATCTCTCATCTCACTTTTGGTGGTGAGGAGAGAACTCTTAGTTTTTCCACTCGAGTTTGGCTTGTGGCTCTGACTCACTATGAGGTGGTTCTCTCTCTCACCGCTCTTCTGACAAGTAGGTGTTGTGCTTTGCACCCTCCCTAAAGCCTTTGCATTGTCCGCAATTATTTGGCTAGGAGTCATTGGTTGCAAACACACATGTTTTGTTGAGCCATTTGAAGGTGTATACATTGGTGCGACCATCATGTTGAGCAGCCTTGTCAAATTGCCATGGTTGACCAAGAAGCATGTGGTAAACTGTCATAGGAACCACATCACACTCCATCGTATCTTTGTAAGGACCAATGCCAAAGGAGACAGATACGGTATGCTTGATCTTCACGGACCCTTGGTCACTTAGCCATTGCACGTGGTAGGGGTGCTTGTGCGGATGGAGGGTGAGCTTGAGCTTCTCACCCAAGTCGACGCTAGCAAGGTTGTGGCAACTCCCTCCATCAATGATATTGGAGTGTTGGTCTTCATGATCATGTGCTCGTGTTTGGAAGATATTGGTGCTGGCTCCATTGATGCCGGCTCGTGTTTGGAAGATATTGGAGCGTTGGTCTTCATGATCATGTGCTTGAGTGGTCAATATCCTTGTGACCACAAGCGATGTACTTGCATCATGTTCACACATGAGGAGTTCTTGGACATCTTCCACTCGTTACCTTGCCACTGCTTCCTTGACTTGAGCATCAAATTCATCTTCACTCAAGTACTCTTCATCGCCATTGTCATGGATGAACAATACTTTCTTGTTTCCACATTCAGCCTGTGGGGCCCCCGGATTAATGCTCCGAGAATCCCTGTTATGCATACAACCATGATCCCATGATTAGTTAGTCGTGGCACATAACCGACAAGTATCATTACAACATCCGAGAATATACTGACTTACATAAATGCCGTTATGGCTACATCAATAATCAGCAGCGGAATTCAACAAGCGCAGAGCCCGAGCCACGCCTTTACCTACAGGCAACTAACTGGGAGAACGTCCTAGCTCGCATAGTCGTCCACTTCACTTTGTCTTGATATCTTACCAAGTTAATAGCCAGGGACAATGCCGGTGAGTACTTTGAACATACTCGCAAATCACCTTAAGATAATAATGATAACAGGAAGGTATGCAATATGGCTGTGGTAGTAGGAGGGCTCCAAGAGAGGTTCTTTTCTCAATTAGTTTCTCTTGTAGATATAGCATCCACATATCTTTTTTGAAAACTTTTGTAAACATTTTGGAAACCTTTTTATTTTGAAAAGTTTTGGAAAACTTTAGGACTGGGTCACCCATTTGTTTCTCCTTTACCGTCATCCCATGACCAAACTCCTTCCATCTCTTTCTGACCATCCCATGGTCAAAACAGGGATCCTTTCCGACCATCCCATGGCCAAATCATTTTGAATGCCTTTACTTTTCCGAAATCCTTTTTGAAATCAAAACCAGCACCGCTCTACAGCAACCTTCCCAACCGTCCATGACCGCAGACACGGCTATTCAAATAGACTTACACTATGCAGAGGTTGTACACTTTACCCACACCATCCATGTACACTACCCAGATCTTCACCGATCGTGGGTCAAGTAACCGATCAAGACTCTCTGGATACCCACTCCAATATAAGTGCCTACCCTATGGGTGTTAATCCCCTCAAAACAGTGACGTCGGGCGAGGACCAACCGGAGCGCCTTTTCCACTCCTCGAGAGTTTGCGCTTTCAATGAGGGGCCCATAGTAACGCGTGGAGGCCTGTCGACCCTCTGTTCCTTCTCTAGGTCCCACCTTTAACTGAGAAGGCCCACCCTCCAGGGATCCCCGATCCCTTGTAGTTGTTGCGAGGCAGCTCATACCAGAGTAGACAAACATCAAATCCAGTCCTATCCCATTCCAGAGTAATGTGGTTGCATGGGTTAACTGTTGTAGCAAAACTGCAAAGAACCAGGTGCATTTTTGTAAACCTTTTTCCTCCAGTTTTCCTCCAAATTTTTGTAAAACAAACCTTTTTCTTTCTCAACATCTCTTGGGAGGTCCCACCTCACCAATGTTTTATCATAAACCATTTGGTAAAACTTTTTCCGGGGTCTTCCCATCCTCTAGGTTTGCTTCGGCTAAATCGGGGGTCTCCAAAGGGTTATGGTGATATACACCATCTATTCTACTAAGGGCAAGTAGGTGTCACCAAGGGGGTTGTACTTAGTAGTACTAAAGTCTAGTCGTTCGGAGGGGCCAAACCACTACCGTATATACATCAACAAATAATAAAACCATGCAGTTTCACAAATAGAAGACAAAACATGCATAAGTAAAATAGTAGGACAAGGCTTATGAGCAAGAAGGTGGCTTTCCTGAGATCAGCAATATGCCATAATTTGTCCCTGGACTTCTTCTTTAGATACCCAAGAATACCAATACCAATAATAAATACCCTTTCTTCTGCTCTCCGATTTCATCGCAACTATCGTCGTCCCGACAACACATGCAGACAAACAAAAGGGCACAATCAATACAAGGCACTCAAGCACCAATACATGCAGAAAACTATGAACAATACAAGTTCACATATCATTAGGTCTTAGGAAGAATGGATTTACTAGGATTAGTTTTGTCTTGGGAATATGAAAGGAAACCCCCTTAGGATTTATAGTCTAGGAAATACCTAAGAGATGGGTTTTGGAACAAGACCATATTCTGCATGGTACCATTGTAAAAACATGATACCAAGAGATAGGTATTGATAAGATGAAACCAATAAAAGTGGTTTCACTATTTTATCACTTTTCTGGAAATACTTATGAATATTCTAGTGCTAAAGGCTCTAGTATTAGGAAATAATTCACCAGAAAAGTCTTGGAGCTCTAAAAATTATTTCCTTTCATGGTTAGGTAGGGTTTCATGTACTTGTTTATTGGGAGTTGGAATCAATCCAAAATAATTACTAGAAGGCCCTAAGGAAATTCCCAAAGGAAGTTCTATAGAAAAATTGTCTTTTTCACCAGATTAAATCTACAGAAGCTATTAATATGAAATCAAGGAAATCTTTTAGCTATTTGTAATACCTTTATGCAGAAATTGGGTTCACTCATTTTGGAGTTGCAAAGTTACTGGAGTGATTTATTTAGTGATAAAACAATATACAGAAATGTTTAATGCATCATAAATGCTCAGAAATTCAATAATTCTTGAGCGCCTAGATTTTGACGGGTATTGATGTACCACATCACTGGGATGTGGAATCAACCCAAAATATGTTGTAGATTTACCTAGGGAATTTTCTAAAGGAAGAAAGTCTCTGTTTTTGTTATTTTTGCTACAGCAGCTCCAGGGCTCCACTTGGCTTGAGGCCAAATCCATGTGTTAGGTATATTAAACATCTACCAGAGACAAATGAGTTTTCTCCAGTTGGAGTTTTGAAACTCGCTGACCAAATGTGGTATTTTAATTATCAGCAAAGAACAACATACCAAGGTACCTGGGGAAATTTGTGCTAGGGACAGAAAGTGTATTTTACATTTTTATTTTTAATTAAAGCAACAACTATTCAAAACTGCACTAGGACAAATAAAAAAAGGGATATGGGGCACGGGCCAGGGACGGGCCTTACTGGGCCACAGCGCAGCTCAGCCAGCCCAACCTGGCCATGGAATAACGCGCGGTCCCGCGTTTGAAACGGCGAAGTGGGGCCCAGGTGTCGGCGACACAGAGCCCGAAGGGGTATCGGGGCACCAGGGCCGTTGGATTAAGATGGAATCGACGGTTACCCATCGTAGTCTCGGCCAAAAAGGACGGCGGCGCGGCGAACCCTAGGCGGAGCAGGGCGGCGGCGGGGGCTTACCAGCACGGCGTAGAGGAGCCGGGGAGGGGCGGAGGTGGAGCGGTGCACGACCGTGACTCCGGAGAGGGGTGGCACGGCTGGGTTTAACGCCGGGAGACTGATCACGTGAAAACGGCCGAGCAGAGCTCGCTGGAGCTCGCCGGGGAGGCCCTAGGGAGGCATGCATGTCGGTACAGAGGTTCCGGAGGGGATGCGGTGGTCCTAGGGAGTGCAGGGCTGCTACCTGCAGAGAAGAAGGGGGGACCGGGGCGTCAGGGTTGCGGGAGATGCTCTCTCGGCCGAGAGCTGGAGCGGCGGATTTCGGTGATCCTGCAAAGAAAGGAGAACAGGGACAAGTAGATACGCGTGAGGGGAGTATAGATTTATAGAGAGAGTGGTAGGCAGTGGATTTGTTCGAGGGTCGCTTCACCTTCTTGGAGAATGGCCGAGGGAGTTTCTTCCCTGACCAAGGAGCTGTGGAGATGAGGGGGGTGCTAGGGCTTGTGGGGGAAGGCTCTGGTGGCCAGGGAGTATAATGATGGTGGAGTCGCGGATGGGGGAGGCCTCTGGCCTATTTAACCAAAGAGGGAGTGGTCTAGGGTGCACTCGGTGTATGGGAGCAAGAGGGAGAGGTAAAAACCTGGGGTGGATGTTGTGGGCGATGGAGAGGGAGTGTGGGGTGCCTCTGGTCATGCAGAAAGGGAGAGGAGGCAGTGGGCGTTGCTACAAGGAGTTTGCAAGGCAAGACAACCACAAGAGGTTAAGCTCTAGTGTCCAAGCACTAGAGGACAAACTGCTACAGGGGGTCCTATAGTGCTGGTCGATCTAGGGGATTGTCCTGGTGCTGAGGACATGCATTGAGCAAGATTGGTGGGGTTTTGGTTTGGTTTTGGATCAATGCTTGATTCATTTGGCAAAATTGACCACTTGGAGGTGTGTGAAGTAAGTTCCAAAATTTGTACTGGTCAAGGTGGGGATATGATACTGGTAGGTAGATGAGGTCAAGATAGATATCCAGGAATTAGTTGGGTTTTTTCTGAAGATTTAAAGTCCACTTAAATCCATTTGATCAAAAACTGCAGAAGTGAAGTATTGGGGCTCATTTGATATTTTTACCTTGGACAAGTGGAGTTTTTGATGTGATATGGTCCCAATTGTGAATACACACTTAGGGGAATTTTCCCAAGATTTATTGAGGTGGGGAAGGATTTTTAAAGGATTATTTCTTGTTTCTGCCATTTAAGAAAATAGGCAAAAAGAAATAATAAAGCTCGTCAAAAATATTTATTTTTAAAGTGGGAAGGTGGGGTATGATAGGTGGAACTTAATTGAGCCAAAAGTTGGGGAAGTGTGTTGGCAAAAACCAAACTTTCCCTTATGGAAGAGTTTTTGAAGAATTTGTCTATTTAAAGAATTAATTTGATTTGGAGCCAAAATAATTATGGGTAATATTTCATAATTCTTGATGATCAAGGTATGTTATGTAGACAAGGTGTAGCAATCATTTGCAACCTTGGGATTAGAGAATCCAAGTTGATTTTGGTGGAATACCCTAGTTTAAGGATCTAGGGTGAGTTTAATTTCATACTATCAAAACCAGGTTAGATCTTGGAGATCAGAGCTCCCCTTGGGGCATGGGATATATAGATGGATAGACCAAGTGATGTAGGTTCCGATGGTGTAGAGGTTTGAGCTTGATCCTGCTTGAGCTCACCAAGACGGGCTTTCAAACTTTGGATAAAATAAGCCTGCCAAAGCAGATTATCAACTAGCCTTCAAAACCTTGTGGGTGTAAAAATCTCAAGGATCCAATTGGAACAAGTGAAGTAGGTAATGATAGAACTATATGAGTAGAACACAAACATGCAAAGAGTTGGTCCATCGAAGGTTGGATGGTGGTGTGAGCTTCTGCCAAAGTAGGCATGCTGACTAGATTTGCGGGAAAAGTTATTTTCTTGCCTGCCAAACCATCAAGAACAAGTGGGTAGGAGGATGATCTAAACAAACTGGGTAGTACATAGTATGGTTAACAATATGGTTCATATGCATTTCCAAAAATTCACAAGGGTTGAGAAAGGGAGGCATTCAAAAAGGTGATGTCGGAAATAGTTTTCCATACTTAGCCAGATTTTGGCAGATTGAGGGTTTTTGACTAGAATAAGGGGGAGGATGTTTTTGATCGATTTCAAGGTACCAAAGCATCATCAAGTGGATGATGTGGAAGTGTAGATTGCCTAGGGACAATGCTTGATATTGGTCTTCATTGACTTGGAAGCTTCTAGAAAGGATATCTTCAGAATTGATTTGGTTAAGGGTTTTAGATGATCTCCTAATAGTTAGGGATCATATCTAGATTGTATTCTTGCTTAGGGTGGGATTATCTGGGGACATCTTGATCCTAGTGAGGAGCTCCTAAAGTAGCTCATACTATCTCCTAAGCAGACAATTCAAACAGCAGATCAAGGAAACTCATCTTACAAACAATTTAACTACTACTGGGGTTACCACCAAGCTTAGCTTGAGGTAAGGATGGGTATTTTGAAATAGGTTGGAGTTTGAAAAAGGTAAGGTCCTTGGTATCTTTACCAAGTGTAGAATCCAAAAGCTTACAAAAGGGTTTTGGAGATCCTAGGGGTAAGAGTAGTTGAAGGTTCTTTCTTGAAAACATAAGGAGATTTTGTTATATAACTCTCCATAGTTCTGTCAATAGAAGCTACTAAAGTAGTTTTGGTTTCATAAACATCTTGACTCATGTTTTTGAAATGCCAGAACATTTGAGAATATGGAAATTAAGGCAAGGCAGTTTTGGGAAGTAGATTTTGTCAACTAGGTTGAGATAAGGAGTATATCATGTAATACACATTCATATGCATTAGCATATCCAAACAAGAAGCAAACACTTCCGCACTCAACAGGAAAAAGTTTTTGTTCCCCTTGATTTTTGCATTCTGGACAACTAATCAGGGTTGCTGAAATTGGGATGTTACACAACCGACTTGTATCTTTTGCCTCCACACTTTTCTTGTTTGCCATTTGGGGGCAGTTTTCCTTGAGGATGTGTGGGCTTGAAGGAAGGCTTGGCGGTCCTTGAGGAGCTTCCATTGAAAGTTATTGGTGTAGTTGTTGAAGCTTGCTTGTAGGTGAAGTACGTCTTGGGCTTGTTGTAATTGATATCCTCTTGCACTTGACGTTCAGCCTTTGTTGCGATGTGCACAAGCTCAACCATTATGTTGTATGTTTGGAAGTTGACGATGTGCTTGATTGGGTGATTCAAGCCAATAAGGAAATGTGCCATAGTTTTCTCCATGCACTCATCAATGTTGGCGTGAATCAAGTTTAGTTCCATTTCCTTGAAGTACTCTTCCACGGTCTGTGTCCCTTGATGAAGCGATTGAAGGTTGTTGAAGAGGTCGCACGTGTAGTGCACGGGGACAAACCGAGATCTCATGTGAGCCTTCATGTCATGCCAAGTTGTGATTGGTGGTTCTTGTCTTGCGTCACGAGCAACTTGAACTTGTTCCCACCAAAGGTTGGCGTAATCATCAAACTCAAGCGAAGCCATGGCTACCATCTTCTCGTTGCTATAGTTGTGCATGCGGAAGATCTTATCGACTTTGAGTGCCCATTAGACGTATTCTTCGGGGTCATTTGATCCGGTGAACTCGGGCATTGTGAACTTGAGCTTGCCGAAAGTTTCTTCATCATTGTGGTCATTGCGACGAGCTTGGTGACCTTGTTGATGACTTGTGGTTGAGGAGGTGGAACTTGGTTCTCGTGACCTTGTTGCGGATCTTGCTCTTGATATTTTTGTTGAGGCGCTTGGACCCATGAGGTTGTTGAGGATGCGGGGCCTCATGGCACGATCGATGATGAAGAGGAGGCTCGTTCCTTAGTTGGTGATGTTGATTATGCACATGGGCCTCACGGTGAAGATCATGGTCGTGAGCCTCTTGACGTGGTGGGCGTCGCTCAACTTGTACCACTTGACGCTCCATGTTTTGGTGTGGTGGAGGAGGCGCCTCGTGATGACCATGGTGTTGGTGCGGACATTCATGACGTTGATGACGAGGAGAAGGATCTTGAAGAGCTTCACGTCGATGACGAGCTTGATTCTCCAAATTGGAGTCATCACTCGTTGTGTCAAGTATATGTCGCGATCGATGGTGGTAGACTTGCGGTTGCATTTGTGGTTCTTCTTGTGGTTTCTCTTGTTGGTTCACTAATGTCCTTACGTTATGACGGTGTGCTTCTTGCCTTGCTCGTCGCCTTGAAGATAAATCACCATCATATCTTGACGTTGCGGCGTGCCGTGGGGAAGGTACATAGTTGGAAGAACTTCCATATTCAACCACAGGGGCATCATTGCGTCTTGGAGCACTTGGATGTAGATCTTTTTGAAGAGGTGCATGACGACACAAAGAACTTGAAGAGCTTGATGCGCGTGAACACGGTCTTGCCATTCGGTCGATAAGGCGTCAGAGATTGTCATTTGTTTCGGCGACGGAGCGTTGGAGCGCTTTATTTTGGTGGCCAAAGTTGTGATGCATTGCGTGCATTTGTCGTTCGAGGCTGTCGAAGCGGTTGTCGATGTTCTTGAACATGGCTTGCGTCTCGCCAAATTGTTCATCTTGTCGCGTCTCAAGGGCTTGGCAACATTCACGGAACTCTTGGAAAACGATGAAGTGACTTGCGCGCGTCATGTACGGTCCTTGATCTTCTTCTTGGGGAGGTGGTTGGTTTGACTCAGCATGCCTATCCATCATGCAAAACACACAACTCCTAAGACAAGGTTTGGTCAGATCAAAACCACAAATAACACTCCAAATCAAGAGATTGATCCAGAGGAAAATATAGGGATCTTTTTTGGGGATTTTCGAATTTTTGGTGGATAGAAGAAAATTTTGTGGGGGAATACGTGAGCAACGAAGCTCTTGGTACCAATATGTTCAGGGCAAACCTCTAGGGTGGCCCGATCTTTCACGAATCCCACTCAAATCAAGGATTGAGTGCGGGGGAAGGAGGGAAGGATGAACACGAAAAACTCAGACACGAAGAACACGAAGAACACACACACGCAAACCACGATACACACCAATAGCTCACGCCGGCGGTGACCGGTCCGGCGCAATCCCTAGGATCGGCATCGGGCGGAGGGCTCTCTCTCGAACAGGGACGGCGAGATGGGAGACTCGGTGAGATCTTGCCATCTAGGCAAAGGGACTCTAATGCCTAGGCCTTGTACAACGCGGAGGCATGATGCAAACTCCAACGAGGTTTGGGATATTTGGTGCTCCTTTGTCAAAGGAGCAAGAGGAAAGAACTAGATAGATCCACAAGGGGTTTCCACTAATTCCAAATATCATGCCTAGCGTTTACAATGGAGGTGGGGGACTATATATAGGCCAACCACAAGTTCAGGGGTAATTCAGGGATTAAAGTAGAGTTCTAGGCGAAGTAGAGGGGTACATGGGCCAGAGGGCCCAGCTAAGGCTCGCAGGCCCATCTTCAGGCCGGACAGCCGGGTCGAGTTGACCGGACAGTCCGGGGTGGCCAGACACTCCGGGTAGTGTCCGGGTAGTGTCTGAACTGGCATACAGAATGTCCGATCCCGGGAGGGGCTAGGGTAGGCCGGACAGTCCAGCTGAGTCGCGCCGGACACTCCGGCTGGATTCGGGCGGACACTCTGGCTTTGGCAGCTTTAGTGCAGGTGCAGCTTCATGGCTCATGGGTCGATGCGGCGGGGGTTCATACCTGATGAGGAACAGCGTAGTGGTATGAAGTAGCACGCCATCCAAGTGTATGTCAAAGTCACATAATGAGAGGAGGAAATTCACCTTAGCTTGAAGAAGCTTGGCTCGGGCACGGGTCATCGGTCCACTTGGGGGACTTGGTGGTGTAGATGTAGGAGCGTCCGTAGGACGGTCTGCATGAAGAACAATCACTACAGGCATCAATAGTAACTTCCCAAATAGCCAAATACATGTTCCAGTACTGAAACTAGTTAACCATCATCACTAATCACATACTAGGCGATATCAGAGTCACAACATCACCATTTGTACAATGATAGTAACCAAGATTAGATAAAAAATTATCTTATAGAACTATTAGAACCTCCCAAGCCGATTAGTAGGCAATGGATCAGCACAGAATAACCCACTGAAATATTCCTAAATCGTTCAGTATCATCAATAATCAACACAGAGGAGTGGAACCTTAACAGAATAGGTAAACCCTAATTAGGAATTTTTCTCTAGGAGCACACAATTTCTAGCAAGAGAAGTAAAGGGAGAATAAGTAGGGGAAGCAGAAGAACTTACTGATGGTCCTCCCTAGAGTGGAGAAGAGGAAGCAGAGAGGCTGACGAGCACACATGGCGGCCCAGGGAGAACCCGAGGGAGCTGCGACCCGCACCAGACCATGTGGCGGCGGCCATAGTCACGTGTGCAGCAGCGGCGACACCACAGAGTCACTAGAGCCACATCACAACATCATGGAGGCGGCGAAGCATCACATCGTTTGCGGTCACCAAACCCTAGGGTTCGGGGTGGAGTCAACCTGGGCAGGAGAGGAGTCCAAAGATGAATCGAACTGGATGAGTCGTCGGAGCGGCGCCGTCTACCTCGCCATGCACCACGGCGACGACTGGGGGTCCTAGGGCAGTGGTAATCGAGCGGCGTCGGCGACACCACGCCGCAACAGGTCAAGGAAGAACACGAGAGGGCGAGAGGAGTGAGGGGTGCGTACTGGGCTGGTGTGGTCTAGTACCCCTCACTGGAGAGGTGCAGTTTTAAAAGGAAAAATCTAATTAAATTGTCAAATGACCAAAGTACCCCTAGGACTTAAATGGCTCTAAGAAATAAAATAAAAATACTAAAAATATATATAAAATATCAATGGACTCAGAGAAATGTCCTTTATTTAAAATAAATAAATGGAATTTTAGGTAATTAAATTTAAAATTGTTATTATTAAGGTATATATTCCTTTGGAATTTTAGAAAAATATATCATACACATAAAACTGAATAAAATTCATTTTTACAATTCTAAAAGGGAGTTCTATTATAGAAAAATGCTAGTTTGTATTTTTTGAAAGGTAAATTTAATTTGATAAAAATAAAGTCTTATTTCCTTAAAGGACTTTTAGTTAAATATGTAAAAGAGTTAAAAACTAAATAATTTCAATTTTAAACTCTTAAATTAATTCTAGTCATTAAAAAAATACTAAATATAATGTCTATGAAAATTCCAAAGACTTTAAGTAGTACTTTTCTTTTTAGTTCAAGAAAATAGCAAACTTTTACTAAGAGGGAGAACAACCAAATAAGCAAATAATAAACCTTACTTGTTTAAGTTAAATAAAAGACAAATAAATGTTAAGGACACTAAACTCTAACTAAAAGTTAATAAAATAAGGAAAAAGTACTAAAATGAATAAAATCATTTTTGCATATGAAAATAAATCTATTATTTTACAAAAATACTAACTTAATTGTTTACAAATAAAACTTGGAACAAGTATTCAAGGACATTTAATCCTTTATAGAATTTTGTAAAAATAATAATAATATTTAAAAATAACTAAAAATCAATTTTAAGATCTTAAATAAATATACTTTATTAGAAAATACTCAATATATTATTCCAATGGGTTCCAAGATTTTAATATAATAAATCCCTATCTATTTTATAAAATACCTATTTTGTAAATTTCATAAAAACATCTCTTGAATAATAATAATCACAATTCTACTTATAACACCTTAAATCCCTAATAATTAAATACTAAGTCCAAAACTATAACTTGGATCTATAATAAAACATAAGTGTAACTTATTAACCATATATAACTCTTTTAAAATCATAAATCCAATCTAAACCAACAATTTTAAGTAAATTTTGAACATCATAAAAATGAATGCTATTTATCTCTTAAATATTCTTAAACAAGATTCTAGCTCTAAAAGATTATTCAAATCATCTAAATTTACTTTCCTTAATAAGACAAACTATATTCATAATAAGAAATCACATTTAAACTCAGCATTCACTTAAGTTGAAATTGAATGATCCTATACCTTCAAACATGCTTGTTGGAAATTTTAAAGCTTATTAATACTTTTTAACACATCAGACCCTGGATCTCATTATGTTTTTATAGTTAAATTTTGTCTCTTCCAAATTAAGTCATAAGGCATCTCAAATCCAAACTTATCGAATAAACGCAAATGACATGGATCACATTCTATTAACCATAAAGATTGGTTAAAACTTATCAAAGAAACCTTTTCTTCAAAAGTTATTCGTTTTCCCACTTCAAACAACATTCTCATAATAAGTTCTTCAACTCTTATCAACCTAAAACATGAACTTCCATAATGGTTGCATAATATCAAATAACTCTAATCATGTGTTTTTATACTTACTTTGAATCATACATGTTAGTATTAAGTTCCTTATATTTATATATTTGTTTAAGTAAACTTATAGACAAACTAAATCTTTAAGAAATCACCCGAACTTAACCTATTCACCATATTGAGTATTACTTCGGGGTTTTGCAAACTGCATTACATTACTTCTGCATCACAACATATTGCTTCTTTAAACATTAGTCCTTACTAGACCAATGATGCTGTTTACAGAATTTGGATCTTCTATTATCTCAAAGACCGTGAGTGCATAATCTTGCAATCACAAAAGGAAAGTTCACAACTTGCTCATGTCCTTTGATTATTTTCTATTCTTGTAACTGAAATGTTGTCATCAGCTGCATTTCAAAAAGGTCAGAAAATACTATTTTCATAATAATATGATTATGGTTTATTTACCAAGAGGTAATAATATACTGATACTGTTCCAGTGGTAAAGGAACATAGTATCTAGGACTTAACAACCAATGTCGCTAGTGATTCTAGCGCCATATATTATGCGTTAACCATGAGATCTGGAATGGGACAGAGAAGTCAGCTGGATCTTCTTCCTTTCACATGAACGGATGACCTTATCGTGAGGCTGTTGATTTCCCGTGGAGTGTCCAGAGAATCCAGCACATTGGTGGGTGTAACACCCTCGAATCGACCCTATGCAAGTTTCAGCGATTCCTACCAAACCCGCATAGAAACGATTCAAAGATGCCCACCAGGCACTTGCGTGCGGGTGGAAAACGAAGTAATATCATTACACAATAGTCCACGATGGGACCCATAGAACATATATATACAACAACGACTCCATGAGTCAAGAATACAGATATACAGTACAAAGATCCAAATCACCTCGAAAACGATACAACATCTGAGTACGGATAAGATGCAAATGGGGCTAAGAGCCCTGAAGAATAACCAATAGCATCCATAACCCTGCCCAGGCCAAGCCGGAAGGGTAACCTTGCTAACGATGTCGAACTTATACCTGTTAAAACAAAAGGGGCGTTGACAAAGGGCAAAGGATAAGGGAGCGGTCAGTACTGAGGCCAGTACACGTCGAGGCTAGAATTCAGCAGCTCTTGCCTACATAGGTATGGTGGACTGAAGCGGCTGTGAAGCATGCACTAAGCAACCTATAGAGACTCGATAAACTATCGGCTATTAGAGAGAGATAATAAAGACCTATTCGGAACCAAACTTATGCTAACAACAAAACATACCCATCCTGGTATTTCCCCCTCGAGACCACATGAGGAAGTCAAACCGAGGAACTCACACAGTTGGCAGTTTTATTCATTGCATTGTAGTTGCAGCACTTACTAGTCAGATATAGATAGCATGAGTCATCCCGATATCATAAGCAGTGGGTAGTTTTAGTTAATCATTCCATTGTAGTTGCAATACTTACTAGTGATATACAATTAGCATGAGACATCCCAAATCGAGCAGTTGTTGGCACTTTTATTTACTCATTCTATAGTAGTGAAACTAATTTCTAGACATGTCAAAGTCAAATTTATAGCACTATTTTAGTTATAGTTGTCTATGATCAAGATAGTGTGCTCCAAGTCGTCCATAACCGCGAACACAGCATTCAAAAAGTTTTACCCTACAGGGGTGCACAAATAGCAACACACACACGATCAATCTCGGGAAGAACCAAATAAAAAGCAACGAGGCCTCACGACAATGCATTCATAGGATTCATAAATCATTTCAGGGGGCCACCCCACTAAGCTACCGCAATGAAGTTGGCCAGGTCCGAGACAAACCCAGGGTTTGTGACAATGGTTGTAAACGATTGGGAACCCGAAAGTGTGACTAGGCTTGTCGATACCGCGAAAACATTCCATGTTCCAAAACAGTATAGGTACTCCACGCACAATCGTAAATAAAGCAATAAAGCATGGCATAAGTACAAGATAGTAATAAAGCCCCAAACTACTTTGTGGCCCCAAGAAATAAAGTGTGAATCAAGCTCAAGCAAAGGGGGATTCATATAGTCTCCTGTATGTGGATAGTGCGAATAGTCAAGGAACAGGTATCAAGTACTCGGGGCCTACGGGACACAAGTGAGCGTGGAAGAACCAAATAACATGTATTATCCACCGATGCCTCTGCATTAGTTATATCTATTCCCAACATTTTATTTAACAAGTTGTAAGTAAAGCCATGATCATCTCCACCATTAAATATGTGCCAACCTTCCAACAACGGTGGAACGACAACAACGCGAAGCAGCATCTGAGAAAGCAACTACAACTCGCAAGGCCGACTATCTATCAGACAACATGCAATAGGATGTGTCCAAGGGATAATAGGCTGCAGGGGATATAAATGATATGAACACTATAGCAATGCAACATGGATAGCAATAGATCAACAGGAGGAAGTAAATACTATACATGCAAAATAGGTAGAAAGGGGGTGAATGCTCGCCTGGGAAACACTGCCGAAGGTTCATATCTGAAGAACTTGTCGATACTCGCATCCACTCAATGGCCTAATCCGTGAAGAAGCAAAGCACTAAAATAAACACCGGATGCACTATTTAATACAACGGCAGAAGACCGGGCATGATGCATGTATGATGTATGACATGGCCAGGATACAATGCAACTAGACAATATTAAGTGGAACCAGGGTCCCGACAATTAATTAGAAGGTTCAAGTTGTTGAGATACCCCGCAATTTAAATGTTGTATTAACAAGCAAAACATGGCATCAGTTCGCTACACAAATTTAAACGGAGCCAATATAAGACTAGAAAAGCCTGCATATGGTGTCCATATTTAATTTAGATGAACCTTCCAAATACCCCAAACAACCACAATATGTATGAAATCATGCACAATTTAATATGCAATAAATATATGTCATATATTATAAAAATAGGGGTCTCAGATAAGGGTCACACATCGCGGTTCGACGATCTTGGGCTCTGAAGGCTCGACAGGGTTCGGTCTCCGTGATCGGTCTTGGGGTCGGTAGGCTTGGTCTTGATTTCCGGACTCCAGGGTTCGTTCTTCAGATGCACTTATACTCAACGCGGGGATCATGAGATCGATCGATCCTGGGGAGGGTACTATCCATCTTCTAGTCGTGTATCTTAGCAGTAGCATAGCAGCGTCACCACCAAACAATCTTCACAATCATCATTGCCACACAGTATGAACATATTCAAACACAAGGACACAACGCTACATACACGCATACACCCGAGATGAGGAGCTGAGGTTCTTACTTTGGACACGCGGTTTACTTGATATGGGGCCCGAAGCAGAGCATTGCAACACAGGGTCATCGAGGCCATCAAGGAGGCGGACCGCGCATCGGGGAGGGCGTCTGCCGCTGCTAGGACACCGGAGGCGTGCGACCGTGCTACAGAGGTGGTCATGGTAGCGGAGCTTGGTTATGGCGACGAGGGCGTGCGTCGGTGCTCGAGGTGGAGGCCAGCGCGGAGCGGCTTGGTGACCCGCGGCGTTGAGAGCTGGGCATCAGGAAGGCGCAGACCAGGGGTAACGCGGAAGCAGGAAGAGGACGCGCCGGGGCATGCGGCTGCAGGCCAGAGCAGGGGCGGCGCCTACATAGGGAGGCAAAGAGCTCCATGGAAGCGGATGGGGACGACGGCGTCATGCAGACTGTGGAGCTTGGTGAGCTCGAGTGGTGACGAAGGGGCATCGGAGGAGGGATCGGCCGCAGCCTGAGACGAGCAGCGCTGGGGTACACCGGAGCGGGGGGAGGAGGATGCACGGGGCGCTACCGGCAGAGTGAGGCGGCGCTCGGGGCGGTTGCCTTGCAGGAAACCGGGGAAGGGATGGTGGTGCCTGCCGGAGCTCGAGAAGAGGGCATGGCGTCGATGCGGAGGAAGGCTAGCGTGGGGCCAGAGGAGGAAGCGAGGTCAGGGTGGGGATCGTCGGGCCGATGTGGGCGATGAGAGAGAGAAGCGAGGTGGGGCAACGCGATGGGATCGTGGGGATCTACGCGGGGTGGGTTGTGGTGGTTGGTGGCATCGTTAGAGAGAGACGTGCAGGGTGGGATCGGTACATAGTGTATGCGTCGGGTGGGGAGGTTTCAGTCAGGGGCTGGGGCAACGCGGTCACACTCGTTATCCGGTAGTGAGTGAGCGACGCGCGGGCATGGGTGGGGCCAGGCGGCAGCGAGCAGGAGGGGTTGATCATGCAGGGGCGAGCAAGAGCAGGGAGAGAGAGGTGTGTCGTGCGTGCTGGGTGAGTGGCGGCCACATAGAGGGGAATGTGGGGTGAGGTAGGTGGCTTAGGATTAGGAGGATAGAACTAGGGTTTGTCTAGCATTAGGATGGAGGTGGCCGGTTGGGATTTTGGGCCTCGCTGGCTGCCTCCCAAAAATAATATAAGTTTCATTTATTTCTTTAAAAGACTTTTGTAGTTAGTTTTTGGACAAATAAAATATTCAGGTGGACCCGGTGTTTTAGTTTGAAGTAAAGACGGGGATATTTAGAAAACAAAGTAGACTTTTCGAGAAATAGTTTCTAGAAAATAACAAATCCATGCTGACATGACGATGCTCAAATGCAATGTGGTATGCTGACATGAGCATGACGTCATGATGATGCATAACAACGAGCGATTTTCTAGTAGTGGTTTTATCCGGGGTGCTACAATTCGACACCACTAACAATGGATCTCGCCCTCGAGATCCGCCTCATGGTACGGGGAAGAAGGATGCCGGTATCAATCTTCTCGCTTCGTATAGATCCTCGCGACACCACTAACAAGGATTCTTGTTCCCTCTTGAAGTCGTCAACACCACCAACAAAAAGGTCGTCGCTCACGTCCATTTAGAGAACACTCCGGAGAAACAAAGACAAAGATAAAGGTATCAAAATGTAAGGCCACCTCTAACTTCCGTGGAAGGAGTAAGATTACATCGATCCACCATTCAGTAAAAAAAAGCAAATGATATGAGTAATGGTATGGTCGCGACTCCATCCCACACTCAAAGCATTATTCTGTACATGAATAGAAGAATTATGCAACCACTTTCGGAATTCAGAATGAAGATCTTGACATGGCGATGTACAGAAACACAAAGGAGTGATGTAGGCTCTCTATCGGATCTGATGTGGTGGAGGTCGTCGCGTTAGAAAACATCGGGAGGTACAAAGAAAGATTTCAGTGAATTTTGATCCACCGAAAGGTACAACCGATGAAGGGCTACTTTGATGGCATGAAGACCAAATGTGGAAACACCGTTGCAAGAGGAAGGAACCTAAACCCTGAAGGTACGACGGAAACCCAACCATGAGAAATCCTGGACTTGAAGAAATGTAAGAGGACAAATTCAAAATTCGCAAAGGTAAGAGGAGAATAGCATAGGGGAAGGAGTAAAAACAGACCTACTCATATCTATCCAACCGATTTTGTAAAATAGTTTTGACACTACATCGGCCGTTAGCTAGGTTGTCCTACAGGCTGGACTAGTGGGGTATCGTTACTGCTGAGCTCTGATACCACTTTGTAACACCCTCGAATTGGCCCTATGCAAGTTTCAGCGATTCCCGCCAAACCCGCATAGAAACGATTCAAAGATGCCCACCAGGCACTTGCGTGTGGGTGGAAAACTAAGTAATATCATTACACAATAGTCCACAATGGGACCCATAGAATATATATAGACAACAAGGACTCCATGAGTCAAGAATATAGATATACAGTACAAAGATCCAAATCACCTCGAAAACGATACAACATCCGAGTACGGATAAGATGCAAATGGGGTTAAGAGCCCTAAAGAATAACCGATGGCGTCCATAACGTCACTACAAGAGATCTGGCCCATAGAGGCACCATTTTGGTCCTGTAGAGACACTTTTATTGTCTTTACATACTTGTAGATGCATTTTACACATTGTCTCAAAAGTGTCGCTATGGGTAGTGTCCCTATGGGATAAGGACACGAGTAATAATGTCTATACTTCTTATAAGACAGAACAAAGAAGCATTATATTATGTATCTACAAGTAGAGTAAAAAATACCAAAAAATATGTCAAAAGCAATCCTTGAACCCTTGACCTTGACGATAAAGACATATTACTCTAACCATCTCAATCTTACATAAGATCTTGTTTCATCTAGAATGAACTTCTTTTTAATATAGCACATTAGGGCTCAAACATAGAACAAATGTCTCTAGACAACAAGAAAAATGCCTCAAATACTGTCTTTACATAAAATGGAAAGACATTTTACAATGTGTCTCAATGATTGCTTGTATATAACTTTTTGTGACAATTTAGAATGCCTCAAAATTTGTCTCTAGAATGAAAATCCTATTCCTTCAGAAAATGTCTTAACTAATGTCTCTATATTTGAGACACATTCTTAAGTGTCTCAATAATTATCTCTACAAGATGCAAAATGTCTCTACGTGATTTTTAAAGAGACAAAATAAGAAGTGTCTGAAGAAGAATGCCTCTATGGTAGGTTTTTGTTGTAGAGCCAGAAGGGTAACCCTGCTAACGACGTCGAACTTATACCTTTTAAAACAAAAGGGGCACCGACAAAGTGCAAAGGAAAAAGGGAGCGGTCAGTACTGAGGCCAGTACACGACGAGGCTAGAATTCGGTGGCTCTCGCCTACATAGGTATGATGGACTGAAGCGGCAGCGAAGCATGCACTAAAAACCTATAGAGACTCGATAAACAATCGGCTATTAGAGAGAGATAAGAAAGAACTATTCGAAACCAACCTTATACTAACACCAAAACATACCCATCTTGATATTTCCCCCTCGAGACCACACGAGGAAGTCAAACGGAGGAACTCACATAGTTGGCAGTTTTATACATTCCATTATAGTTGCAACACTTACTAGTCAGATATAGATAGCATGAGTCATCCCGATATCACAAGCAGTGGGAAGTTTTAGTTAATCATTCCATTGTAGTTGCAATACTTACTAGTCATATACAATTAGCATGAGACATCCCAACTCAAGCAGTTGTTGGCCCTTTTATTTACCCATTCTGTTGTAGTGAAACTGATTACTAGACATGTCAAAGTTAAATTTATAGCACTACTTTAGTTATAGTTGTCTATGATCGAGATACTGTGCTCCAAGTCGTCCATAACCGCAGACACGGATTTACCCTGCAGGGGTGCACAAATATCAACACGCACACAATCAACCTCGGGAAGAACCAAATAAAAAGCAACGAGGCCTCACGACAATGCATACACAGGATTCATAAATCATTTCAGGGGGCCACCCCACTAAACTACCCACAACGAAGTTGGCCGGCTCCGAGACAGACCCAGGGTTTGTGAGAATGGCTGTAAACGATTGGGAACCCGAAAGTGTGACTAGGCTTGTCGATACCGCGAAAACATTCCATGTTCCAAAACAGTACAGGTACTCCATGCACAATCGTAAATAAAGCAGTAAAGCATGGCATAAGTACAAGATAGTAATAAATCCCCAAACTACTTTGTGGCCCCAAGAAATAAAGTGTGAATCAAGCTTAGGCAAAGGGGGATTCATAGAGTCTCCCGTATGTGGATAATGCGAATAGTCAAGGAACATGTATCAAGTATTCGGGGCCTACGGGACACAAGTGAGCGTGGAAGAACCAAATAACATCTATTTCCCACCGATGCCTGTGCATTAGTTATATCTATTCCCATCATTTTATTTAACAAGTTGTAACTAAATCAATGTGCCAACCTTCCAACAACGCGAAGCAGCACCTGAGCAAGCAACTACGACTCACAAGTCCGACCATCTATCAGACACCAGGCAATTGGATGTGTCCAAGGCAATATAGGCTGCAGGGGATATAAATGGTATGAAAACTATAGCAACGCAACATGGATAGCAATAGATCAACAGGAGGAAGTAAAGACTATACATGCAAAACCGGTAGAAAGGGGGAGAATGCTCGCCTAGGAAACACTGCTGAAGGTTCATATCCGAAGAACTTGTCGATACTCGCATCCACTCAACATCCTAATCCGTGAAGAAGCAAAGCACTAAAAGAAACACCGGATGCACTATTTAATACAACGGCTGAAGACCGGGCATGATGCATGTATGATGTATGACATGGCAAGGATACGATGCAACTAGACAATATTAAGCAGAACCGGGGTCCCAACAATTAATTAGAAGGTTCAAGTTGTTTAGATACCCCGCAATTTAATTGTTGTGTTAACAACCAAAACATGGTATCGGTTCGCTACACAAATTTAAATGGAGCCAATATAAGAATAGAAATGCCCGCATATGGTCTCCATATTTAATTTAGATGAACCTTCCAAATAAATAACCACAATATGTATGCAATCATGGACAATTTAATATGCAATAAATATATGTCATATATTATAAAAATAGGGGTCTTAGATAAGGGTCACACATGGGGGTTCGATGATCTTGGGCTCTGAAGGCTCGACGGGGTTCGGTCTCCGGGATCGGTCTTGGGGTCGGTGGGATCGGTCTCGATCTCCGGATTCCGGGGTTTGTTCTTCAGATGCACTTATACTCGACGCGGGGATCTTGACATCGATCGATCTTGGGGAGGGTACTATCCATCTTCTGGTCTTGTATCTGAGCAGTAGCATAGCAACGTCACAACCAAACCATCTTCACAATCATCATTGCCACACCGTATGAACATATTCAAACACAAGGACACAACGCTACATACACGCATACACGGGAGACGAGGAGCTAAGGTTGTTACTGTAGACGCGCGGCTTACTGGAGATGGGGCCTGGAGCACAGAATGGCAAGACAGGGTCGTCGAGGCCATCAAGGAGGCAGACCGTGTGTCGGGGAGGGCGTCTGCCGTTGTTGGGACACCAGAGGCGTTCGACTGCACTACAGAGGTGGTCGTGGTGGCGGAGCTTGGTTAGGGTGATGAGGGCGTGCGTCGGCGCTCGAGGCGGAGGCCAGCGCGGAGCAGCCGTGTGACCCGCGGTGTTGCGAGCTCGGCATCAGGAAGGCGTAGACTAGGGGTTACGCGGAAGCAGGACGAGGACGCGCCGGGGAATGCTGCTACGAGCTATAGCAGGGGAGGCGCCTATAGAGGGAGGCAACAAGCTCCAGGGAAGCGGGCGGGGATGACGGCGTCGTGCAGACGGTGGAGCTTGGCGAGTTTGAGCGGCGACGAGGGGGCATCGGAGCAGGGCTCGGACGCAGCCTGAGGAAAGCGGCACTGGGATACGCTGGAGCGGGGCGCGGAGGATGCGTGGGGCGCTACCGGCAGAGTGAGGCAGCGCTCGGGATGGTTGCCTTGCAGGAAATTGGGGAAGGTATGGTGGTGCTTACCGGAGCTCCAGAGGAGGGTGTGGCATCGATACTGAGGAAGGCCGGCGCGGGGCCAGAGTAGGAAGCGAGGTTAGGGTGGGGATCGTGGGGCCAATACGGGCGGTGAGAGAGAGAGAAGCGAGGTGGGGCATCGCGATGGGATCGTGGGGATCTGTGTGGGGTGGGTTGCGGTGGTTGGTGGGATCGTGAGAGAGAGGCGTGCAGGGTGGGATAGGTACATCGCGTATGCGTCGGGTGGGGTGGTTTCGGTCAGGGGCTGGGGCGACGCGGTCACGCGCGTTATTCGGTAGTGAGCGAGCGGCGCGCGAGCGCGGGTGGGGCCAGGTGGTAGCGAGCAAGCGGGGTTGATCGTGCAGGGGCGAGCAATAGCAAGGAGAGAGAGGTGTGTTGTGCGTGCTGGGTGAGTGGCGACGGCATAGAGGGGAACGTGGGTTGAGGTAGGTGGCTTATGATTAGGAGGATAGAACTAGGGTTTGTCTAGCTTTAGGATGGAGGTGGCCGGTTGTGCTTTTGGGCCTGGCTGGCTGCCTCCCAAAAATAATATAAGTTTCATTTATTTATTTAAAAGACTTTTGTATTTAGTTTTTAGACAAATAAAATATTCAGGTGGACCCGGAGTTTTAGTTTGAAGTAAATATGGGGATATTTAGAAAACAAAGTAGACTTTTCGAGAAATAGTTTTTAGAAAATAACAAATGCATGATGACATGACGATTCTCCAATGCTATGTGGCATGATGACATGAGCATGACGTCATGATGATAAACAACAACGAGCGATTGGCTAGTAGTTCTTTTATCCGGGGTGCTATAGTGGGAGCCCTTAGTTCCCCGCGATCTAGTTGTCTAGATTATCTGTGCATAGTTGTCTTGGTGTAAGTTCACCATAGCTGATGGTGGCTGCCAGACAGAGCTGTTCACAAAGTCCTCGAGAGGCTACCCAAAGAGTAACCATGGTAGTCCGTCTTGGGGGATCATGTCTTCATGCGGGGTCACTGGGAAGGGCCGCGATTGGCTTCGATCACCTACTGGGCCCCACATCAAGGAATTGTGGACGGGAAAGATCGCCTGGTTGTGCAACAAGGAGTTAGTCTCTCATGGATAAAGTAACGCACCTATGCAGAGTGTAAGAACTGTGACATGTTACTCCCTGTTCCAGGAAGGAGCTACGAACACAGCAGGAAAGGAATCCCATGAAGGTTCTTGTCAACTTGTGAAGGCTGTCAGACATAGTTTTCAAAATAAAAGCAACCTTTGAAGAAATGTTTATGAAAACCTGCATTGCCTACGACTTATGGTTAGTGGCTATAGAGATAGTGCATCATACACACCTTTTTAGTGAACTTGCTGAGTACGCTCATACTAAACCGTACCTTCTTAACCCTTGCTAGATTTTAAGCCATTGAAGATGACGTCAACATCAATTTGTGCTCAATAAACCATCATCGACAACTCAAGTTCTTCAATAAAGTCAATGAAGTCAACATATTCATCAACTTAAGTGAAGACAAATATCTTGATTAGATAGGAGTAGATACTCTAGCCATAAAACCTACTTCTATAGAGCATTGCATTAGGAGTAATTGCAAGCTAAATAGTTTGGAGGCTAGTCATTTAGCCAGATAGTTCGAAGTTATTATTTTTATTTCTTCTTTGTAAGAAGCTTATTTCTCTCTCTTTAACCTAGAGTGTTCTCTGGAGCTTTTGTAAAGAGTCGAGTTGTAATCTATAGTTATGTCTTGGACCTGCTGTGTTTCTGTTATACCACTCTGAGGGATGTAATACTAGTGAACGGTGTTTCATTAGTGTTACATCAATGACTATAGTGTACTACATCATGCAGTGGTATGCTGGGTCACCACACCATGTTTGTTAGATCGATACATAATTGCATATTGCATTTCAAACAATGTTTACAAAAAAGGGTGCATCCAAATTCGAAGTTATTTTAAATTGTCCAAGTGACAACAATGGCTTCTGTTGTGAATCAACTACAAAGACTATATGTGGTCCAAAATCGCGCCACACCAATTTTCTCACAAAGTATAACAAATTTGATGGATAATGCCCAAGTTTCATGAATTTTCAAGCTTCTGACCAAGGTTCGATGATTTTAACGATTTTATATCGGTTTAGCGAAAAATGTTCGAATTTTGAACAACAAACGATGGGATTCTCTACTTATCATAATTCTGGATCACTGACATGTGGGTCACTTGCATGGTGTGTCCAAAAAAGATAGTGTATGTCTAAGTGGGCGGTCAGGTAAATATTGAAGAAGGGCAGACAAATGTCGATGGGGTGATGCACTTGGGAGATGAGCGCAGATTTACGACCTATATCCCTCATTGAAGTGCTCCTCGGATTCTTGTTTCTGGAGTAGGGATAGAAGAGGAATTTTGCATTTGAAAAAAGAGGTGAAGCATGTTTGAATGGACACACGACATATTTTCATTGATAGGTGCGATATTTGGGTGCCGTACAAAAAATTTGAGGTCGAAGCTTCTAGCATATGCTACTCCTACGTGGGGCCGCTCAGATGCGCCGTCACCGTCTAGACCAACATGCCTGCGAGAGTTGCTTTCTAGCATTTAAATGAGTTTCTAGGCATTTGCTCAAATTTTCAAACAATTCAAGGCTTTCAAGAAGATGACCGTCGTCCCAAAAAATGTGACCAAGGTCATGGAAATATTTTATGATGTCGTGTCTGCATTTGGTATATTGGTACATCTTGGCAAATCAACCAATATGTCTAGTTCCAAATTTGAAGTTTGTTTTCTACTTTGCAAGTAACAACAATGTTCTTTGTTGTGGTGCAACTAAAAAGATGATGGCTCAAAATGCCACCTACCCCATTTTTCACACAATGTATAATGCCCTTTCAAGCTTCTAGGCTAAATTTGTGCAAAAAAATAATTTTTGGGTCTGGATGTTTGAATGGATGCGCAGGATATTTCAGCGCTCTAGTGATATTTTGAAGTTGAAGCTTCAAGGTACGCTACTCCCACTTGGGATGTTGTCCCCGTTAGATAGACCTAGAGGCATCTATGCTTCCATCATTTAATGAGTCTATCGACATCTACCGAAATTAATGAACATTAACTCAAGCCTTTCAAACAAGAGGAGCAAGGTCACGGCCATAGTTTTTGTACCGTGTCCATGTTTTGTACTACTCCATACATTAAAGCATTTTCGCCAATCAAGCTTACAAACATATCCATATTTGGTAGATCAGTGCATACTGGCATTTCAAGCAATTGTTTACAAAAGGAGATTCCAAATTTGATGGATAATACCGTACTTTCATGAATTTCAAAACTTCCTAGCTAAAGATGTGCAATAAAATGACCTTTTGAGAATTTAAAGTAAGTATGTCTAATTACGATCTACAAAGTGTGTGATATAGTTTGCTCTTGACTTTTTAAAAATAATTTAAAGGTACTGAATTAGTCAAATATTGGAGAACCACCGAGAGTTTTGCAAGATTTCAACTTTTTTATATGAATGGTAATGACACCAAATTTGGCCCTTTTAAAAAAAATAAAGAAACAAAATATAAAACGATATACACCCATTCTTTTGTCTGTTGGTGTCTCACTGTGTGCATTAGATAATTTGGATGAAAAATATATAAAATTTGATAAATCTTGACAAAACTCATTTCACAATATGGGGTACCATGTTTGAACATTCATGGCTTTCTAAAACTAGATGACCAATGTCAAGACCATATGTGTTACCATACTTCATGATAAATGTTACCATGTTTCGTAGATTGGTGCATACTGGCATTTAAACATTGTTTACAAAATGAGCTTCCATAATTGAAGTTATTTTAAAAGCCCCAATCGATAATAATGGCTTTAATGCAATATATGGCGTACCATGTATGAATATGCATGTCTTTCAAAATAGATGACTAGGGTCATGGCCATATCTTTACTATAGTTTATAACAACATGTCCGTATATTTGGTAGATTGGTGCGTATTATTGGCATTTAAAATATTATTTACAAAGGAAGCTTCCGAATTTGAAGTTATTTTTAATTTTTCAACCAACGACATTGGCTTTTGTCGTCAAGAAACTCCAAATAAGTTTGGCTCAAAATCCCACTTCCCTAGTTTTCGCACAAGATATATATAGCCTAGGGTTTAGGGTTCAGGTTTTTTGGGTTGAGGGTTTAGGGGTTTAGGGTTTATGGTTTATGGTTTAGGATTTTAGGTTTTAGGTTTTAGGAGTTTAAGGTTTGGTATTTAGGGTTTAGGGTTTAGGGTTGTCTAGGTTTTAGGATTAGGGAATTTTCAATAATAATGTTCAACTTTATATATGTCTGCTTATATATTCGTGGAATAGAATGATGTTATCGGGATTTAACGAAAGTATCTCGGATTTTGATCTATAAGTGCATCATACCTGCTTGGTAAGGGGTTGAGGGGATGATGTTTTAGTATTTAAGGGTTTAAGGGTTTAGGGGTTTACGTTTAAGGTTTTTGGGGAATTTTCAACAATGATCAAGCTGCTTTATGCTTATATTTATTCATGGAATGGAATGGCATTAGCACAATTTAATGAAAGTATATCTAATATTTTGATCTACAAGTGCATGATACCTTATTTGCCTGGGTCGTTAAGGGGTTGAGGGTTTTGGGTTTTTGGGTTTAGGGTTTAGCGCATTTTTAATAATGTTCAAGCTTTATGGTTATATTCATGGAATAGAATGGCATCACCACAATTTAATGAAAGTTTCTTAGATTTTGAACTATAAGTGCAGAGTACTTCATTTTGGTTAGGGTTTATGGATCGAGGGTTTAGGGTTTTTAGGTTTTACAATTTAGGTTTTATTGATTGTATAGGGTTTAGGGGGTTTCGTGAATTTTCAATAATTCTAAAGCTTTATGGTTATATTCGTCGAATATAATGGCATTACCTAATTCATTGGAAGTATCTCAAATTTTGATCTATAACGGCATGATACCTCCTTGGTTAAGGTTTATGGGTTGAGGGTTTTGCGTTTACGGTTTATATGGGCTTAGGTTTTAGGGTTTTTTAGGGTTTAGGGAATTTCGATAATGCTCAAAATTTATGCTTATATTCGTCGAATAGAATGGCGTTAGCAATTTAACGAAAGTATATCAAATTTTGATCTATAAGCGCATGCTATTTGCTTGGTAAGGGTTTAGGGTTTGGGTTTTAGGGTTTTGGGTTTTGGGATTTTTCAATAATGTTCAAGCTTTATGCTTATATTCATGGAATAGAATGGCATTACCAGAATTTAATGAAAGTATCTAAAATTTAGATTTATAAGTGCATGGTACCTACTTGGTTAGGGTTTATGGGTCAAGGGTTTAGGGTTTTAGGATTTTATAGTTTAGTTTTATGTGTAGTTTAGGCTTTAGGGTTTACCGAATTTTCGGTAATGCTCAGGATTTGCGCTTATATTCATCGAATAAAATGGCATTACCTAATTTAATGAAAGTGTCTCAATTTTTTATCTATGAGTGAAGGACACCTGCTTGGTTAGGGATTTTGGGCTGAGGTTTTAGGGTTTATGTTTTATGGTTTAGGGAATTTTCGATAATGCTCAGTATTTATGCTTATATTTGTCAAATAGAATGACATTACCCAATTTAATGAAAGTATCTCAAATTTTAATCTATAAGGGCATCCTACGTGCTTGGTCATGTTTTAGGGTATATGGGTTTAGGGTTTGGGTTTTCGGTGTTTAGCTAGGCTTTAGGGTTTTGGGAATTTTCAATAATGTCCAACCTTTATGCTTATATTCGTCGAATAGATGTGCGTTACCTAATTTAACGAAAGTATCCCAAATTTTGATCTATAAGTGCACAATACCTGCTTGGTCAGGGTTTCGGGGTTTAGAGTTTATGGTTTAGAATTCTCAATAATATGTTTAAACTTTATGGTTATAATCGTGGAATAGAATACAGTTACAGCAATGTAATGCATGTATCTCAAAATTTGATCTACAAGTCGATGATACCCTGCTTTGTCATATTTTTTGTTAAATACAATTGAAGGTACCCAAGTATTAAAACAAGGGAGAGACACCAAGAGTTCCGTGAGATTTAGGCGTTGTTTGGTTGGGCTCTAATTCTAGCTTTTGATTTTTGGCTTATCAAGCCAGGAATATTTTTTGGCTTTGTTTTTAATTTTTAATCTAACATAGTTTAATGATGGTATAATCAAAAAGCCAAAATCTAAAGTGGCTTATAAAGCAAAGCTAAAAGTGATAGATAAGCTTAACCAAACAACCCCTCAACTTGTTGATATGAATGCTAATGCAGCCAAATTTGGGACCTTTTGAAAGAAAAAACCAAATAAAAATATATAAATTGAAGAAATGTCGTTCTTTCGTTGAGTATTTTATTATGTGCATTGCCTAGTTTCCATGCAAAAGTATGCTAAAACTTGATAACGTTTGAAGAAACCCGGTTAACAATATGGCATCCCATGTATGAGCATTCATAGCTTTCAAACGAGATGACCAAGGTCATACAATATGTTTTCCATAATTTATGATAACATGGCCATGTTTGGTAGATTGGTGCGTAACTGCATATTGGCATTTCAAACAATGTTTACAAAAAAGAGTACATCCAAATTCGAACTTATTTTAAATTGTCCAAGTGACAGCAATGGCTTCCGTTGCGAAGGAACTACAAAGACTATATGTGGTTCAAAATCTCACTGCACCAATTTTCTCAATGAGTATAAATTTTTTGACGGATAATGCCCAAGTTTAATGAATTTTCAAGCTTCTGAGCCAGTTCGATGATTTTAACTATTTTATCTCGGTTTAGCAGAAAATATTCGAATTTTGAACAAGCGATGGGAATCACTACTTCCCTTAATTCTGTCTCACTAACATGTGGGTCACTTGTATGGTGGGTCCAAAAAGTTAGTGTAGGTCTGAGTGGGTAGGCAAGTAAATATTGAAGAAGGGCAGGGAAATGCCAATGGGGTGATGCACTTGGGGGATGAGTGCAACTTTACAACCTATATCCCTCTGTTGTTGCAGTGATCCTCGGATTCTTGTTTCCGGAGCAGGGATGGAAGAGGGATTTTGCATTTCCAAAAATAGATAAAGCATGTTTGAATGGATGTGCGGGATATTTTAATGGGTAGGTGCAATATTTGGGTGCCGTACCAAAATTTTGAGGTCAAATCTTCTAGCATACGCTACTTCGATGTGGGGCCGCCCAGATGCGCTGCCACCATCTAAACCCACACGCCAGCGAGAGTTGCTTTCCAGCATTTAAATGAGTTTCTAGGCATTTGAAATTTTGGAACAATTCAAACCTTTCAAGAAGATGACCATCTTCCAAAAAAAAGGTGACCAAGGTCAAGGAAATAGTTTAAGATGATGTGTCCGCATTTGGTAGTTCGATGGATCTTGGAAAATCAACCAATATGTCAGGTTCTGAATTTGAAGTTTTTTTCGAATTTCCAAGTAACAACAATGTGTTCTGTTGTGGAGCAACTACAAAGATGATGGCTCAAAATGCCGCCTCCTCCATTTTTCACACAATGTATAACGCCATTTCAAGCTTCTAGGCTAAATTTGTGCAATAAAATAATTTTTGGGGTTGGATGTGCCGGATATTTTGGCGCTCTGCTGAAATTTTGAAGTTGAAGGTTCAAGGTACGCTACTCCCACTTGGGATGATGTTCTCGTTAGATAGACCCACATGCCTCTATGCTTCAAGCATTTAATGAGTCTATAGACATCTGTCGAAATTAATGAACATTAATTCAAAGCTTTCAAACAAGAGGAGCTGGGATATAAGAGGAATTATGCATTCTAAAAAAGATTAAGTATGTCTGAATGGATGCACGGGATATTTGAATGGATGCATGCGATGTTTGGGCACAGTACCAAAATTTTGAGGTCAAAGCTTCTAACATACGCTGCTCCGACGTGGGACCGCTCAGATGCGTTGTTACCCTCTAGACCCGCATGCCATTGAGAGTTGCTTTCCAACATCTAAATGCATTTTTTAGGCATTTGCTGAAATTATCGAACAATTCTATGCTTTCAAACAGATGACCATCATCTAGAAAAAAGGTGATGATACATTGTAAATGTATCTATAATTTTTGATGCTCCATGCTTGGTTTTATCCACTTTCTTGTGTTTTGTCCACACTTTGGAGCACTTTTCATATGATTTCTTGGACTAACCTATTAACAAGAGCCACAGTGTCAGCTACCTGTTTTCTGCTGTTTTTGGTTCCAGGAACATCAGAAAATGAATATTCTCGGAATTGGACGGGACAAAAGCCAAAGTGCCTATTTTTCGAGAAGACTCCCGGAGCCAGAATACGAGACGGAGGAGGGCCAGGGACTGGCCACACTCCCCCGAGGCGCGGGCTAGGCCTGGCCGCGCCAGGGCCTGGTGTGGTGGCCCCAGGAACCTCCTCCGTCTCCCTCTTCGCCTATAAGAAGCCTTCTGACCTAAAAACTTCAGGGGGTTCGAGGTTTTTCCACAAAAAGTTCCACTGCGCCGCCGCCACCGAAGGGGAGATTCGGGGGACAGAAAGTCTTTGTTCCGGCACCCTGCCGGGATGGGGAAGTGCCCCCGGAGCCATCTCCATCGATCTCCACCATCATCTTCATCAACCATCCATGTTTCCCCCATCTATGAGTGAGTAATCCCCCGCTGTGGGCTATGGGGATGGTAGGGATTGGATGAGATCGTTCATGTAATGGCATCAGATTGTTAGGGCATGGTGCCTAGTATCTTTTATTAGTGCTTTATGACTTTGTTGCGACTTGTTGTGCTTAATGCTTGTCACTAGGGCCCGAGTGCCATGATTTTAGATCTGAAGTTATTATTGATTAATTATGATAGTATTGTTTCTGGTCTTATCTACAAGTTGTATACACACGTTGTTGTCCGGAACCTATGGCCCCGAAGTGACAGAAATCGGGATAACCGGAAGGGAAAGGCTTTGATGTGAGGATCACATGTGTTCACGAAGTGTTAATGCTTTGCTCCGGTGCTCTATTAAAAGGAGCACCTTAATTGCCAGTAGTTCCCTAGAGGCCCCGCTGCAAACGGGCTGGCAGGACAAAAGATGTTGTGCAAGTTCTCATTGCGAGTACGTATGACTATATATGGAACACATGCCAAGGATTGTCTAGTACTTGGGTGCTTTATCTTATTTATCTGCAATTGCCCTATGTTCTGATTGCTTTGTGAATTGTCTTGTCCATGCAACGCCCGTCCATCCATCCCTATGCCTACCGCACTCGAATCCCACTGTTTACTGCTTTTGTCACTACTGTCTTTGTTTTGCTACTGTTGTTACTTTACTATTCCTACTACAAAATTGTTGCTACTGATAAACTGCTGTGAGCAAGATTGTTTCCAGGTGCAACTGAATTGACAACTCAGTTGTTAAGGCTTATAAATATTCTTTGGCTCCCCTTGTGTCGAATCAAGAAATTGGGTTTCACTTCCCTCGAAAATACTGCGATACACCCCCTATACTTGTGGATCATCAAGACTATTTTCTGGCGCCGTTGCCCGGGAGCATAGCTTTATTTATCAAGTTCACTCGCAATCACTATTGTTCAAGCTAAGTTTATCTTTCGCCTTGTTTGCTTGTTTCTTTATCAAAAATACAAAAAAAATTAGTTCCTACTCTAGTTGTTGTTTTCGTTGGTTTGTTATTGTCTTGCTTTATCATGCTTGATGTCAATGGTTGGTTTCTTTGAAACTGAATCTTATTGGCAAGGTGGGTTCACGGAAGATCAAAAGGATTATTATAAGGAACACCGCTTGTCACAAAAAGGGGAACACTTACGGGGACACAATGATAGATTCTATACCATTGCTAGAAACATGTGCTCTACTTATAATGTTACTTATTGCCTTGATTAATCTTGTTGCTGCAGGAGGTCAAACACCTCCCTTTTCAATGTGGGTATAATGATGATGTCACCATATCTTCTTATGTTAAGGGAAATTATGCCTTTTATGATGTGGAACAAATTGAGGAATTTATTGCTTGGAAGGCTGCTTTTGAACTTGCTAGTTTGCTTGAAAATATTGATGATTCACCTTACAAATATGAGGTGTATGGTATACTTAAATTTTGCTTTGATAATTACAAGGATGAAAATGGCTATATTCTTGAATATTTTAATAGATGCTTTCCACAAATGGAAGAGACTAATGCCTTGTAGGATCCTATGGAAGAAGAAATTGATGAACCTGAAATCTCATTAGATGAAAAAGAGGAGGAGAGTGATGAACAAAAGGAGGAAGAATGGATTAGCTACCCATGCCTACCTTCTAATGAGAGTAACTCTTTATCCCTTACATTATTTGATTGTCACCCATGCTTACTAAAGAAGGATGAATGTTATGTTCCTGAGGATTCTTTTGAAGATGTTTATGATAAAGCTCTAGTGCTTGTAGATCATGAAAAGCATGCTTTATGTGATAGTTATATTGTTGAGTTTATTCATGAGTCTACTGAAAATTATTATGAGAGAGGAAAATATTGTTGTAGAAGTTTTCATGGTATTGAAACACCTCTCTATGTGCTGAATGTTTTGAAGTTACTCTTGTTTGATCTTCCTATGCTTGTCACTTTGTTCTTTGTGAATTTATTTGCATACATGATTCCTATGCATAGGAAGTGGGTTAGACTTAAATGTGTTTTGAATTTGCTTCTTGATGCTCTCTTTTACTTCAACTCATATTCCTTATGAGAGCATCCTCTCAAACTTTTATCTCCGCTTACTTCTATTCTATCCATTTTAGTTTTTGCTTCTTATGCCTAACTTAAAGGCGTTAAAGAAAAGTACTTGTTGGGAGATAACCAAAGAGTTTTAGTTGAGTCTTGGAAGTTATTACCTCTGTAATAACCTCTCCTTATCCTTTTTATTTGCTTTTTGTGCCAAGAGTAACCTCTAATGAGAGTGAAGTAATGATTGGGAAAGTTGTTGTCCCGAAACAGATTTCTATGCTTCAATGAGAGAGCTCTGTACGTCAGATTGAGCTTCGGTTTGGCCATCGGTTTGCCGGTGCGATGCAGAGTATCGAGGCTTCGGTTGATGACCTCGGTTGATGCCGGTGCGATTTCTATGCTTCAAGTTTTTCTTGATCAACACACAAAGGAGAGTATCGAGGCTTCGGTTGATGACCTCGGTTTGGCCATCGGTTTGCCGGTGCAATGCAGAGGAGAAGAGTAGCTTGACGCCGATCTTGGCATGGAGGGTCTTCCAAAAGTACCTCATGAATTTGACGTTGTGGTCGGATATGATTGTCCTTGGCACACCATGAAGACGAACGATTTCCCTGAAAAACAAATTTGCAACATGTGAAGCATCATCGGTCTGATGGCACGGAATCACGACCATGCTTAGACCTAGGAAATCCTAACACAAAATCCATGTTAATGTCGGACCAAGGTGCGTGAGGAATAGGCAATGGCATATAAAGACCATAAGAGTTAGCTTGCAACTTAGCGTGAACACATGTACTGCATCGTTGGACATAGTGTTCCACGTCACGCTTTATGTTGGGCCAAAAGTAGTTAGTGGAGAGCATGTCCAATGTCTTGTCATGGCCAAAGTGACCCATGAGGCCTCCCCCATGAGATTCTTGGAGAAGCAAAAGTTGGAGAGACGACTTCGGAATGCAAAGCTTGTTTTGTTTAAATAAAAAGCCCTTATGCAAATAGAAATCTTCAACCCCTTTGTCAATGGAGCATTTTGCGAAAATTGGTTCAAAGACCAGGTCGACCGCATATAGAGTTTTTATTTCAACAAGAACCAACACATTGATTTCAACTAGAGTAAGAAGGCTTGTGTGCTTGCGAGACAAAGCATCTGCAACTACATTATCTTTGCCCTTCTTATACTTGACAATGTAAGGAAAAGACTCCATAAACTCGACCCACTTAACGTGTCTCTTACTCAAGTTGGCTTGGCCTTTGAGATATTTCAACAACTCATGGTCAGAATGTATGGTAAATTTTGTAGGCCAAAGGTAGTGTTGCCAAACTTGAAGAACACGAACTAAGGTAAAAAGCTCTTTGGCATAAATCAGATAGTTAAGACGAGCACCATCAAGTTTCTCGCTATGGTAGGAAATAGGACGTCCATTTTGCATGCGGACTCCTCCAATGCCAATAACGCTAGCGTCACACTCTATCTCAAAAGTTTCTATGAAATCCGGTAACGCAAGAAGAGGTGCTCCAGTGAGCGTCTTTTTAAGTTCATCAAAAGCTTTTTATTGTGCTTTGCCCCACACGAAAGTGACATTGTTTTTGGTCAATTCATTGAGAGGACAAGCAATGGTGGAAAAGTATTTCACAAAGCGACGATAGAAACCAGCCAACCCATGGAAACTTCGGAGTTCACTCACATTTATGGGAATGAGCCAATCTCTTATGTCCTTTACCTTGGAAACAACAACTTCAATGCCCTTTGAAGAAACGACAAATCCAAAAAAAATATTAGCATAGAGCTGTTCATGTCGAACGATTTGCAAAACTTCCTTGACATGCGTAACATGGTCCTCAAGTGACTTGCTATAAACTAGTATATCATCGAAATAGACAACACCACTTTTTCCAATGAGAGAATGCAAAATATGATTCAGAAGGCGCATGAATGTGGAAGGGGCATTAGATAAGCCAAAGGGCATGACCAATCATTCATAGAGACCAAGTTTGGTCTTGAAGGCAGTTTTCCACTCATCACCTTCTGCCATGCGTATTTTATGGTAACAACTACGAAGATCAATTTTCTAGAAAATCGTGGCTCCACACAACTCATCAAGCATGTCATCGAGACATGATACGGGATGTAAATAACATACGGTGATAGCATTGATTGGACATCAGTCCATGCATAACCACAACGTATCATCCGATTTTGGAACAAGAATGACGGGTACCTCACTCGGACTAGTGCTTACTTGGATCAAACCTCTGGAGACGAGTTGGTTGATTTTATGTTCAATCTCCTTTGTCTCCTTTGGGTTCATGCATTAGGTGGAGCGGTTTGGAAAAGGAGCGCCACGGATGAGGTCAATGCGATGCTCGATTCAGCAAAGAGGAGGTAGTCCAAGAGGAATCTCTTCGGGAAACACATCGTTGAATTCCTGCAAAACACTTCTCAAAGATGGAGGAACATTGTTTAAGTCGTTAGTTCCTTGCGTAGTCCCTTGCAAATGAGGACACAGTGCAAGATGGGTGGGTTGTTCCGCATATCTCTCATCTCACTTTTGGTGGCAAGGAGAACACTCTTAGTTTTCCACTCGAGTTTGGCTTGTGGCTCTTACTCACTATGAGGTGGTTCTCTCACTCGCCGCTCTTCTCACAAGTTTGTGTTGTGGTTTGCGCCCTTGCTAAAGCCTTTCCATCATCCGCAATTATTTGGCTAGGAGTCATCGGTTGCAAAACACATGTCTTGTTCATCCACTTGAAGGTGTAAACATTTGTGCGACCATCATGTAGAGCACCTTTGTGAAATTTCCCTGGTCGACCAAGCAAAATGTGGCAAACCTTCATTGGGACTACATCACACTCCACCGTGTCTTTGTATGGGCCAATAGAGAAGGTTACCGAGACGGTGTGCTTGATATTCACGGACCCTTGGTCACTAAGCCATTGCACATGGTAGGGGTTCTTGTGTGTATGGAGGGTGAGGTTGAGCTTCTCACAAAACTCGGTGCTAGCAAGGTTGTGGTAACTCCCTCCATCAAGGATCACTCTGATAGATTTGCCATTGATGCCAGCTCATGTTTGGAAGATATTTGAGTGTTGGTCTACATGCTCTTATGCTTGAGTGGTCAAGATCCTTGTGACGACAAGCGATGGACTTGCGTCATGTTCACACATGAGGAGTTCTTGTTCATCTTCCACTCTTTGCCTTTTCATTGCTTCATTGATCGGGCATCAAATTCATCTTCACTAAAGTACTCTACATCTCCATTGTCATGGATAAATAATACTTTCTTGTTTCCACACTCGTCTGACTTGTGTCCTTTGCGTCCACACTTGTAGCATTCGCCATTGAAAGGAATTGCATCCTTTGTATACTTTCCACTTGGGGGCGGCTTTCCTTGAGGAAGTGTGGGCTTGAATGTACTTGAGGAGCTATAGTTGAAGGTTGTTGGCATAGCGGTTGAATCTTCCTTGTAGGTGAAGTACGTGTTTGGCTTGTTGTACTTGATGTTCTCTTGCACTTGACGTTCGGCCTTTGTTGCGATGTGCACAAGCTCAACCATGTTGTTGTATGTTTGGAACTCGACGATATGCCTTATTGGATGGTTCAAGCCAATGATAAAACGTGCCATAGTTTCCTCCTTGCACTCTTCAATATTGGCGCGAATCATGTTGAGCTCCATTTCCTTGAAGTACTCTTCCATGGTCTTTATCCCTTGACAAAGCGATTGAAGGTTGTTGAAGAGGTCACGCGTGTAGTGCGAAGGAACAAAGAAGGATCTCATATGAGCCTTCATGTCATGCCAAGTTGTGATTGGGGGCTCCCCTCTTACGTCACGAGCAATTCAAACTTGTTCCCACCAAAGGTTGGCGTACTCATCAAACTCAAGCGAGGCCATGGCGACCATCTTCTCGTTGCTATAATTGTCCAAGAGGAAGATCTTGTCGACTTTTAGTCCCCATGAGAGATATTCTTCAGGATCATTTGAACCGGTGAACATGGGCATCGTGAACTTGTGCTTGCCGAAGGTTTCTTCATCATTGCGGTCACGGTTGCGGTTGTTGCATGATATTGACGGTATTCATCTTCCATGCAACCACTGTGATGAGCTTCGTGAGCTTGTTTATGTACTTGCGGTTGAGGAGCCACATTTGGAGGTGGCGGAACTTGCTCTTGATCTTGGCGTGGTTGTTGACGAGGAGGAGGCACTCGGGCCTCATGACGATCATGATGAGGTGGAGCCTCTTGAGGTTGTTGTGGACGAAGAGGAGGCTTGTTCCTCGGTTGTTGTTGTGGGTTAGGCACTTGGCTCTCATGGCGAAGATCATGGTCTTGAGCCTCATGACGTGGTGGGCGTCGCTCAACTTGTACCACTTGACGCTCCATGTTTTTATGTGGTGGAGGAGGAACCTCGTGATGATTATGGTGTCGGTGTAGATGTTCATGAAGGTGATGATGAGGAGGAGGATGTTGGAAAGCTTCATGTTGGTGACGAGCTTGTTCCCCCAAGTTGGAGTCATCACTTGTTATGTCAAGTATGTGTCGCGAGTGGTGGTTGTGTACTTCAGGTTCCGCTTGTGGTTGTGCTTGTTGGATCACTAGAACCCTTGCATGATGATGTTGTCCTTCATTCCTTGCTTGAGTCCTTGAGGAGAAATCACCATCATAGCTTGATGTTGTGGCGTGTCGTGGAGAAGGTACATAGTTTGAAGAGCTTCCATATTCAACCACAGGGCGTCATTGCGTCTTGGAGCACTTGGTTGTCGATCTTGACGATGAGAGGAACGGTGGCGTGACGTGCTTGAAGAGCTTGATGCTCGTCAGCACAGTCTTGCCATTCCGTTGATGAGTAGTCGAAGCTTGTCATTTGTTTCAGTGACAGAGCGTTGAAGCGCTTCATTTTGATGGCCAAAGTTGTAATGCATTGCATGGATTTGTCGTTCGAGGCCATCGAAGTGGTTGTCAATGTTCTTCAACTCGTCTTGCATCTCGACAAATTGTTCATCTTGTCGCGTCTCAAGAGCTTGGCAACTTTCACGGAACTCTTGTCGGATGATATAGTGACTTGTGCGCGTCATGTACGGTCCATGTTCTTCTTCATGGGGAGGTGGTTGGATCGACTCACGTGCCTATCCATCATGCAAAACACACAAGGATTGTATATGGAAGTGGAATATGGTGGTGTTAACCTTATACCTCACCTTGGGGATTCCACCAAACAAGAAACCACAAGTGAGAGCTATAAGCGTGCAAAGTGAAATCGCAAAGAAAGCTCACATTAAAGAAAGAACTAACTCTTGAAAGCTTTTTGTGGAACGTTAGGGTGGTGGAAAACCAAAAGAAACGATCTAAAGAAAGGGTTATTCTCAAAAGTGGTAGAGAACCAAAGATCAAAAGAAAAAAAGGAAACGATCTACAAAAACACAAGGATACACACACGTGGAGACGGATGTGGTTATCACGATTATGAAAATGAGCACAAAATGTCCTAACGAAGACTAAGCTCGAGTGTCGTGCCAACACAAGGAGAGACCACAACTGATTCGCCAAAAGAGAAGTAAGCAACGGATTTGTGCACTTGCCTTGGTCGCGCTCTATCTCTCTCTTTGCTTACAAGCTTGAGACTCTTTGTATGGGGAGACTTTGTATCTTTCTATTTTTATTTTTATTTTTCACTCTTATTTTTTATTCTTTTCTCCCTTCTAAACTACTATGTTAACTCTTGAATTTCCTTACACACTCTCACTTTACAAGGACAAGTGCACAATGCTTAGGCAAACACAAGATGAGTTTCTCTCATAGGATAAGTACACACAAGGAAGAAGGGTTAACAAGGTGGAGCAAGTTATATTCGGTATTGACGACTTGCTACCGATGTAGGGGATGATGTTCGGCATCACGGTGTCATGGAGCGCGATATGTGATGACTTGCGGAAGCTTGAAGTTAGTTGGGATGACACCCACAAGAGGCACGAACAACACAAGAGGAAAAATGGACAAAATTGGGTCAAATCAGGATTTTCGGCAGCCAAATCGGTCGCGTCGGAGCTGGCTCTAGAATTTCCTGTTGCAATTCTGGTTTGCCGGAAATTTTGGTGTCTGGAACAGTCCGCTAGGCCTGGAGCCGAAATGAGTTCGTGAAGAACTCCAAAAGTCAAATCTGTCAAAATTTTCGGAAATTTGTCCAAATTGGGATGGGAAAGGGTCTAGAAAGGTAGATCGGTACCCAAAGCAACAGATATGTGGAATAAAACCACTAAAAACGCACCAAATCCAGAGATTGATCCGAAGGCAAATTAGGGGATTTTCGAATTTTTGGTGGATAGAAGAAAATTTTATGGGGAATTCATGAGCAACGAAGATCTTGATACCAATATGATGAGGGCAAACCTCGAGGATGGCCCGATCTTTCAAGAATCCCATGAAATCCAGGAGGGGTGAGGGAGAGGATGAAATCCGCAAACTCATAGATGAAGAACACAATGAACACACGCACACGCGAAGAAACAATACACAGCCATATCTCACATCGGCGGTGACCGGTCCGACGCAATCCCTAGGATTAGCATCGGGCGGAGGTCTCGCTCTCAAACCGACACGGCGAGTAGGGAGTCTTGGTGAGATCTTGATGTCTAGGCAAAGGAACTCCGATGTCTAGGCCTTGTACAATAAGGGAGGCGCGATGCAAACTCCAACGAGGTTTGTGATATTTGGGTGCTCCTTAATCAAGGAGCATGAGGCAAGAATTAGATAGATCGACAAGGGTGTCCACTAATTCCAAATATCATGCCTAAGCAATATAAGGGGGTGTGGGGGCTATATATAGGCCAGCCACAAAGTTGGGGGTAGTTTGGGTACAAAAGGGTAAAAACTGGACGAAAAGGAATATTCTCGGGCATCGAACCCTGGTTAACTTCTAGATGGGGCTGTTCTGGTGATAAGTCCGGTTGCGCTGGATGGGGCACCGATAATTCTGGTCAGCGACCGGAAGATCATACAGAGATGCATTTCGGTCGGTGCCGGTTGGTTTCGGCGTGCGCTGAGAATTCCGGTCGGAGGTCTGGTCCACCGGAGCCTGCGCCGGAAGTTTTGGCGAGATTTCTGGTCCGCCGGTCCTGGCGCCGGTTTGGTCTAGAGCTCCGTCTTGTGATGGCTTGGCTGCTTCCCTTGGCATTTCTTCAAGTGGTTCATACCTAATGATGCATAAAGTATTGGAATGAAGTAGCAAGCTGTCCAAGGTGTATCGAAATCACATGAGACAAGTAGCGAATTCACCTTAGATTGAAGGTGCTTGGCTCGAGCACGAGTCATTGGTCCACTTGGGGTACTTGGTGGTGTAGATGTAGGAGCGCCCGTAGGACGGGTTGCATTAGGAAGACTTCCAAAAGAACCACGAGAAGCAAGAGGAACCTCCAATTGAAAGTAGGACCGAGATGAAGGAAGTGATGTACAAGAGATTCATCCTCGAGCATTATCACCAAGATCTCTTCGACAAGCTACAAAACTTGAAACAAGGTACCAATTCAATTGAAGAGTTCTACAACGAAATAGAGAAAACCATGATGCAAGTTGATGTGAGAGAACTCGAAGAGCAAACCATCGCAAGGTTCCTCAACAGTTTGAGCCATCCAATAAGTAAGATTGTTCACTTTCAACCGTATAAGAACCTCACCGAGCTCCTCCATCAAGCTACCAAAGCTGAGCAACACTTGCAAAAGGAGAATGCATATGAGAAGTCCAAATCATACTTTGCGTCCATCAATGCAAATTCTTTCGCCAAGCCAGCAAACCAAGTACCGAGCTCATCCAAAGCAAAGACCACAATAGCACCCTTCTCCAACAGGACATTGAAGAGTCAAGTCACTTGCTTCAAGTGTGGAGTGAAAGGTCACAAGTCATATGAGTGCACCAACACAAGAGTGATGTTTACGGATGAGAATGGTGCAACCTACTGATGACCCACAAGTATAGGGGGTGTATCACAGTATTTTCGAGGGAAGTGAAACCCAATTTATTGATTCGACACAAGGGGAGCCAAACAATATTTATAAGCCTTAACAACTGAGTTGTCAATTCAGCTGCACCTGGAAACAATCTTGCTCACAACAGTTTATCAGTAGCAACAATTTTGTAGTAGGAATAGTAAAGTAACAGCAGTAGCAAAACAAAGATAGTAGTGACAAAAGCAGTAAACAGTGGGATTCGAGTGCGGTAGGCATAGGGATGGATGGACAGGCGTTGCATGGACAAGACAATTCACATAGCAATAAGAACATAGGGCAATTGCAGATAAATAAGATAAAGCATCCAAGTACTAGACAATCCTAGGCATGTGTTCCATATATAGTCATACGTGCTCGCAATGAGAACTTGCACAACATCTTTTGTCCTGCCAGCCCGTTTGCAGCAGGGCCTCTAGGGAACTACTGGCAATTAAGGTGCTCCTTTTAATAGAGCACCGGAGCAAAGCATTAACACTCCATGAACACATGTGACCCTCACATCAAAGCCTTTCCCTTCCGGTTATCCCGATTTCTGTTACTTCGGGGCCATAGGTTCCGGACAACAACGTGTGTATACAACTTGTAGATAAGACCTGAAACAATACTATCATAATGAATCAGTAATAAGTTCAGATATGAAATCATGGCACTCGGGCCCAAGTGACAAGCATTAAGCACAACAAGCCGCAACAAAGTCATCAAGCACTAATAAAAGATACTAGGCACCATGCCCTAACAATCTGATGCCATTACATGAACGATCTCATCCAATCCCTACCATCCCCATAGCCTACAGCGGGGGATTACTCACTCGTAGATGGGGGAAACATGGATGGTCGATAAAGAAGCGATGGTGATGATGATGGCGATGATCTCCTCCAATTCCCCATCCCGGCAGGGTGCCAGAACGGAGTTTCTAGTGCTGTTTCGTGGAATCTGGTGGTGGCGGCGGAGCGGAACTCCTTCTGGAAAAACGTCGAACCCCCCGAAGTTTTTAGGTCAGAAGGCTTCTTATAGGCGAAGAGGGAGACCGAGGAGGTGCCTGGGGCCACCACCCCAGGCCCTGGCGCGGCCAGGCCTAGCCCGCGCCTAGGGGGGTGTGGCTAGCCCCTGGCCCTCCTCTGTCTCCTATTCTGGCTCCGTGAGTCTTCTGGAAAAATAGGCACTTTGCCTTTTGTCCCGTCCAATTCCGAGAATATTCATTTTCTGACTTTCCTAGAACCAAAAACACCAGAAAACAGGCAGCTGGCACTATGGCTCTTGTTAATAGGTTAGTCCAAGAAATCATATGAAAAGTACTCCAAAGTGTGGACAAAACACAAGAAAGTGGATAAAACCAAGCATGGAGCATCAAAAATTATAGATACATTTGCAATGTATCACCTACTCTGTGAGTGAAGAGGAATATGAAGCTCTAACTAAACGAGCGATTGCAAGGGCAGCCGCAATGGAAGAGGATGACACGCTTGTATGCGAGCATGATCTAGGCCCCGTACTTTTCATATCTCAAGTCTTTATAACAAAGTCCATCCCAAGAGAATACCAACGCCTCAATATCTTCCAAACTCATGCCAGAATTGATGGAAAGTCCATAAAGTTGATCACTGATGGAGGTAGTTACCACAGCCTAGCAATTACGGAGCTTTGTGATAAAGTCAAGTTCCCTTGCATAGAGCACCCTCATCCCTATCATGTGAAATGGCTTGATGACAATGGAGCACTCAAGATAACATCCAAAGTCAACATCTCTTTCAAGATTGGCCCATATGAAGACACCGTCGAGTGTGATGTCGTTCCAATGTCCGTGTGCCACATGCTTCTTGGGAGACCATGGCAATATGATAGGAGAGCCATACATCATGATTGCACTAAGCAATAATCCTTCAAGCGGAACGACAAGACATTCGTGCTCCAACCAATGACGCCAAGCCAAGTTATCTCATCCAACATGACATCCGTGCACAAGGTAAATCAAGCTTGGGACCCTTGTGAGATGAGTGGTGAGAGAGTGAACCACCATCAAGGGAGTGAGTGCCACAAGCCTAAAATGAGTGGAAAATCATGAGTGCCATGACGCAAAACACCAAATGTGAGAAGGGAGACTTGAGTGTGACCCATACTAACAATCCTTCATACAATTCTCTATCTTTGTTGTCGGTTTTGCAAGGTACCCAAGATATACCACCACCTACAAGGAACATGCTACAAGATCTCCAACCACAACATGATGGAAAGATGTACCACAAGCTCTTCAACATATTTGAGAATGGCTTCGACACCTGTGATCCGTCCATGACCAAGATCAAGGACACGGGCACACATCTCTCCTTAGATGATGAAAGAACATCGTCTAGGTCGACGCGTTTTCAAGAAGGGGGAGATGATGTAGCCCAACATACGGAAACCACCTTTGGTACACATCATGGCACACTAATCATCACTCCAAAGGTGAACTCCTTCCATGCTTCGCCTTTTGTTGGTTATTATGCGAATGGAATCCTACTTGAGACAAATGGGTATGATGTGACTAGGTCCATGAACATGATTCCAAGAGGATGTAGCAAGGATGAACCTGGAGCGAAGACACAAGAAGCTGCTGGAAGAAGACCAGAGTCTCCGGTCTGTCACATCGGAGTCTCCAGTCTGCCCCACCGCAGTCTCTAGCCCATCTACAGACCGATCCCTGAATCAAAGACTTTGTCAATAAGGATGCCCATCTAGAGACTGACCGGAGATCAACCGGATTCTCCGGACCACACCAAAGTCTCTGGTCCATCACAGCGGAATCTCCGGACTGAACATCACGGGCCCATGTAACGCCCAGAACTTCCTATTTATGCCTATTTTACCCCTAACTCATGGCTGGCCTATATATATGCCCCCACCCCCTCCTCTAAACCATAGAGATGATGATGAATTAAGGCATGTGCCTAACCCTAGATGGGAACTCCCTCTCAATAGTAGATCTATGAGTTGTACAAGGCCTTGGAGTCGGTGCCCCTCTCCAAGTCGTCAAGATCTTCCTCAAGTGTTTGGTTTCTCCCTATGAAGGATTCTAGTAGCACTTGGTATCTCCCCTTTGGGATTATACTTGGTTGCTACTCTCTCCTTGGTTTGGATTCTACCATCCGCTTGCTGATCTCTCCTTTGGTGATTCTACCGCATGGTCTCTCATCGAGGATTCTATTGGATTGGTTGTTCGAACCAACAGGAGCAAATCGAATTCGGTGTGTTTTGGCATGTGTTTGTATCTTTACCTTGCATTAGAGTTGTGTTCATCGTGTGTTCCCTCACTCCCCACCTCAAATCTGTGAAGATTAGGCCACTCCAAGGGTAAATCCACAAGGATACCCATAACACAGTATATGACTACTATGTACTATATTGAATGTTGAGATCTGTTGCTATTTATGCAGATTGAAGGTGTTGTTGCGGAGGCTGAGGCTGCTATAGAGGCTAGAATATTACTGATGTCTGCACCAAAAGAAGACAACATCGACATGACGAGGAAGCGCCAACACAGTACCCATGTGGGCAGTGACCTCTCTAAGAAGTGCGTTTAATTTGGAAATACACAATTTCACATGTTACGATTTTCCGTGTTTTTGGTATCAGCTACTACTATATCTTTACGCTCATCAGAAGTTCCAAAAACAAAATATGGTTGCTTTATAGGCAACGATTTTGTCTTATATTATTAGATTTACTTTTTCTTTACATAATTTAACAATTCCACTTAAGTTCAATCACTACTAAGCACCAGCTGCTCAGCCCTTTCTGCTATCATCCTCTTATCATGCTTGTGGATTGAAAGGGGGGCCATGTATGCCCTTCCAAAGACATAGGGAAGAAAAATGGTGCATGGCCACCCTTCAAAAAGGGTACCCATGCTATCATGCATGGATTCCAAGTGGTTTACACCAACTTAATGTAAGATCTTGTATCTCACTTTTTTTGAAGTCGTCTTACTTCTTTATCAATTTTCTCATGAAGCTTGTCCCTTGTGTTACTCGCCCCATAATAAACAAGATGTTCCGAAACGACAAGTTTCTATTTCTTTATAGCGAGGGCCCTAAAGGCATGCGACAACTATATGATGTAGATGTCTCCCAGACGATGGCCACCACCTATTTGGGTGGCCGAGGTTGGTCCAAGTATGTCCGTGAGACTGGTCTAAAGTAGGGGCAAGGTAACATTCGACTTTAGCAAGCCTGGGTAGATACTTGCACGCCATCGTACACCTGTTGACCTATGGACCAAGAACAGAGGTAGTACTAATTAATTGGCTCATGTACTCATCACAACCTATAATGATTTTCTTGCGACTAACTATTCTGCACCATTGTCTTTACTCATCATATAACCCTGACCACTTCTGCGGTTCGCTTCTCCTTATGTACCCCTAGAGAGGTGCCAGCATCTGATGACCCACAAGTATAGGGGGTGTATCGCAGTATTTTCGAGGGAAGTGAAACCCAATTTATTGATTCGACACAAGGGGAGCCAAATAATACTTATCAGTCTTAACAACTGAGTTGTCAATTCAGCTGCACTTGGAAACAATCTTGCTCACAGCAATTTATCAGTAGCAATAGTTTTGTCGTAGAAATAGTAAATTAACAATAGTAGCAAAACAAAGACAGTAGTAACAAAAGCAGTAAACAGTGGGATTCGAGTGCGGTAGGCATAGGGATGGATGGTCGTGCGTTGCATGGACAAGACAATTCACATACTAATCAGAATATAGGGCAATTGCAGATGAATAAGATAAAGCATCCAAGTACTAGACAATCCTTGGCATGTGTTCCATATTAAGTCATACGTGCTCGTAATGAGAACTTGCACAACATCTTTTGTCCTGCCAGCCCGTTTGCAGCGGGGCCTCTAGGGAACTACTGGCAATTAAGGTGCTCCATTTAATAGAGCACCAGAGCAAAGCATTAACACTCTATGAACACATGTGATCCTCACATCAAAGCCTCTCCCTTTCGGTTATCCCGATTTTTGTCACTTCGGGGCCATAGGTTCCAGACAACAACATGTATATACAACTTGTAGATAAGACCAAGAACAATACTATCATAATGAATCAATAATAAGTTCAGATCTAAAATCATGGCACTCGGGCCCTAGTGACAAGCATTAAGCACAACAAGTTGCAACAAAGTCATAAAGCACTATAAAAGATACTAGGCACCATGCCCTAACAATCTGATGCCATTACATGAACGATCTCATCCAATCCCTACCATCCCCATAGCCTACAGCGGGGGATTACTCCCTCATAGATGGGGGAAACATGGATGGTCGATGGAGATGATGGTGGAGGTCGATGGAGCTGGCTCCGGGGGCACTTCCCCGTCCCGGCAGGGTGCCGGAACAGAGACTTTCTGTCCCCCGAATCTCCCCTTCGGTGGCGGCGGCGTAACTGAACTTTTCGTGGAAAAACGTCGAACCCCCAGAGTTTTTTGGTCAGAAGGCTTCTTATAGGCGAAGAGAGGGGCCGAGGGGCTGCCTGGGGCCACCACACCATGCTCTGGCGTGGCCAGGCCTAGCCCGCGCCTAGGGTGGAGTGGCCAGCCCCTGGCCCTCCTCCGTCTCGTATTCTGGCTCCTGGAGTCATCTAGAAAAATAGGCACTTTGGCTTTTGTCCCGTCCAATTCCGAGAATATTCATTTTCTGGCTTTCCTGGAACCAAAAAGAGCAGAAAACAGGCAGCTGGCACTTTGGCTCTTGTTAATAGGTTAGTCCAAGAAATCGTATGAAAAGTACTCCAAAGTGTGGACAAAACACAAGAAAGTGGATAAAACCAAGCATGGAGCATCAAAAATTATAGATACATTTGCAATGTATCAACATCCCCAAGCTTAGCTCCTGCTCGTCCTCGAGTAGGTAAGTGATAAAAAGAAAGAATAATTTTTGAGGTGACATGCACCATCAAAGCCTTCATCAAAGTATTTGTAAACATTCAAAGCTGGGATCAAAGTACTTCAATCATAACATGAAAGACAAAGTTCTAGCAGTAAGACAAAGAAACTATGATGCAACATGAAAAGGCACAAACAAAAGATTCATAAATAACAATGCTTTGCAAGATGTTTGTTTGTTTCACATAAAGAAAACATAGCATAGTGGCATTCAGCTTGTCCCTCAATAGAGTAGCAAAAGTAAATGCATAGGACACCTTCAAAGTTTACAAGAGTGACTAGATACAAATAGTTTAAAACAAGCAGTATCAAGGTATGCATCAATCAACAAGTCTTGGGACAATGCACATAGAACAAAGAATGGCCACTATGCTCTCAAGAAAGTGCTCAAAGAATAAGTGGAGACTCAACAAGGAAATGAAAAGGTTTTGAATAGTTTGAAAGGCTTCCAAATGCTGAAAGTATGGTACTCATTAGCTTTGAGCTCTGATTGCCCCTATCATAAGCATCTTTAATGTGGTTAAGGTTAAAGTGAGGTCCAATCTAAGTTATATGCTTGACATACTATAAACCGAAAATCCCAAGTCCCTTAAGTACGAGGGCCGCTCCTCATGCTACTCAACTTTAGTTATCGGTAAGTTCATGTCATCGTAAGTATGTGCGTATCATTGAGAACCGCCAACAGGGTACCCCTTGCCCGATGATACGGAAGAATCCCCATATCAAAATGACAAGGCAAGCAGACAATGAGTATCTCAGCAATCTTCTTATTTACCATGGGAAAATGGTGCTTTATTCTCTCTTTCCTATTTTCATAAATCTCTTTTTTTCTCTTTTTCTCAATAGCTATCTCTCTCTCTCTTTTTTATAAGAAGAATGCTTCATAGATATCATTATGGTTACGCTGCAGGTTTCCACCATGTCAGCATGGATTAGACCAGCGGCCCAGGCATTTCTCTAACACACATACATAACTCCATGGACTTACAAGCTCCCCTTTTATTTCACACCGACGACATCCGCAAACAAAAGAGCAAGGTATCAACTAGGTATATATTTACAAGTGTTGAAAGCATTCCCCGTGACGGGACGATTCTGCTAATCCCCAGCCTATAGTTTGCAAGCATATAACTTTCATGGAGAGTTCACAATGGTTCAGGTTTATTAAGTGCAGGAAATAAAGTGTGCCATCAAGTTCGTGAGAGCTTTACTAACTAATTTTCCCATCACAAGCAAACATTTTATTCAGAAGAAAACAAGGCATATGGAATATGCACGGAAGTAGAAAATGATGCTAATAGGTAGGTATGGTGGACACTTTGGCAATATTTGGTTTAGGGAGTTGGAAACTTGAATAAAACATACTCAGTGAAAGTGAATGCTAGCAATAGTAAGGGAGCGACAAACGAGGGAGCAATAATGGCCATAATCATGCAGAGCGACAAAACATCATTGCTCAAAGCATAAAGTGATACTACAAGTTGAAAGCAAAAGGATCATAAAGGCTTATGGTGACTTGAGATAGTCATAACATGGTGTGAGCATGTGCCAAGTCAACCCAAATAAAGCATCAAAGGAGAATACCACTATACTACGCTTTAATATGCTAAAACAAAGCATTCATCCAAGGCACTGTGGCATCCCGCTAAAACCACTAATAGAAAATCGCTGTGTTTTTGTGCATTGCATCATCATGACCACATGCTCATGTCATCATGCCACATTGCATTTGAGCATCGTCATCATCATGCATGTGTTTGTCTAAAACTATTTTCTAAAAGCCTAGTTTTGTTTTCTAAATTATCCCCCGTCTTTAATCAAATTAAAAACCCGGTCTTTTTCAGATCTTTTATTTATCTAAAAACTATTTATAAAATCCTTTCTAAAAATAAAATAAGTAAAAATAAATATTTATTTTGTGGGGAAGGCAGTTAGCCGCCAGGCCCAAGGCCTAGCAGCCAGCTACCTACCACCCCACCAGGAAAACCCTAGCTAAACCTACCCTAACCCAGCTCTCTCCCAGCCACCTAACCCCTCACCAGCTCCCTCCATCCCATGCACGCACAGCCGCCACCCCTCCTCTCTCCATCTCCCACCCTTCCACCTCACCCCACCCAATCAATGCTCGCCACCTCCCCCGCCTGGCCCGCTCCCCACACACCCCGCCGCCACCTGGGCGCAGCTCCCCAGCTCTCTCCCGCCCACCAGCCTCCACACCGTCACCCTGGCCAACCCCCACCCTCGCCTGACCGACCAACCCACCCGCTTGGCCCACACCCTACCGACCACCTCCCTATCTCCTGGCCCCACCCCCTGGGCCTCCCGCACGTTCCTCCACCCGCTCCCTCTCTCTCCTTCCTCGGGCTAGCCCCGCATCGCCGCGACCTCGTGCAGAGCCGCCGCCGACCGCGCTCCCTCTGCCTCCCGGCCAGCACCGCGGCCTCCTCTGCCAGTCCGGCGACCCCCGCAGTCGTTTCTGCTCCTCCCGCGCGTTCCTCTCTGGTGGCCGGACCCGACCTCCCGCCGCCTTGCACCCTTCCCCGCTTCCCTCCGGCCGCGGCCTCACCTCCGCCGGCGCGGTCCCCCGCCTCTGCCACCACTGCCCAAGCTCCTCCACCGCGACGCCCCCTCTCCTTCCAGGCCAGTGCCGCGTCGTTGCTCCGGCCGCTCTCGGGCTACCCTTCCCCGCCGCCAGGTCCCGCCTCGAGCGCCTCCTCCCCACCGTCCTCTCCCCTCTGCAGCGTTGCCCCTGTGGGCATCATCCCATACACCGGCTACGCCTTCCCACGAGCGCCGCCACCTCCGGCCGCGCTTCCTCCATCCCGTCGTCCCTTACGCCCCGCCGTGTTACGGCCCTCCACCGACGCCAGCATCTGCTGCAGCACGCGCGTCCCCGCAGTGTCACTGACCGTCTCCGTGTCGTGTTCTTGGTGTCCGATATTCGGGCCTATCTGCATACTCCGTTTCCTGTTTTGTATATATCACTGGTGTTGCCGAAAACCGAGTAGAGGGGACATGTTTCGGTACACACACCAAGTCCCAAGATCTCCATGGTGCGTGCAGTGCCGAGGACATAGGGGCGACCATGCGAAGTTGGTGTGGTGATGTCAAGTAACGCGAGTAGCAACCCCGTTAAGCAAGATCGACACCGGCACCGAACAAGTCACCCTCGACCGCCGATGCCGAACCAAGTTCTCCTTCCCGGAACATCAAGAACTTCCGATGGTCGAGACCCTAAAGACCCTGTTCCTAGATCCGAACCCCGAAGACTGATCCCGGAGTTCGAAGATCGATCCCGCCGAAGACCGAACCATGTCGCGCTAAGTTCTTCAACCCCGAGGACCGATCCACCAGAACGCCAAGACCTCCTTTCCGAACCCGAGTTCTTCGTCACCGGCATCAAGATCTCCTACACGGACGCCAAGACCCGGATCCGAAGACCGCCAAGATCGCCACCAGAATGCCAAGTTCTTCATCCCGAACGCCAAGACCGTCCCGATACGCGGACCCGACAAGATCTTCGTGACGACAAAATTGACACCGACCAGGGAGAATCCAATGCGCCCCCTGACGCCAAACCAAGTCCTTTTCCTGGAACGCCAAGCTCTCCTTCCGTTGTTGAGAACGATCCCGTCGACCCCGTTCCCCTGTCGAACCCTGAGGCCTAGCCCCGAACCCCCTGAATCCAAGATCTTCCGAACCCATATGTGTGACCCTAAGCCCCTATTTTTTATAATATGACATTATCAATTGTCGCATATTAAATTGTTCATGCATGCATGTCTATCTGTGGGTTGGGGCATTGTGCCAATTCACCGCATGATTAAATATGGATTCTATACGCGGGATATTATTGTCGTATTCCAGACTCCATTTAAATTTGTGTAGCGAACCGATGCCCTGTTTTGTCTTGCTAATCCAACATTTAATTTGCGGGGCAGATAAATAACTTGAACCATATAATTAATTATCGGGACCCCGGTTCCGCTTAATTTTGCCTAGTTGCATCGCATCTTTGCCATACCATGCATCATATCATAAGCATGCCGGATCTTCTGCCGTAGTATTAAATATTGCATCCGGTGTTTCTTCTAGTGTTTGCTTCTTCGCGGATTAGGTCAATTAGTTGATGCGAGTACCGACAAGTTCTCCGGATATGATCCGTCGGCAGTGTTTCCCAGGCAAGCATCTCTCCCCCTTCTACCTATTTTGCATTTATAGTCTTTATTTCCTCCTATTGATCTATTGCTATCCGTGTCGCGATGCTTTAGTTTCCGTGCACCAGTTACATCCCGTGCAACCTCTATATTTCCATGGACACCTCCGAATACCTGTTGTTTGGTAGATAGCTGGCCTTACGAGGCGTAGTTGCTTGCCCAGGTGCGATCTCGTGTTGTTGAGTACCACAGTTGTTGGAATGCTGGCAGATGTTAATGGTGGAGATGATCATGTCTTTAATTACAACTATTAAATTGCTGAGGATAGATATAACTAATGCAGAGGCATCGGTGGGAAATAGATGTTATTTGGTTCTTCCACGCTCACTTGTTTCCCATAGGACCCCGAGTCCTTGATACATGTTCCTTGACTATTCGCACTATCCACATCCGGGAGACTCTATGAATCCCCCTTAGCGAGAGCTTGATTCATTTCTTATTTCTTGGGGCCACAAGTAGTTTGGGGCTTTATTACTATCCTGTACTTATGCCATGCTTACTGCTTTATTTACGATTGTGCGTGGAGCACCTGTACTGTTTTGGAACGTGGAATGTTTCGCGGTATCGACAAGCCTAGTCACACTTTCGGGTTCCCGGTCGTTTACAGCCATTGTCACAAACCCTGGGTCCGTCTCGGAGCCGGCCAACCATTGTCTAGCTTGATTCATCTTTGGCTTGCAGAATCTTGAAGGGTTCCTGAAACTTCAAAAGAAGGATAGGATCCGAGTCACAAATCAAGTCGGATCTATGAGTACAGTATTCGAGTTTCCAGCCTGAAATTCAAACTTAAGCCGGAACTTGTCCTCTGACGTACCCTGACATCAGTCAAGGTCAACTCATGTCACTAACAGACATTCCTGTCAGCATGACCATTGGTGGGTCCGCCTTTTGAGGAACCGAGGCTTCGTTTTAATACATGCGTGGGGATCGAGTTAGCGTAATCCTTGTGAGGAGGTTACCCATCTCCTTCCATGATGCGTGGTACGGTTACTTGTTACTCTTGCACGAATCTTAGCACAGGTGAGCATTATAAGTGGTCAAGATCTCTTCCTTCTTCCTTAGCAGCGCTAGTGCTTCTTCCTTCCCCTCGACGCTTCCTACAAAAAGCTCCCTAGCCTCCCCCAAAGCTCACACCGCCGCCCATCCTAGGCCACTACTGTTTGCAGAATGGCTGACACTTCATCCTCCAGCACGGCGGCGACAGTGGCAGTGGCCTCCACAGCAACGGAGAGGGAGAACTTTCGTTGGATTTGAATCCCATATGCCCTCGATGATGCCATGCTCCGTGTCGTCAAGAAGGAAGGACTCCTCCATGCCAGCGACTGGCAGAGCGGCTTTGGACAAACCATCCCCACCCCCAACGACGATGAGTGAGTTTGTTTCGGCACCCACCTTGATAGAGGTTTGAGCTTTCCTCCCTTGGATTTCTTTTCTAAGGACATAGATCACTATGGAGTGCAACTCCACAATCTCCCCCCAAACTCACTTTTAGAAATGAGTGCATATGCATCTTTGTGTGAGGGGTATCTCAGTATTAGGCCGAGTCTTCTTCTTTTCCGGTATTACTTTCATACCCGGAGAAATTCCACCACTGCCGGTGTTCCTTACATCACCGTTAATCTTAGATATTCGGTTAGGAGAGAGCGAGTCTATCCTAGGATTAAGGCTAGTGAATCTGTTAAAAAGTGGTCGTGCACGTTCTTTTATCATAAGGACAAACCGGCTCCCGGCAAAGCCACCGCTTTGCCGGCTTTTGTTGATGGTGCCACCACGCCCCAAGAGTCCTGGGACGCAGCTGCTCTTGCTCTTACTAACGATCTGCTTCTTGCTAAGAGGCGGATCCAATATTTGATGAAGCACAAGGGTCTGAAAGGATCCGATTTGGTCTACTGCTGGCTGGTGCGCCGGATTCATCCTCTCCAACACCATGGCGACCATCTTATGCACTCAATCACCAAGAGCAAGACGGACTCTCTCCGGATCTGCTCCAAATCTTATTCTGATAAAGACTACGGGTCCAAAGTAAAATGGTTGATTAAGGAGAGGATCGAGAGGAAGATCCCGGAGCTGTCCTTGGACATGCATATGACTGACGATTTTGTGACACCAGTGTTTTCCAACAATCACTCGAATTATGTGTTCATCTATACATTGTTGTGTCTTTTTGCAATACTGAGATATTTCTTCTTTTCCGCTTGCTGACCTCCCCAAATCGGAGCTTGCTCCTCTCGAGGGATATCCTCTTGAATTATCTCAAGATGATGGAGAATTGATTGCACTGCCAGAAGCGCTTACCCGGAAGCTTAAGACTTCGACAATGTCTATCGGCACAAAGGAAGTGCCCATTGTGAAGAGGTAACATTCCTCACAAGGTCTCTATATTTTATTTCTCATTCTTTCTGAAGTGTAACGATCTTTGCTCTATTACCTACTTAGAGCTAAATAGCTCACCATGGCAAGGGGAAAGGAGGCTCGTCAAGGCCCTTGTGCCAGTAAAAGTTAAATTTGAGTTCTCCGGCCAGAGTGCCTCCGACTCCTTCCCCACAGCCTTCCACAACGCCGGACGTTACTCCATCTCCATCTGTTGCGGAAGATCGGGCTCAACAATCTAAGCCAGCGATCCTCGCACTACTAGGAAACAGCCTATAGGTAGACAAGTCAATCTGTGGCGCATCTGTA